>CM067513.1:12150362-12332862 GCA_034509495.1 Acestrorhynchus altus
AAACCTCTATACATGGAACATAATCTAGAAGTGTCAGGATATATAAACCAAACAAATGAACACACACACACACACACACACAATCCGAAGCAAAAGTTTGGGTACACTTGGTCGAATGGCCCGTCTGTGTTTCTAAGTAAATGAATGAATACATCCTTTACAGACACACTTCAGATTCAAATGATATAACCATATTTACTGTTCAATACATTCATGAAACTTGCTGAAATAGTTTTCAATGACACATTAATTACACATTCATTAAGTGTTCTTTAGAAAAGAATATGTCTAATATCCTATATAGAATCATGAACACTTTCAATGTGCTGTAGGGGGCTGTAGGTAACTTGAATGAAAAGGGTTCTATATGGCATCAGAAGGGTTCTTACATTATTACACGTTTGTAGAATAGTAGAACCAATTTTGGTGTTCACAAGTGTGCAGAAAACGTGTTCGATTTTCAGTTTTAAAAATTAAGAACAGCCAGGAATAACCAAACTTTTCCATAAGTCCATAAACACAAACAGACAAAAGAAACCCCAACAAAAACAAAAATGATCACAGACACCATTCAAATAGACCTAAATGAGCCACGTGCCCATGACTTAAAAACAGCACTCAACTCAAACTATTAGTGGACTTCTATTGACACTAATAAACGTGTCCTGGTGGCCTAACATCAATAACAAACAAAGAAGCAAGCCAGGCAACAATCCAAAAATCTGAACAAAAAACAAAGTGATTTAATAGAATTAACATCTTTTTCATACAAACCAAAAACAAATGAATAGACATTGCAAAAGGAAAATAATCACATTTGCAAATTCAAACAACCAACTAGTAAATAACACTTTACAAAACATACATGAAATAATGAAACATTACATCTTTGTCTGAGCCATGAGTGTGTTTACCTATAAAACACTACATAATTTTAGAATTGACACAGTTGTCAGGGTGTGTAATAAAGAAAAATAATTCATCTTGATTTTGTTGGAGTAACTGTCTCTGCTGAGAAGGCTTTCTACTAGATGTTAGAGCATGGCTGTGAGGATTTCATTGCAGTCAGCAACACAGTGACATTTTTTTGAGGTCGGGGTGCTGGACGATCCCCACCCAAACCACCCCAAACTCTTCAGCTCGTCCCAAAAATATAAGCTAGAGAACCCTGGTTCCACTACTTCACAGCTGGGGGACTGTATACCTCTCAGGCATAAGGCACGGACATGGTGGTAAAAGGCTGATGTTTATCGACTCCAGAAATAGTGTTGGTACATGAACTACAGGGACTAACTGTGTCTGCATCTGCAGATCTGTGCAGGCCATGCATTCATTAGAAGGGAGGTCATATGGTTAGAAAAACAGCTAGATGGACAGTTCAGTTTCACCAGCAGCTCAACTGATTAACTTTAGTGAAAAACGATAAAAGAGATAAACTAGGTTTGGGATGTTAATCATAAACACTGGTCTTCGTCTAGGAAGTCGTTTTGGTCTTACTGTCACGGTAACATTTTTGGCCTCATAGGTATAAACAAAAGCTGTAGTTCTGAAGCTTAAATTAATTTACACAAAGCTATATACTGTACCTTTTTTATCATCTGCTTAAAAGATAAAATCCATTTTCTGGAGTCAAGACTTCAAAGTGTTTATGCACAATGGAACCCAGGGCAAGGAACTTGGGTTATATATGGTTATGAGGGTGCCAGTCCGTGGGCAAAATGAATGAACCTACTGCATAAAGAGCTTCATTTACTCAGTTGATGTAAGACCTGTTCGGCACAGCCTTACTCTGAGCAAAACTGACAGAAAGCATAAGTCTGAACCACACGCTGTTTTATTGTTATGGTTGTTGACTGTGTCGGGTTGGTGTTTGCGCTCGTGCTGGTCATGGCCGGTGTTCTTGGCCTCTCCGGGCGCGCGCTGCTCCTCCTGCGCTGGAGAAGCAGTGGAGCTCGAGCTCGAGCGTCCCGTCGCGTCTACTCTTCAGGGAGGGGCTTCAGGGGGGATTAATGCAATAAAGCGCAGGTACATCTGCTCAGCAAATCGGCAGCTTCCCTCTATAGACCCCCCTCCCACACACACACACACACACACACACCCTCCAAGCCCAAAGTCTTTCAGCCCTCCCCCGGGCAATTCCACAGAGATCCTCTCTGCGCCTGATTGGACGAGGATGCAGCGGCGAGGGGCGAGAACAATAGCATCATCCCTCCTTAAAAAGAGTGCTGCTATGTAGTGAGAGCGGAAAAAACCGAAATAACACGCAAAAAATCCCCCCAAAACATTGCTGGGGAGGGAGGTGGGAGGCAGGCACACCCAGATCCCCTTGAACCAAAAAGGTAGCAGCCCTGGATCGCGCGCAGCTCGTGGCGTTTTCCTCTCCAAGTGCCTTTGCTCGTGTCCGCCCGCCGCCGCCGCCGTCATGCCCAAAGGCTTCCTGGTGAAGAGGAACAAGCGAGCGGCGCTCGTGTCCTACAGGATCCGCTGTGATCAGGATGCTCAAGCTGCCAGCGGCGCCTCGAGCCCGGACATCACCTCCGCATCCCCATCCTCATCTCCATCACCAGCGTCGTCATCATCACCGCCTCCTCCGCCGCCGGTGCAACCAGTCTCACCAGTTCCGACAGTCTCACCGGCCCTGCCGCCGCCCCTGCCGGGCGCACCTCTTAGCGCTCGCGCCGCCAACCCCCCGGTGCAGTTCGGCAACCCGGACAGCGCGTGCCAGCCTCTCTACAGCCCCACGCGCCCGGTGAGCAAGGAGCACGAGCGCGCACGCTACTTCGAGAGGAGCTTCAACCTGGGCTCGCCCATTTCCGCAGAGTCCTTCCCCTGCACCCCCGCCTCCCTCACCGGCCTGGACCACCTGCTGTTTGCACCCGTGGACCTGAAGATCGGCACGAGCCGCAGCAGCCGCGCCGGGAGCGCGAGCAGCGCTGGAGCCTCCAAGCGGCCCGCGGCAGACGGCGGCGCGGAGCGGAAGAGCAAAAGCGGGGCAAAGAAACCCAAAGCCATGCGCAAGCTGCACTTCGAGGACGAGGTGACCACGTCTCCGGTGCTGGGCCTGCGGATTAAAGAGGGACCCGTGGAACCCAAGCCGTCCTCTTCCTCGTCCACGTCGTCCTCAGGCAGCGGCAAACCACTGGGCGAGTTCATCTGCCAGCTGTGCAAGGAGGAGTACGCGGACCCGTTCTCTCTGGCGCAGCACAAGTGCTCGCGCATCGTGCGCGTGGAGTATAGGTGCCCCGAGTGCGACAAAGTCTTCAGCTGTCCGGCCAACCTGGCCTCGCACCGGCGCTGGCACAAGCCGCGCGCGCAGGCGCAAGCCGGCACCAAAGGAGACGCCTGCAAGCCTCCGGCCGCCTCGCGCGCCTTCAGCGGAGCCACCAAGGAGAGAGACTCCTCCTCCTCCTCCTCCTCCTCCTCCTTCTCTCCCTCCTCCACCGCCTCGTCCTCGTCCCCTCGGAGCCCCTCGGGGTTCGAGTCCGAGTCCGGGTCTGAGGACGGCCGCGGGGCCAAGAGCTTCAAGCGGCTCGCGCACAAAGCGGCCAGAGCAGAGAGCCCGGACAGCGCAGCCTCCTCTGGGGAGGATGGCAGGCCGAGCCCTAGCCCTACCCCTACCCCGGGCCAGAGTCAGAGTCAGACTCAGAGTCAGAGTAAGAGCCAGAGCGCGCCGAGCCCGGTGGAGCGCCTCCTGTCGTGCCCGGTGTGCGGAGAGAGCGCGGTCGGCGGTGCGAGTCTGGAACGCCACGTTCGCCTTCTGCACGCAGCGCACGTGTTCCCCTGCAAACACTGTCCGGCCACCTTCTACAGCTCGCCGGGCCTGACCAGGCACGTCAACAAGTGCCACCCCACGGAAAAGAGGCAGGTAGTGCTGCTGCACGTGCCCGTGCGCCCCGCGTGCTGATGATGATGATGAGAGAGAGAGAGAGAGAGAGAGAGAGAGAGAGAGAGAGAGAGAGAACGCGCAAACTTAGCAGCGGCCTTGAAACCAAGACTCAGTTTTTAAAAAAGGTCTCTATTCTCAGATCCCCCACCACGCCGAGTAGCCTAAAGACGAAGAAAGTATTAGTTTGGTTGTGGATCGGTATTTTTCTACCCGTATTCTAGCTTCTAGACCTAAGATATAACGTCCAACGTCGGTGTACCTCCGAGAAGAAGCCTCGAATTCACACGCTGAACGTGTCCCTCATCCGTAGCTTTAATCTCTAGTGTGTGAATTGCAGGACCTGGGGGTCTTTCTCCTGGCCGGAGAGTTCCCCTTCTAGCATATAGAACCACAAATGCCTTTAGAGAACCACGTCAAACTCTCGCTGTACAACTCTGCCTTAAGAAAAAGTTGGTGTACTGATTGTTCCTCTTCTGTCTTCTTCTTTTTGGAGTCTTGAATGTCTGCACATATTTACGATTTGCTATCATTTTTCGTGTAAAATGCCTGTAATATGTTTTAATCGTAATATTTTATTTATTTATGTATTTATTTATTATTTCTGCCCGTTTCATGTGAATGACTGTGAGGTAATTCGTGCGTCCTGTTGTGTCCCATCTTGTAGCCAAACTGATTTTTTTAACTGTCGGGTTTATGAGTTGTGTAGGCCTGTGTCTTCGGTGGGTTTTACAATCTTCGCAGCTCTTGTAAACGTGAAGCTCTTATAGATGCAATCCTTTTCTAAACAGCTTATTTTCTTAAATGTTTGCTACTAGCGCTTTAAATGTCCCTGTCGTGTTGTCTACTGGAAAAATAATGATAATAAAAAATATTTTCAAGCTGAAAGAGAGCTTCTCCGTTCATTATCTCACCAAGACATTTCATTCTGCATGTGAATTCTGCACCAGTTGGTAATGTAACAGTTTCAGGCACTTCCTTCTGACATGGTCTCTTCTTATTTCTAATGCTTCACTTTTTTTTTTTTTTACTATTTATAGTTCAATACAATACAATACAAAAAAGAAGCTAAAAATAAACCACACATTTTGTTGGTTGACCAGTAAACCTTTTGCATTTATCAAGTAGCCAGAGAAAAACCACATTTCTAATACAGATTGTGGTTGTGAAGAACCCTTTTTGAGGTTCTAAAGAACCATAAATGCATGTACCATATATCCCGATTACAAATGGCATCTATGGCATCACTCAAAGAACCATTTGAAACCTCTTTTCTCTGAGTAATGTTATATATATATATATATATATATATATATATATATATATATACATGACATTTTTGACTCCAGTTAATTTATATACCTCCAATTTATAAAACTGGACTCCAATTTATAAAACTGCCCTACAACCATCCCTAGGCTGGGCATTGGATGGGTTTTGCAGTGTTAGATGCTGGAGTGTGTCCACCTGTAGTGTGTGGAGAAGCGGCTGCTTTGCCTGCTGGAAAGCACAGGGCCGACAGATGGGATGGGGGTCAGGTTACCCTTGCTGGTCCCCAGGCTGTAGCTAAAGAGCAGGACAACCTCTAACCCCATCAACCCCTGCCCCGCCCACGGCCCAGCAATCACCAGTGCATGCCAGCTTGGAGCTCAACACTGATCGGACTATTTCAAACTCCTGCAGACAAAACCGTTTCCAGAGGTACAGAAGAAAAAGGTTTAAAAACAATGATGCACTTTTTAAACTGAGGTGTAACGACTCACTACAGTTATTTACTAACATATTTACTATCTAATCAATGTCTCAGTGGAGAGAACACTGGCTTATTGATCACAGTGTTTGGGTTCAAGACCCATAAAGCAAAAAGCCATTGTAGGGTCCTTGAGCAGAGCATGTTCTGACCCTGACCTTCTAATCTAGGAGATGTGTGGGAATAATGATAATAATATTAATAAAAGTACTTCACTAAGGTTACATGCATAAAAAATGATGTTCCAGCAACGACAGAGCTCTCTATTAAAGCTTTGATAAAGTGTTCTATGCCCCAGTGAACAACCCTTAATACATTCATAATTACAAATCAATAATACCATCCCCTGCATGTGGATTTCATTACACATATAACGTTCAGTCTCCATATTTAATCAAAACCATTCACTGACATACATGTTGCACTAAATCAGCAAGTAGACAAGTTGTTTTTCCACTTTATTTGTAGAGTCCCAGGCATAACTGTTATATCTGAAAACGTTCACATGATCGGATTAACAGCTCCAGACCATCTCATTCTCAGAAAGGGTTCGGTTTGGGTTGAGATTAGGGCCAGTGTGACTGTTCGGAACTGGTTTTATCTTGAGTTTAGGGCCGAGATGAGGGTTAGGATTAAAGGATGGATTGAGAGAGTTGGGATTAGGGACAGATAGAGGATTAGGAATAGGTCCTGGACTAAAATTATGATTGGAATTAGGGGCAGTAAGAGGGTCAGGTCTAGGTCTTTGATTAAGGTTAAGTTTGGGGATTAAGGCCAGAAAGTACACCTTTGTACTTAAAGAGCACAAAACGTAATGCTGGGGTTGTACTTTAATGAGATACAATACATTACCATTCAGTTCAAGTCTTTTCTGTAGCTGTTTTTGTGTTAAGTTTACTATTAGAAGCAAAATGAGGGGAAAAAAGCAGTAAACACAAACAAAACACAAAGACTCAGAAGTGAATTTCAAATTGATTTAATGAAATGTTCAGATTTTCACATTTCTAGTAAAGATAGACTGATTACTTTTCCATTAAAAACAGTCTGATATGTTAAACAAGTCATGATGAAATCTTCAAGCTTTTTTTTCCATTTCGACATCTTTTACAAAGATTATATTACAGGCATTAATATATTTATATCCTTCAGGATTTTTGGAGCCCTCGCAAAAAAGGACACTATGTACAAGGAGAACAACTAAATGTGGAATAAACACAGCTGTCACTTCACTTGAGTTAGACCAGTTGCTGTAAGACACATCCCTGGCCAGGACCACATCAGCACCTTAAAAAACACCTATGAAACCTACGGAGAATGCAGAGAAAACCAAACCTACTGGACATAAACATGAGAGAGAAAAAGAAAGAAAGAGTCCTCATTATAGAAGCTGGTCAAATGACTCAGCCCTCACAGTTCAGGGAAGCTACAAATGTGCAGGTGCGGTCGTGGCTTGGGTTTGGGCTGCTGTTTGCATACATTCCTCACGATTCTTCATTCAAAGTGGACTTAAAAGATTACAACTCCTATGCTCCTTATCAGTGCTTGGAGGAAAAGATATAAA
The DNA here is from genome assembly GCA_034509495.1 of Acestrorhynchus altus. Lineage (NCBI taxonomy): Eukaryota > Metazoa > Chordata > Actinopteri > Characiformes > Acestrorhynchidae > Acestrorhynchus > Acestrorhynchus altus. Next base: position 12,157,557 of record CM067513.1, read on the forward strand.
CAGCAGAAGTCAGTTTAAAGAACATAGAAAAAAAGGTACAGGTAAGGCAAAGTAGCGCAACGTGTGCTGTTGCAGCTTGGGTGGAGCTTTCAGAGCAGGTAACACCTGGCCTCTATGGCAACTAAGCTGGGTCACTAAGGGAACGAAGGAGGGTGGGGGCAGCACTGGCAGCACCAGGCTGCCACTCTGTATAAAGGGAGGGAGGGAGAGGGAGAGAGAGAAAGAGAGAGAGAGAGAGAGAGAGAGAGAGAGAGAGAGAGAGAGAGAGAGAGAGAGAGAAAGAAAGGTAAATAGATAATGAACGAAAGAACAAGTTTAAAGCCAAACATGCAGAAAAGGAAAGTAAAAGAGACAGATAAAAGAAAATGAAAAAGAAAGAAGGAGAAGTGTGTGTGTGCAAGAGAGAGAAGCGCTGGCATGTGCCCCATTCCCCTGCTGGTATGGTAGAGGGCACTCAGAGTGGCAGGAGAATGAAGAGGAGCAGGTGGAGGAGCACTGCCATCCAGAGATCCAATCAAGGACAAGCGCTCTCACACTGCTGAAATGTATAGGAGTGTCCCCAAAGCCTTCTGCTCTGCAGCCGCACACTTTTCTCCAACACACCACCCATAGAAGATATAAAAACTGGGAGCGCAGGGCGGAGGAGAAGAAAATATGGAAAGGTATTGCACAGGCACTGCGTTAGCTGTTAGAAGCCCCCTTACACACACACACACACACACACACACACACACACACACACACACACACACACACACAACACACACACACACACACACACACACACACACACACACACACACACACACACACACACACACACACACACACACACACACACACACACACACACTCTCCAGTGCATGGAGTTAAGATTCACCTGAGGCTCCGGTGGCAATTTCATTTAGTACGTAATCAGGCATACACATTATTACAATGGCAGATATTATTTTGTATGTACAATAAGAAACAAACCTTATCAAATAAAATATAAAGCAATATACATCCAAGCATTAAAGAAGAAATGTAACAAACAGCTCTAAATTATCACCATCAGTGAGTGCAACCACACCACTAGAGAGAACATTGGAATGTCATAGTAGCATTACAAGACAAAAATAACACGACTTATTCAATTTACAGATTATGAACAGAGATTCGTCCCACACACTGATGAAAACACAACACGACACAACACGTTTACAGGTGGCGCTGTTTCATTCCAGCATAGTTGCATAAATCAAACGCATAAAATATTATTATTATACTTACTCCAGTCATTTTAAAGGAAACAATAGCACAAAACCCCCCCAAAGAAACAGGTAAATTCAATTCATCCCATCACAGTTAGAGAGACCACAGATTGTCCACTCAGACATGCGTGTCTATTAATCTAGGATTCCCTCCAGCTCATACATTTGACAGTCACATCTTCCAAGATCAAGAGCCACGTTACCAAGCTTGCTACTTTGATGACTGAACACAAGTCCTCTTGGAGCTACTCTTTGCTCAAAACCAGTGCATGTGAGTTTCTATGAAATGCCTACAAACCTCAAATGCTACTCTGATGAACAAGGAGACTTAACACATCAGCATGATGACCCATTGACAGGACCGATTTGGGGAAGGGGAGGGGGTAGTCAGTGCTGGACCAAAAAAAAACAAAAAAAAGACAATTTCAGTAACCTCAGATTAACGTTTCAGTGTTTAAGACATGAGGAACTTCAGTTTAAAGGGCATTCACATCATTTCTTGTCAAAGAACACGTCACAGACGGATTGTGAAAAGGTTGTTGCCTATATCAAGAACATGTTTTGAATAGCTGCATCAGGTTGGAGAGAAAACAGTACGTAAGGAGAACTAAGCAACTTCTATGCATCCCGAAGTTGCTTCATTTTGTTTCATTTCAACAGAAGGTCCAGCAGTTCCAAGTGCATCAGGCCAATGCTGTTACCAACTGCAGTAGATTTCCTATTTATTGCAAGAAATTCTTTGTTTCATGATTAACATTCATAGATGTGAAGTTTTTCATCATTTTGCACCAGCAGAAACAAAGCCTCAACTGGCCAAACAAGCTCAAAGTGCATCATTCAAATTACTCAGCCTTGGTGAACCACACTCACGTGACAGCAGAATAATCTACCACAGCTACCAAAAATCAAATCAGAAATGGCAGCAGAAATCAATTAGAAATAAAATAAAAATGTACAAACCAAAACACGACAGTTTTAGAGACATAAAGACATACGTACAAGCATACATTCACATACACACATGCCACAGCTGAAGCACACTGCAGTCTGAAGGGGCTTGGTGAAATGGTTATTGGCAGAAGGTGGAGCTCAGTTGGATGACTTGCTGATGGCGCTGGCTGAGCGGCGGAGTTTTCCAGAAACGCGGTTCTTGGAGGCGCGGGGCAGGGTGGGTGAAACCTGCTCCGAGAACTCGCTGGTTGTCACAGTAACGCTGAGCTCAGCGCTTGTGCTGCCACTTAGGGAGCCTGAGGAATGGCAAGCGACAGGACAAGCATCAGGAACAAGTGCTACAACTCAGGTCCAGTCAACACATGCTAGCGTGGCAATAACACTGTTAGGTGAATGCATGCCACTACTGCTTTACAAAGGTCTGTAAGAGATCCATCAAAACAACACAAATACTTCTTTATTTTTACTTATAATGATTAAGGGTAAGACATTCCAGGCTGAGGCCTAATCTGTCATAAACAATAATAAAAATACCATAAATATAAACAAAAATGAATAAAATCAGGTCATATCATGGATTTCCAGCTCTGTTTAACTGTCTTTAAATTAGTGTTTTGTGCTGTTTTTGTATGTACATATGCATATTTAATACACACATATTTACAGTTAATATTTCAGCTCAGTTCATTCAATATATACAAAACATTTTAATATAAACTCAAATTAAAGCTAAAAATCTTAAAATCTTTCTTGAATTTACTTGAAAAGTAACAGAAATCCATGACCTAACCCATCAGGCCTGTAGGTGAGTTGGTGTGGAATGACCTCTAGATTCAGTACACTGAAGATATGGTGGTGCTTGGTTTGCATATTTACTCTAAGCCACTACAATTTTCCCAGTCAACCAGATTTCCATTAGTGTCTCTGATGAATCTGTTGCAACAGAACTCTTCAACATAAATATCAAATCAGCTGCACAACGCTCAAAACTGAAGGGTCAAAATAAGACCATACAAAATGACTGTTCTTGCTGCACATCTTCTTGGAGACTTGAAAGTGAAAAAGCTCTTTACTTTCTAATGATGGCATCTGTTTGGCTATTTCGTTTCTGTCTTTCTTTTCTGCCGTTTTCTTCCTTTTTTCATGGGCATCTCAAGTTACAGAGAGCAGATGGTGTGGGGAGCATGCACTCAGTGGAGAGTCCACAGCCTCCCTGCCCTCCACTCCAGGGCTTCTCTGAGAGAGGGGGAGGGAGAGTACCAGAACAACGGTCCCTCTGCGTCTAAAAGGATGAAGGGAGGAGTGAACGAGTGTGGTGGGGAGGTGTTCCTTCCAGGCATCATCCCTACAACCTCCTTTAAAAGTTGCCCAAGCTGACAGGATGTCAGCAGTGAAGATATAGATTCATTTACAGCAGATCTTTATTGTGGAACGCTTGGACCTGCTCAATTATGTGCTGGTGATTTGTTTTTTATGTGAATGCTTTCATTTATATGTGAGAGGATAGCAGTGACCTCAAAATCAAGGGAATGATTAATTATTTTGCATCAAATGGTGTAGGCGTGCAGTCTTAGAACAATGAACAAACAAATACAACAGTTTAAGATATGCAGTACATGGTGTTTAGACATTCATTCCTTTATATAACTGATTTACTGAGTTATATAACTCAAACTATTCAAATCCCAGGCCACTCTGGTTATAATATATACATGCACATTGCCAGGGTCATGCAAATATCTCAGATTTCCAAAATGGCAACTTTACAGGAGAAGGAAATAATATTTTGCTTATTAATGGAAATCAACATAAACATATTTTAGTCCAGGTCATTCTGGATCATTTATTTTGACACACTGTAAAGAACTGCTGCCAGATTCAAATAATGTAAAAAAACAAACAAACAAACATAAAACAACTACAACCCTGAAAACAGCACAAGTGGAGATAAAAGATTTTTGCATGACAAAATATATGTACAGCTATATGTTTATTTATTTATTGTAATATTTAATATTAAGCGTTTTTTGATGTGTTGGCATCAGCTGTTATTTATAATTCATGCCAATAGAGCTAACTGAAATTAAAGCTTAGAGACAGGTGTGAGAGAGAGAGAGAGAGAGAGAGAGAGAGAGAGAGAGAGAGAGAAATCAAGAAACGGAAACAAAAAGATAAAAAAAAAAACCAGGAGAGCGATAGAGAGTGAAACAGTGAGACACAGTGTGTGAAATTAACAGAGTAAGAGATACAGTGAAAGAGTGTGTGACAGAAAAATAGAGTAAGAGATACAGTGTGTGAAAGAGAAGTAGGATGAGTGAGAAAAAGAGATACAGTGAGAGACAGTGATAGGGTAAAATAGAGTTAGAGATACAGTGACACTGATAGACAATGCAAGAGTGAGAGAGAGAAAAACAGAGTGAGATATAAAACTCAGTGGTGGAAAGAGAGAGAGAGAGAAATTTATTGAGAGTGAGATACACAATAATAGTGACACAGAGAGAAACAGAGTGAGTGAGAGGTACAGTGAGACAGAACAGAGACAGTGATAGAGAGAAACTGAATGAAAGAGATAGAGTGAGAGTGACGGAGAGAGAGAGAGAGAGAGAGAGAGAGAGAGAGAGAGAGAGAGAGAGAGAGGATGGAAGGAAAAAAAGTAAAATGGGCTTCATCCCCATTGGCTCCCAGCAGCAATCCAAACAAAGTGTAAGTGACAAAGACATTTTCCAGTAGGGCAGGTGTTAGTGTCAGATGTGGCCCCAGGCAAACAGACACACGCAAAAGGACAAAAAACAGAGGAGGGGAGGGAAAAAAGAGACAGAGGATAAAGCAGACATGCCAGAGAGGAGGAGAGAGACAAACGCAATGAGTGTACCCATACCACACATGCTGCTACTATGTTACAATTGATCCAGCCGTGCGTTTCACTCAATAATCTGACCAACCTAATAACAGCCAGCCCCCCAAAACAATCCTCTCTCTGTATTCATAGAAAACCTCTGGGCAAATGCAGCTCATTAGTGAAATAAAGAGGGAAAGATGAGTAGACCAGCCAAAAAAAAAGGGGATTCTGTGGCAGTACACAAGCGTCCAGTCAAGTGAACTCTTACCTTCATTTACTGAACTGACACCTGTAACATTTCTAATCTATAAAAGGAGAGAAGACAATAGAGCAACATGTAAGACGCACTATTACAGGGTCAAAGGGAACGGGGTTGTGTGCAAGTGCGGGTGTATATTTTACATCAGGGAGGTGGAGGGAAAATGAGGGCAGGAGAAAGGAGTGGAGGAAGAAGAAGAGAGGGAGAAAAGGTGCTGAGAGATGTGTGTGTGTGTGTGTGTGTGAGAGAGATGTGCAAAAGCTGAAAATGCGTGCCTGTCGCTGTGGTGTGTTAGTAGTTTCTCCTGTGAACAGAAGTAGGACATGACAAAAGGAAACACATACATAGACAAAAGAGCTAAAAACAGTCCCCCATGACAGACTGTCAGCTGTTAAATACAGAAAGAAAAGAACATTTCCTGTGTAGACTTTTCAGTCTGTCCTAGTTCAAAACTCTGCACGGTATTATCTGGAAAAATGCCTGCATATACAAAACGAACAGTGTGGACAGAAGGATGAGACCGAGGCTGTAGTTTCCGAGTTACATAGAAAGAAAACGTACAACACTGCTATTAGAGCAGCCTATTGGAGCCATTTTTGAGCTTGAAATACTTAAATGTTACAGCTTTAATCAAAGCAGAAGCTGTCTTAAGTACGAATGCCTGAGCTGAGTAAACTGAGTTTAATGTCTATTTAAAGGTCTGCTGCTACTGCGTTCAAGGCTGTCATTCATTACTCGTCTATGATACAATCAATACCAGCAATGCAGCTCCCTGATCACTCCAGTCTAAATCAAAGAAACCATCATCTCGGCACATGCCACACAAGCTATGAGACCCAACTGGGATTCTGGAAGGAAGATACCCATACTACCCCCCCTTTCCCCCTGGTAACTCTCCCTGGTAATTACACTCACATTCATTAGGTCATACAGTGTATGTGGTTATACATCATATTATTGCTAAATGAAATCAAACCAGTTTCACTGGCAGCCATATATGACCATAACACTATCTTCATGTTTGACAGATGATGTGAAATGCTTAGGCTCATCAACCCTTTCTTTCCTTTTTCCAACCTCGGGTTAATAGCTGTAATTCCTAAATGGATAATGAAATATTTTTGTTGTAATTATATCATTATTATATGAATTAAAGCTGACTTCAATCACATCTGACTGCTTTATTTATCCAGTACAACGGCGTACGGAGGCAAAATGGACTTTTTGGACCTGATTGTTTTATTTTAGGCTTCTGTTATAAATATTCAATTGATAAAACATTCTCAAAGTATGATCTATGTAAAGGCGAAAACACCCTGCATCCTGGTGCAGCCTAAAGCCAAAAAACCGGGACAACAAAATCAACAACTATGAAAATTCAACCTAAAACAAACATATTTATTATAATGGAACATAATGCTTGAACACTGATGCTTGTCTCACGGAAGCAGTAACACAGAATCTCATAGCAGAGAAATCAGAGTGATCTACGAGTTAGACCAAAGCTTAAAGTAGCTGGTTGTCCTGGTTGCAATCAAACATTTTTACACAAATTATTAAAGGTATTGATATTACAAAAACTTTAATGGTTTAGTTCTGATGACCTTATAAGATTTGTAAAGAGACCTCCATTTCAAAAATTGCATAAACACATTCAAAGTGCTCAGAGTGAAATCACGCCGAAAAATGATTTCTCCGGTTTTTTTTCTCAAATCAAGCTCATTTAAGGAAAAACACTGGAAATTACTGAATCATTACAAGGGTTATGATGTTTGGCTTTGGATATTGAATTGTTTTTTAATGCTTGTGCACTTATTTCTATTAAATAAACAATAAACAAAGATATATTGTATATGAATGAATATAATTTTTTTCCGACAATCTGCCCATAAAAGTACGATAACGTACTAGATTACAGAACTGTTAATAAAACTGCAAAACATACAGTAATGCAAAGTGCATTTCATAAATACAATATGTTGACAGTAATTACAATCAAATCCATTTTTAACTAATGAACAATGGCTGCAGGTGTGTACTGAATTCATAGTGTCACAGCTGAGGATACATGCAGGGTCAACCAAACTGGAGAGCACTTGAAGGGTTTGGGTGATGTGAGGGGGGCGTTACAGGGTAGACATGCCTAAATGAAGAAATGGGGAAAAAAGTCTTACACTCCAGTTTAGCCCAAGAGTACTCCAAGTCCCAAACCATGCCTGGCCAACGCCTGCCTGCTGTTGTGGATGAGATGTTAGTAAAGAATGGAGCAGGTAGACACGCACGCACACAGACACAGACAGACACAGACAGACACACACAGACACACACAGACACACACAGACACACACAGACACACACGGAGCTTAAAAGTGTAGAACCACATTATTCACCCTCTCAGTAGATCTAATAAGAAGGTTCTCTTCTTGGGGAAGCTGTGGAGGTGTTTTCTTACCACTCTTGCGTTAATACTAAAACACTCCTAACCACAAGCCCCTCGTTTTAATACATTAACAAGCATAAATAATTAATAACTCCCTGGTAAAACATTTAAACACATTCATTATGTCATGAGTGTGTGTGTGGATATAATGCTGGCATATTTGTCTGTTTGAAGAACAAGACTGTGTACTCTCTCATTTTTCCCCCCTCCTCAAATTCAGATGACAGTTCATGATGTATGTTTCTCATTTCAAACCAATACTTTTACACAATAATTTTCAAAATGAGTGGAGAAAAACATGTAAGTGTGTGTGAGAGAGACAGAGATTTCAGAGTAAGGCAAAAATGATTTACACAAACATGACTGACAATGAATTTCCTTCAGAAAAGCCAGTTCCATTAAACCCCGATTACACTACAAAACATTGTCATTTTTAGCCCTGGTGCTGCATTATGTTCAACAAATCCTTGGATTCAGTGATAACAAAGGGGCAATGGTTGCTTGCAATCTGACTAGAGGCCCCCTAAGGCACATGAATGTGATGTGTGTAAAAGCGTTCATCCTGGCGAGCTGTCTCTCAGCCGTAGCCTAGAATGAGCCTTCTTCGGCAGTAAGACTCAAACAGGACAGCCTGTGGGTTTTTCCCTCTTCTGTAAGGGTGTATTTTTGGGCTGTTTAGTATTCAGCTTTGTGATAGGTCAACAGAGGTCACTCTGGTGATTTTCAATGCCTCTCCAGGAAATAAAGGGGGTCACTATGGAAATAGAGCTCAGGGAAGCCCTGTTTCTGATGGGACGCTTATCAGACACCCCTTCTTTAGCAAGCTTACTTTGTAGGACAGTCATGAAGGTATTCATACAACAGTGCTGATCTGCCCTTATATTTCATTTAAAAAACATAAAGCTGCATCATTACAGAAATAATAAATAATAAGAAGTATAAGTTACTGTTCTGCATAAAATGGAACTAGTCATTTGGAGACTGTATTTGTAAAATAAAAAATAATTATAATTCTAAACTATTCTAAAGAAAGCAATAGCAAAAAAAAAAAAAACTGAATCACTGCTGTATTTCTGAAACAGAAACTGTGATTATATTCTAAAATATTTAGTATCAAGGAGTTGCCAAACCTTTTCTGGTGTAACCTACTTAATCAAGGCCTGCCTTACCCTAGCAGCACAATCCACCTTCAGTCCAACACTCTATTCTCCTGCGTGTCTGCTGCACATATGGAGCACTAGGGCGATACGGACAAAATCATATCCTGATATATTTTATCTGAATGGTGATATATGATGCGATATATGATATGAAAAATACAATATGAACAATGTAGCACACCCATGAAATCCTTCATCTCTAACTGTAAACTATAAACATATTGAATGGTGTGTGTATGAGAATGTGAGTGGAGGTGGAAGGGAACAGAGTAGAGGCAGAGCTGAGATCAGGGTATGGAGCAGAACAAGAGAGCAGATAAAAGGCTTTCTGCAAGATTGAAACAGAACATTATTTAAAAACTCATCTCGGCAGCCCTTTTCAGAACTGTGATGAACAGTCAACAGCTGTATTGGTCTGGCTCTTGGTATTGCTCTCAGTTCATTCACACAGAAGGCTCATCTGGAGTATACAGTGTGTATAATAAATTTCAGCAGTTCAGTACCATTAATGAAGTTAATTTTTATCCTCAAGCTGCACTGGATTGGGATTTCACACTTAGTTAATAGCACATTTCTCACGCTTGTGTGATTTGGTCAGGTGGTCATAAGCATAAACTTACAGTCTAACAGAGATAAAAGTAATTTAAAGGGTCCTATATGGAAAACTACATTCCCTGGCTTTATTGAAATAAAAAAAGTTACTGTAGAGTGATGGGGTTAGAGCTATGACAATCATACCTACCCAGCCAGTAAAAGGCCAGTTGGGCCTTCTGGGAGTCCTGTCTATGGGAATCGGGTTGAACCAGTGATTTTTCAAAATGATACACTCTTAAAAATACAGGCCTTACAAATGGATCTTTGAGTGATGTAAGAGAAGAGCTACTTTTGTGTCCATAACGAAAAGAATTCACCATAGATGTGAGTATGTGAATGTTTTTAAGAATTTTGCGAGAGTTTCTGAAGATTGCATAATAAAATAAGAAGCTGTCAGTCATCGCATCATGCCAATCCTTAACATTAGGTTTTAGTGTTAGCCAAAGTAACACTGCTTGGTTGGACTGTCCCTTTAGAGCAGCTGTAATGCAGGCACACATCAGCCTCGCTATAGAGCTGAGAAGGCCAAGGCACAGAATAAAGCAGCAAAGAGGAGAAAGAGGTGCAGCCAGGACATGGTAGGAGTCACAGCACTACAGATAGAGAAGACTGAGAAGAAGGGCTCTTACCTGTACCACTCATTGGGTAGTAGGTGGGAGAGGGTGAAAAGACCTGCGCAGCAAAATCCTCAAACATCATGTTTTCCTTGTGGTTCATAATGATGGCCTCCAGATAAAGAGCCCGTTCCTCATAGCTGGGAGAAACTTTGTTAAGGAAAGCAAATCTTAAATGTGTGACTCCATCATCAGCAAGCAAAAACAACAAGAGGCTCACAATGTTGATATCTGACATGTTAAAATGGTACACAACCATATACACCACGTTCCAAATTATTATGCAAATTATATTTTTTCTCTGATATTCGTAAATAGTCATTACAAATGACAATCAGTATAATTTTCAAGTCATCAACTCTTAAGAGTACAAATCAAATTTTATTGGACAAACCTCCCAACAATAACATTAACCTCAAAATATTATACACAATGGAGTTTCAAAACATTCTATAGATTGTGAAGAACTGAAATGGCATTTTGTTGAATTTGCAGCCTTAAGAGGTCACATGCACTGAAATCAAAAGCTAAAGCTAAAACAGGCCAAGTTACATCTATTGAACTTTTCTTCTCTTTTCTTTGCAGGATGTCAGAACAGCCTCCCAGAGATGCTGTTTAAATGTGAACTGCCTCCCACCCTCATAGATCTTTAACTTGAAGATACTCCAAAGGTTCTCACTAGGGTTGGGATCAGGGGAGGATGGTAGCTACACCATAAGTTTCTGACACAATGAGGTATTTTTTGCACTATGACACATAACATTGTTATGCATGAAGATGATTTTGCAATGTAAGGCATGGTTCTTTTTTTTGTACAATGGAAGAAAGTGGTCATTCAGAAACTGAGGTAATTTTCACATCTTCAGGGACCCTAAAGGGGCCTATCAGTTCTCGCCCCATGATTCAGGCCCAAAACAAGACTCTGTCACCACCTCACAGTGTTGATGGGACATGGTGGTTCCATCCGGACCAGCCAGGCTTGTATGGCATTCATCAGTAAACAAGGCTGTTTGAAAATGTTCATGAAAATCTGGGCTCACTGCAACCGTTTTCTACTTGTGAGCCTTGGTTAGGGGTGGTCCAATAGGAAGTTTATGCACAACAGCAAGCCTCTGGAGGATCCTACACCTGGAGGTTTGTGGGACTCCAGAGTCACCAGCAGCATGAAATAACTGTTTGCTGCAGTGTAATGGCATTTTAATCCAGCCAATCATTCTCAACCTTTAGTGAAATATCTAATGTTTTCATTCCTTGTCCAAGGTATTGCACTATTTGACTCTTTTCAGCAGCAGAAAGACCATTTTTCTTTCCCATATTGCTTGAAACCGGTCACTTGCTTAATAATATGGAACTTTTCCTTTAATTGGGCTCACCTAGAAAACTAATTATCACAGGCGTCTGAGATTGACTTGAGTGATTCAAAGAGCCACGAGACACAATATCATCTATGAGTTTAACTGATAAACAAAAAATGTAATCTTTAGGAAAAATTCAATTTGCATAATAATTTGGAATACTGTACGTACACACACACACACACACACACACACACACACACACACACACACACACACACACACACACACACACACACACACACACACAGTTAATCCAGAAAGTATTAACAGAGCAGATATTATTTGGGTGGCACTGCTGTGTCTGATCCACTCATGCCAGTGCAACAAACAATAAAACATCCCTACCATATCAGTGTTGCTGCAGTGCTGAGAATGACCACCCACATAATACCTGCTCTGTGCTAGTCCTGACCATTGAAAAACAGGGTGAAATAAAGGTTAGGTATGCAGGGAAACAGATGGACAACAGTCTAATTATAGAACTACAAAGTGCTCCTATGTGGCAAGTACAGCTGATACAAATGAACAGTGAGTGGAGAAACAAGGAAGTGGTCATAATGTTGTGGTTGACTGTAAACCAGTAAAACAAATCAATTTCAGACAGTCTTGCGCTGTGACCTCTTTGTACACTACCAGTCAACAGTTAGTCCTCAAACCATATAGGGTGTTCTAAAACTTTTGACCGGTAATGTGTGTGTAAAATATTATATATATATATATATATAATACATACAAAGAACAACTCAGCACTGAAAATTCAATAAAAAATCTGTAATCTTTAAATCTAGGCTTTGCCATCTCCATTTCATCTCTCTTCTCCTCGGCAGCTACAGTATTGTCTCTGACCTTTCACAGGGGGATCTGAAAGCATTTGAAATTCTAAGCAGAATGTATGCTCATCTGGCACCAGCCCACCAGAGGATAGCCAGATCCAGCTGTGTTAATGGAGTGCCACAAATAAAACAACTGCAATTGCTCACCTTTGGCACTTTTTCAGTCTTCAAGTTCAGAGGAAATGGTAGAGAAACGGTAGAGAAAATACACAGTAGATTACAGCAATGTGCTGTGAGTGAAAGAGAACAAGAGAGAAAGAGAATCTTGTTTTCTACCAATGAAATTGAATCAAGCTCTAGCTACTGGCCTCAGTTATGTCAGACAAGAGGCGAGTGTATACATTTACAGTGAGGGGGCAGTTAACCGTCCAAACAATCGGAGGAGCAGGTGTTTCTGCTGGACCTCTGCATGAACTGCACTTGGACTGCATGCTTTGTTGTTCTCAAACCTCCCTCAAAGATGCACTTAAACGGTTTAATGCAATAACCAGTTTACATCAATTTCTACTGTAAATGAACAGTTTAAAACTAAAACAGAAAAACAAAACCTGTCAATACAGGACAATATAGGACACTTTCAGAAGAAATAAATATGGCACATGAAAATGAATTCATTTAATGTTACGTTTGGCAATGATGAAAAAATAAGGCAATTTATTTTTACTGTATAATTTAACAGATGTATAACAAAAGTGACCATGTCCTCTCTATCTATATTTAGAGTGGCTGATCAACAAAAATGTAATCGTGTTAATTACTTATGATTTTTCATATTAAAATGTTAGCATTTTCTTGTATTTATGGGAGGGAGACAAAAGAAACGTGGTGTGGTACACACGCCAAACTGTTAGGAGGAAACAGTTTCTTTTACTGTATTACAATAACTTTTTGAATCTCTTAATTTGTTAAGTAAAAGTTTCAGGGAGAGCTTTAGCCACCACCTCTTTTCAAACTAGTGCCATTGCATCATTGGTGGGCAGCCAAATCTGCCATTCTCAGATCACTGTGTGCATTAGACCGCTGAGTCAGTCTGAGCCTTCCAGCTTTTCTAGTTATTAAAAAAATACCTAAAACTAACGATCAATGAAAAAAGTGAAAGTACGGAAAGGAAAGAATGCAATGATTGTAAGTTCATATGTTTATGCAATACTTCATTTATGTGGAAATAACACAAACATTTGAATCAAGTACATTAATGCACTATTTCAGTCACTTTTATTGGATAAGTTGGAACAAATAAAAATGTACCAGTAGCAACACACTTTAAAAATGCTGTCGAAACTTAGAGTGCCATGACTTCTGCTCCACATGCTGACATATCACTGCTCCACCCATGCCTACACTGAGGAGTATTGTGTCAATATGCATTAGCCTGCATGCATGTCTTTGTGTTTAGTCGGCAGCCATGGCTGGGCACTGCTGATGACTCTGTAGTCTAATGACTCGGCTGCTGGAGTGCAGGCTGGGCCTGTCCACACGCCTGCCTGCTGAATTTCTGAAGAGCCCCACTGATGCCATTCCCAACTCATTAGGGAGGCTGCTTATGCTGCCAGGAGCTAGGCTGTTGCCAAGGCCCCTGCACTCCATCATGACCATGCTGCCTGTCACACACCCCTTCAGAGCATGCAAGTGCATTTATGTGTGTGTAGTGTGTGTCTGTGTGTGCCACGTGCCGGCGCAGCAGGGGCTGAGGCAGCCGTGACAAATTGTTGAAAAGGTCCGTCTGAACCCAGCACTGACAAGCACCTGAGCCTGAGGGCTGGACACGGGGAGAGAGCAATCTGCTCCCTCCTGCACTCTTTCTCTCCTCAGCCCTCCATCACCACGCAAAGTGAGGGGGGTCACAGGCAATAAACATTGAGTTCCACAAGAAAAAAAGACCAAATCCAATATTATCTTTGAATACGTCTACGCAGCATGATCATGACCAGCTGAGCCATGGCTTCAAAACACTGTCGGGTTGTATATCTGACTTCTGCGGCTGTCTTATCATTTCCGACTTTTACAAGGACTTCTAAAACACTGCAGGCTTAGCTGCTATGGCAACAGGGGTCGTATTTCAGTAATGGGTCACTTCCTTTTATTAGGATGATAACAAGGGAAAAAAAGCAACCACTGAATAGTTGGATATTATAGGCAAAGCTAGATTTAAACTTGTGTTACGCATCCAGAGAATTAGACAAGAAAAGGAGGGAAAAAATAGGACAAACAAGACAAAGTAGAAAGAAAGTGGGGAATGCGAATAGGAATTAGGCAGGGGGATAATAACCCTGATCTCACTGGGTCAACAGAGCCATATGGTGCTCCATTATAGGCTATGCAGATGACTCAAGCGTGGCTCTGCTATTGAGATTCCTAAAACAAATATTGACTTCAGCCAGAAGCACTACTGGGCTGCAGCCTCCCAACTGCACTCTGCTTCCTGTGTGCTCCTCCGCATTTCAGAGATGAAGGGGAAGCAGAAACATGACAAAGGAGCATGAGCGTGTGGGGGGTAATGACCTGTAACAAGTGGTAAACATTCTTAACAAGTGTGCAAGAAAGTTGCTACACCAAACCTTCTCCATCCTGAAGCCCTCCCCTTTTTGCTTTTCTTTTTGAGCCACTTCCCATCTTCCCCTTCTTCCTTTTAAGCTCTCTGTCCCACTAATTGTTATGTGTTGGGTACAGCCTGTTCTGTTGAATGCAGGCATCGAGCTCATGAGAGGTGGATGCCGGCTGTGTGGATTAATTCAATAAAGTCGAGGACAGTGACGCAGGCTAGAGAGCAACAATTAGTGCACACCAACCTGCATCTGATGCTATCTATCGTTGTGGGAAGCTACTAACCAGTACGTCAGAAAGCAGCAACAGTGGCAGGTGGCTGCATGCTACGCGTACTGCAACATGCCGCAGATGGACGCTGTGAATTTGCATATAAATTTCAACCATAAACCAAGGGTGAGCCAAGCACCGTTTGTAGCTCAGCATGCCACTAAGAGCTAATATAGGCTCGGCATGACTAAAGAGACAACAGAAGGTTTGGGATTTACCGGTGCTCGGTAATCCAAGTCATCCTTAAAGCACCTGGGGCAGAGAAACTCATTCTCTGCTCTGGCTGGTAACTAAGGAAGGTGTGAGTGGGGAATTTCCACAAGCATCCATGGCTGTGGTGCAACACTTCCTCTGCATTTCCATATGGAATGTTCCACGGGCAGAAATTAAATGCCCTCATGCAAAGTGTGGACAGCCATGGCCACGGTGGCAGGAGCCCAAATTTAAAACTCACCCTGCCTTGTAAAATAATGCCATGACCCCCAGTCGCACACAGGTCAGAGGATGGGGAATGAGGGGAATGAAAAAAAAGAAAAGGAGAGGAAACACAATGGCACTGTTATAGCAGAGGGAGAAAAACAGACAGCTTAAATCCACTTAACAGAGGGAAAAAAACATCTTCCACGCATTTTGCAGAAGGGGTTTAACAGATAATGCTCTTTTTTTCGCTCTTGGCAGGGCCTTTGCCACCCTGTGGCGCTTCAGGTGACAAAAGGAAGGCATTAAGAATCAGATAAAGCAGCTGCCTGGGGAACAACGCTGACTCATCCCAAGATGGGCACAAACAAACACAGCTACATCTGTTTAAATTAGTCAGGGCAGGATGCGGTAGAACTGTAGCGCAGCTCATACTCTATTACGGCAACAAATGGGAAAACTGAAAAGGTTAGTGCAAATTTAATAGCTGTAGCAGCACAAAGGTGGATATTTCACATAAATAAATGCATAGAAACAAAAACAGGCCTTCAAACAACTTTACCCAATCCACAAAGCTGTGAGCATCAGCGACAGGAACAGCTTTCAGAAAAGGTGCTAATTTGAATATAAAGCTGCTAAGCTGCCTTGAGCCAATAGTACAGACTGCAGATGTGCGAGGACATTTACTTGTTTTGTTGTGCATTTGTGTGTAGGTGTATGAGTGTGAGCTTGAGTGTTTGTGGTGTTCTCCAGATGGTTAGGGGTGGCCAGTGGGGAATTGAGAGGTCAATCAGTTTGGCGGATCAAAGCCAAGGTCAGGTGGCAGTGGTGGCCATGTTCAAGGTGCACAGGGATTCAGATGGGACTGCAGAGGGATTCAGAGGGGACTGCGTGGGGACTCAGATGGCCTCTCATTAGCAGTCCGCTCAGGCCCCAGACCCCCGGGACAGACTTCTGAGCCCAGTCCACCCTAAGACCCCTCCCCTTTGGTCCCTCTCTCACACTCTAACAATAGCGCTCACTCCGCTGGAGACCAGGGCCTGGATACAACCTCATCGACAAAGGGTCACAAAGCCAGCTACACAATGCACATAAATCTGTCATTAGGACACATGCATTGAAAAAAGGTTATTGCCACAAAGTCAAACAACAGGGGAAAAATGTAGAAGTACTTAAAATGAAATGATAAATATACCTCTTGGGAAATTTGTTTTAAATATGCTTTTTTCAAGTGACCAACAACAACACAATAACAATAACAATAATAATAATAATAATAATAATAATAATAATAATAATAACAAAAACAATACTACTACTACTACTACTACTACTACTACTACTACTCCACCTAATAATAATAATAATAATAATAATAATAATAATAATAATAATAATAACAAATCAACAATACTACTACTACTACTACTACTACTACTACTACTACTAATAATAATAAGTCTGGTTGGCATGACAAATTAGTCTTGCTGAGTTCCTATTCTTTAGTTTAGCCAAGTTTACCTAGAGACATCTGGAGGAATGATACAAAGAGGAAACGGTGAAAAAGCAGGGCTCAGTCAGTAAACACATGGGAAAAGCCTGGCAGTACTTGTTCAGGCTAACCATATATAAAAGGCTCTGCCTGGTCAAAGTAGAGGCTATAATTGAAATAGAAAGAGTCTCTGGAGCAATAGCCTGAGGGTTTGTGTCCTGTTATGGCTCTGTGAGTTTTGTCTCTGAAAACCAATCAGATTATTTCAGTTTTCAATTCAGTTGTTTCTATGACCTCTACATTGTTCTTAGACCCTGCAGCTCATCAATTGTGTTATTACATGACATTTTTAAGCTTTTTGCCTTGTTTATAAAGATTAAAACATAAGCTTAATAGAAATTACCTTACAAATGACACTGAAACTGCAGTTTTACTCTATTTACTGAACATTTTGGCATATTACAATGACATTATTAATTCAGTCATTCATATTCCTGTCTGCTTCCTCCAGAATCATTCAGTGCAAAGCAGGGATACCCTCACCCCTAGCTAAAGTTGGAGGCGAGAGGAAACCCGCATGGACATGAGTAAGACTCCTCACAGACAGTGACCTCAGCAGGGATTGAACCCATAACACATGAACTAGCCAATTACACTGCAAGTTCAACATGCAACCAATGAAAAGCAAAAATGCATTCACAGTTATTCATTTGACTCAAATTTAATCAAGTTCAATGTCTAAGCGTGAATGTGCACCTGTGACCTCTTTTCAACTACAATACTATGTACACCTGCCATTTAAAAATAAAGATCTTCAAATCTAGACATTACCTCCAGTGTACAGGCCTGGATTCTGTTCTCCCTGAACAGTTAATGTAACTGATTGGCAACAAAGTATCAACACGTGTACATGCACACACGCACACGTTCTCACTCACACACACACACACACACACACACACACACACACACACACACACACACACACACACACACACACACACACACACACACACACACACACACACACACACACACACACACCAAGGGTTCCTTAACGAGCCAAAAGTGGGCCTTTAATGGCAGTATTTCCTAACATTGGTCCCGGAGACCCCCTGACCTACATGTTTTAGTAAATTTCCTCTGTAACCCTGTAAGGGCTTGTTAATTGTTTGACTGGATCAAGGAAAGCACCAAAACTACAGGGCAGAGGGTCTGCAGGATCAAGTTTAAGAAACACTGTTCTTAATAAATAACTATTTAAAGAACCTTTATTTTCAAGTGTTGAATACAAAGCTAGACTGACCTTAGAGAAAGAGCAAAGAACAGCTCCCCAGCTAGCTTTTCGAGACAACATGCTAAGCTGCCCTTGATAGCATTCCCAGTAGTTCCTGGGATAACAGTGAAAGATTGCAGAATTTGAAAATAAGCAACATAAAAAGGAATTCCAACTGATAGCTGACGGATTGCCACATTTATGAATTTGGCACAAAACAGACAAGGAAACCCTTCACTTTTACTGAAGCCATTACAATGAGCAAAGCCAAGGTTAACAACACATTTCCTTTTCCTTCTCTCTGGCAGTGACTGAATGGGCTCTTATGTTAAGAGTGAGAAGTTGAAGAAGTGGAGAGTGGCCGTGCATGCTCGACCTCCACTCCAGCCAAGCACCAGCCATTAACCTCAGCCAATCACACTGACCTTGCTGTCCGGCCATGGAAGAGGATAATTGGCCAGTTTAGTAGAGAGAGGTGGGGGGGGGGTGCTTTTGGAATACTGGCTAGGTGGGCATACCACACATCCACACATGCTGAATGGAATACCCTACATAGTCATTAAGGATGCCACATATATTTTCTCAGTATTCTGTCTTCTAATGAGGTGCTAATGCAGAGCGCAGATTCAGACAGACAAGCACTAAACAATGTCAAGGAGCTGCATTCTACAAAGAGTGCAATCACACAGTAGATTCCAGCTGCAAGTCAACGAAAATGAAGGACACATAGGAGATACTCTCACCATTAGAGAAGAGTTACAAGCCAACAGAGGGACACTGTTATTGCATTATTAACATGCTAGAAGTACTGTCTTATTTATGTGTTGGTATAAAATGTATAACTAAGAAAACAGTGTTGGAAAGAATGCTTAAGGAGGGTGAAAGAATGAGAGGAGGTGCACAGAAAAATGTGAAAGCATAAAAACAAAAAATAGTGTGAGAAAGGGAGAGAACATGAGAGAGAGGCACTGTAGCATTATGTCTTCTACGTTGGACTATATGCCAGTTTCTGTCAGCTACGGGAGCCCATGGGACAGCAGGTGTTGATTGGTGAATTTCTGGGCCACTGCTGCAAGGGTACCTGTTGTCACGCCATCGGACTGAGGCGTGAAGCTTGTCCCAGTGGAAAAAACCAAGAGGAGGTGTGAGGTGATTATAGGATCGAGAGGGGACAAAGCGGGAGAGAGAATGACAGGAAACGGAATGAATGGAAAATCGAAAACAAAATGAAGAAGCAAAATAAAAAAAAAAAAAAAAAAAAAAAGGGGGGGGGGGGGGGGGGGCAGTGCCATCACTCTCCACTTATCATCTTGTAATCAGCAATGTCGACTCAAGAGAAATGAACATGTGTGTCTTAACCCACTCACGTACACACATGGACGTTAATTAAGCCCTGTGCTAAGGGGCTGGAGGCCCTGGGGAGGGATGGGAGGTGAGGGTAAGGACAGGTTAATTGAACCTCCAGGGGGACGTTCCCTCTAGGGGATGTCCTGTGCATCTCACCTCAACAGCATCCATCTAAAAGCCAGACGCAAAAAAATGGAATTATGAGCATGACATCACTGCCAGCACGGATTCCCACAAAGACCCGACAGACTGGGCTGGCATGGAAACAAATTTATAACATTGCTAAATCAAACGTCTGCCATGTGGTTGAGTTGAACACTCAACATTAGCTTGCCTAACAGCGCAGTAACTATTGATCGGATCCAGGGTGCAAAGGAAAGGGCTTGTCAAAATAGACTGAAAAAGGAAAAGGTCAACAGGTTGCACCACACTGATAGCGCCACTGAAGGGACCTGGAGAGCGCTGATGTACTACATGCTGGGAAAGTGGATGATCAAAGAAATGTGTGTCATGACTAAGCAATCTTTATCCAAGATTAAGTGGCACCTACTGTAATTCAGTTTCTTCTTCACACTCATAGCCATCTCAACTCCCCCCTCCACCCAACAATGCATGAACATCCCATTTTTTGTTGATTAATCAAATATTTTTTTTCTGATTAGTTGATTAATTTAATAATTGTTTAAAATTATTCTAACTGGGCTTCTGTGTGCAAAAGTCATGGGACAGCAGGGTGATAGCTGAGCTGTTAATGCCTGAGTGAGGCTGAACACTGGCTAATGTACTCATCACTGAAGGTAATGTGAATTATCAGAAACCAGAGATTTCTGACAGTGGGTGCCAAATGAATCTGAAATTCCATTTCTAAAGCTGTGCAGGCATTCTTTGATCCACAGTGTTATATGTGTACTAGCAATATGTCGTAGAAGCCATTACCACCCGCAGTGGACAGAGACCAGAGACCACAGAGACCCGCAGTGTCTCAATAGAAACTGTCTCTGGTAGAGATCACATCCACATTCAATCAGAGGCCTGCATATCCCACAGTGTTCTTTGGCTTCCATGGGACATTGCAAAAGTCATGGGACAAGACAATTTTCCCATGACTTTTGGGTTTTAAATGTAACTTAACAAAGAACATTTCTCTTAAAATTAAAATATACTTCCTTTAATCGTATTCTAGGAATCATTCTATAACAAAATAAACCGGTGATAACAGGGAATCACTGTGTCATGTAACAGCAACCCTTTACCTGAGACCGAGTATCAACATTGTAACATTATGATGTCAACTTATGGTTATAACTTTTAATTATTTCAATTATTATTTTTATTTACATTAATGTAATCACTGGCATACGTACAGTGCAAGGAAAATAGAGACAATGATGTAGAGGTTGTAGGAACAGGTTGTAATGTTTGTTTAAGCTATTCCCTCACTCGTACACAGCCTTTGTGATATTGTTACCACATATTGTTAGACCATCAAACATGACCTAACAACAAATGTTAGATACCGCATGCGGCAATGTAACATTATCACAACAGCAGTGGTGGAGAAATTATCTGAGGCAATGAATACATTTGCTTTGTCTTGATAAAGTGCTGCAGTATGCTTGTAAATGCATAGCAGTTGCTGGCATCTTCACTTTGTAAAGCTTATATATCCTACCATTATTGGGTCTTTGTCCATAACAATCCCACATTTTAGATGCCTGTGTGTTTTTTTTTTTTATTTAACTGCAGCTCGCTCTCTCTAGAGAAATCCAATTGTTCATCCCAACTGCACACTAATTATTGATACTCACTTTTTACTAATACTGTCTTTTGAGCATGCAGTTTTTTCAGTTTGGTTATAATGCACACAAAACTCTTCACAATCCAATGTGAAACAGAAAGGGAAGAAAGGATGGAAATGTTAGATGAAAATAAAAAAAAGACAAAAATAGACTAATTACATTTCCAGACATTCAAGACAAATTCCCTACTTCTATAAAGACACAATTTCAGATTAGGTTTGCTGCAATTTAGACATTAAAAAATAAAACAGGCCACATAAAAAAAAGAAATCTACCAAATAATCAAATTTAAGGACCAGCCCATTTAATCCACTATGGGAAAACAGAACTGGACAGAAACTTTCATTGGCTGTCATAAAGAGATTCTACCGATTCACTCTGGTGCTCAACTTCAGTTTAGTCACAGGAGATTTACTTCCAATAAGGACATTGTTTCCTGTGCATTGAGAAGAGATAGGGCCTAGACTCACTGCACTTACGATGGCCTTACACTGACAAGAGCAAAGCAGGGTCTTAGATGTGGGACACAATGGGAAAATAATTAAGCAAACAAGCTGACACTATAAAAGGCATTAAGAGAAAGTTATAACAAATGGATCCATCAATGGTGGAAACGTCTCGAGTCAGGGGTGGGCAGTGCAGTCCTCTGAGGAGCTCTTTTAAATCAGACACTGGGCTCTTTGCGATGAAAAGCTCCACCATTCACAACCCTCCCTTTATTAAAACAATAGAATTAATTCATGAGCCACTGCATGCACTGAATATTGAATAATGAGCTTAACAAGTATGTCTCAATGGACTCAGACAGACAGAGTTTGGGGTTTTGTAAGCTGTGAGAGCAGAAAAAAACAACCAAAGCAATGCTAAACCTGAAATTCCAGTCATTTCATATAACCATGTATATAAGGGAAAGCTCAGACACAAGCCTACAGTAAGAAATGGTGCTGAGGACAGCTCCTCTGAAATGACACACAGTGGAGCTTATGCAGTAGAGCGCTCAGAGGCAGGGCCCGTATCAGTGAAACAAATATATGGACACAGCCTCCAGCCTAAGCAAAGTAGGCCCAAAATGCAACACCAAGATAGATGACAATCCACTAATCCTCCAGCATATGGACGAAAGGACTTGGCTTAGTGTCAAAACAGAGAGGGCCAGTCCTACCTGAACAGATTAGAACTGGGGAAAAAGGAAGAATACATTAGATATGAGAAAGGAGGGGGAAAGGAAGCCAGAAAATGGACTTCTGGTTTGGCAACAGCTTTTCTTCCCCTTCATCTTCTTTTCTTTCTTAATCCTCGCCTCGAGGCATTCTGTGCAGTCAAGCGCACTATTACGCGGCAACAATTAGCTGGGCTGTGGAAGCTGGCACCTGGTCCGAGGCATTCAGGGGCTTTCGGCTGCAGCTGACTGTACAGTCCCCCCCCCCCACCAGGTGGTCCTCCTTCAATGACATTAGCTAGTCACTCTAGTCACTCCAGGGTTAATCAAGAGCCCGTCCAAGCCCAGTCCGCCTGCGTGGAGCCCATTCAATCAGCCACAGACACTGGGTCCTTAAATGGGCAGACCAGACAATGAACTTTTCCAACTGCACATAAAAAGAGCTAAAAAGACAGCTGATAATTTGAGAATGTTGCTTGGCTCGTTTGTGGAGTATACAGCCAAGCCTGAACAAAAACATAAATTCAAAGCAGCTCCTCAGGAGCAGCCATGGGAAGACCTGCAGCGCTTTGCTCCTTCGCTGTAGCCATTAGTTTGACTCTTTTCTCAAAGGCTGACAAATGTCATTGGTTACAGTAGTACGCTAATAACAGCAGTTTCAGGGAATTCTTGGCTCAGCTGAAATGTTTACTGGTTGATTAAATCTGTCCGGACCCTTCTGAATCCTTTGCATAATAGTTGTTTTTTTTTCTTTTCCACAAAGAGCAGATGGAGGATATACAACAGCAAGGCGTTAAGAGAAGGAAAAGTGGAAGGCTTCTCTGTTTGTTTCTTGTCCTAAAGGAGGAACTGTCTTTTAGGTGCAACACAAAAATAAGAGGGGTTCTGCTGCTTTACACACAGTGCTCTGAAGATCCACACAAAGCCTATGGTATCCTGAGCTTTGGGCTCTGTGCACAGAGCATGAATAACATCATCTGAATAACAATAGCTATAGATTTGTAGAGGCTCTCAATACTAATTAGGGGCTATATGCACTGTTTGTAGCAAAGGCGTGTGCATTGAAATGAGATGCTAAGTGCTTTTATTTCAGCGACAAATTGGACGTCTGGCTACCCAAAGAAGGAATTGAAAAGAAAGACTTTACAAATGGTACAGAAGCAGTTCCCAAAAGTTTTACTATTTAGATATTTGTTCAGGATGTACTTATTTGAATATTGTAAATAAAATTCAGGGTATAGTGTGAGTATGAATGTAATGACTAGGCTTCGCTCCCTGGACTCTATGACAAGCCATTTTAGCCTAAAATGACACCAGCAATAGAAGCTGTAATTAGAGACTCTTTTTTCAGATATTAGCAATTACACGTTACAACTCCAGTGACAGATATCCACATTTAAGTTTTACTAGTAAGACTGCAGTTGCAGATATCCACAATGTAATTCTGACTAGTAAAAAGTCCAGGTCCACATATTTGTAAAAGGATTTCAAGTAGTGCCAATGCTAATTCAAGAAATCTGTAATTTAGTTTAACTAGTGGTAATAGCATTCAAGACATGTCCACTAATATGTGCAGTAACAGAAGAGAAAAAACATATAGTTTTAGATATCCACACATCACATTTTGAGTAGCAATGGAAATATTATTGATATAAGGAAGACCAAAATTCCACATAAGCCAATAGTAACATAGTTTAGACTAGACAAAATGACATGAAGGATACATGGTCCTACTAATGTGACTACTCAGAATGTCTTTATCGATCTGTACATCTGATATTATTACCAGTGAACACTTCGTAGGTGATAACTAAAGCTAGTGTTTCTATTAGTAAAAATGCATTATGGGTATCTTATATTCAACTTTTTACTAGTAAAAACTGACTTACAGCTTGAATCACTGGTGAATACATCAGCCTGAAATATGACTCAAGCTTTGACCAAACTTCCACAAAATTCTATCACTGAAATGCAATCAATAACAGTGGGTTCTTACACATACAGGGCTGATGTCATACATATGCCATGGCTGACAGAAGAAAGGGGTCACAATGTTGTGAATTAATAGTTATTTGGGTAAAACAACAAAATATTGGAAAATTAAAAAAAATTGTTTGCTTCACAATTGCTTTGGATTTCTTTTGCTTACAATGCAGTACAAATAATGTATTAAATATTATTAAATAATGTTTTAAGCCAAAACCTCTCAATCCTAGTGTAAAAATCTCAGACACAGAGACATATCCATTCTATCATTCTAACAGCTTTTTGAAAGCTTTCAGAGGCAGGTCTCAGCTGTCTGGCTCTTCACTGAGTTTCCTGGTAGTATGGAGAATTTCACCCCAAACAACTCGGAATGGCTTTCAGTTTTTTCGTAACAATTTGACTACTCAGAAACATTGAAACCATAGAATTGTTACAATTGTTACTCATGTTACATATCACCAGTAGAGCAATAAAAAAATCTGTGATGCACAGCAGTTTTTTCACCAATGCTGCCCTTATACAACCGAACTGCAGTCTTCTACTTCAGAATGTAAAGAACCTCCATTTCCACATCAAAGGCCACCTCTGGTGTGGAGGAGGGCTGGACAAAAGCATGATGCACACTTTTATGTGGTGTTGCTGTTTTCTGTTGTTGTTTTGTTTATCCTTCAATGCGGAGGACTCTATTTTGTGCAAAGATGCAAATGGCGAACACAAGGACATCCTTTAGCATGGCACAATCACGCCCAGCTCATGGAGGATCCGTCGCTGCCTTTGAACTCTTTAAAGTGGAATTAATGCAGAACTTATAAATAATCAACTAATTCCTCTTTTAAGACGGTCAACAATGGGCCACAGGAAGCTGAGAGGGCCATAGTCTTTAAACAAACAACCCTTTCTGACCTGAGGTGGCAATCCAAAAAATCCGCTGCTCACTGAACAGGCAGAACTGCAGGCAGGAATGACTACAGTAAGGTTAAAGGGTACTAAAAGAGATACAGTATGCAGGATACCAATTCTTTAGATCTGTGTTCACACAGCAGATAAAATGGACCTAAATCTGACATTTGTATAAACAGGTTTGGAGGTTTCAGTTTCACCAGCATCACAAGAGCTATCCAGTAGTTCTAGTGGTTTGAGCTTGCTGGAAAAAGGGCATGTTGTTTGGACACAACCACTTTTTGGTTTGAATTCTTGGTTTCTTTACACTTTCCCCTTAAGCAAATAATTCTGGTCTTTTACCTTGCTATCCTGCCATCGAAAACTGTCATCCATTTTCCCATCTCCAATTTGTGCATTTATGAGGGGTATCGAGTTAAATTGATGTAAAATTAAATGAGCACAGATCTGCTTTTGCTTGCTCTGAATCGGCCATATATCAGCATCAGGATGGAAAGATCAGTAAAGATTACAGAGCGTTTTGTGGCTATTCAATTCTATCAAGTCAGTGAAGGTGTTCAGAATGGATTGAGATGCCTACTCCAGTACAACAATCACTCCCCAGTGCTTTCTAAACACAAATTCACAAATGTATACAAAAATAGTACTATGCAGTACTATGCAGTACTGATTGCAGTCATATAACAAGAAAGACGAGACAGTAATCATAGTCCAGGCTAATCATAAATGGCTAATCAGTGCCATCTTTGCATAGTACTTAAAATACACTGACAAAAAATATTTACAAAAACAGGTGAAAAAAAATCTATGCAACTTATGGGAAAAATTTGTTTTTAAACAAAATGTGATTAAAGAAAAAAAAAAAAGAGTATAATACTGATGGGTTACATGGCAGGTGACATTTTTGTGACATTTCAGGCTAGAATTGAATATGTGTAGGATATGAGAGGATAAGCAAGAATAGCTGTGTTCTATTCAAGCCAAGCCTGGTGGGACAGAGCAAAGATGCCTGGCTGGGACTGGGGAGATTGAATGGTAATCAGTGCAGTACTGATAATGAATGATTGAAGGCTCTTTCTCACCATTGGAGAATTTCAATATCACAAGAGCCCTAGAGGCAGGATTCTTATCAGCACAGGCCTCAGACAAAGGATTCCACCGAATGGGAAATGTGCTTAAACACAGGCCAGCCGTGAATGACCAGGCCGATTAGCAAGAGGGGGGAAAAAATAAATGCAATGGAGAACACACACATGCACAAACAAGCCTAGAGACACTAGAGGCTTCTTAAGGAGCATCTGGGAACAAGCATCATGTAGAGAATACCTCTGGTGTTTCGGGCAATTTCATATTGATGAGCACGAAACAGAACACTGCAAAACAAAGCAACAGTGCCACACTCCTGCATTCACTCACACTCTGCATTCGTGCACACAAACATTCTCTCATACAATCAAATGCTCCTACACTAAAATGCTGAAGCTTGCCAGATCTGCTCATTACCCCTCCCTTTTAAACAGCAACAGACAAAGAGAAAGAGACAGAAAGTGGGAGAGATATTGGAGAGAGAGAAAAAACCCACACAACACTAATCAATGAGAACACCTCTATTGTGTTCAACGGAGAAAGACAGCGAGAGCAACATCCATTTGGATAACCTGAGAGGGCTAACGGCTTTCTCCCAGAGTTAGCAGTCTGGCGAGGGAGGAGAAAGAAAGTTCATTAATTAAACAAGGCTTGGGCAGACAGATGGAACGGCTAGCTGGATGCTAATTACTCAGAGAAGACGAGCAGGTTTAACACTCCTCCATGCCTGCTCTGCCATCAATCACAATTAGCATGCCTCTTAAACGTTCACCTAGTTCACTCGGCCAAAAACAGAGTGAGGGCGAGTGAGAGTGTGTTCATGTTTGGCTGGGCACCGTGATTCATTATTTAAATAGAGAAGCACCATTATTGGTCTCACTTCATTTAGAGAGGATACATTATTCCCCTATAGATTCCCTATATTCAAATTAAACTACCTGGTGGAGTTGATTCTCGACAGGGTTACAGTTAAGAGTTATCATTAGGATATTAAGGTTATTATTAAGACCAGGGCTACAGTTAGGACGGGGGACGGGTCATGTTCATATTTTGGTTGAAGTTAATGTTATTATTAAGACCATGGATTGGTTTAAGACCAAGAGAAACTAACGTTAAGACTAAGGCCATCTAAGGTTAAGGCTGATGTTAGGACCAGGGTAAAGGTTAGTTGTAGATTTGGGGTTGAGTTTATGGTTAGTAGGGGAAAGGTTAGGCTTGGTTGAGGTTAACATTATTATTAATACCCTGGGCTGGTTTAGGATGAGGGGAAAGGTTATGTTTAGGCTTTGGTTGAAGTAAAGAACCCTGACTAAAGTTCAGGCCAGAGTACAGTTTACATGTAGGTTTAGGATTGGGTTTAAGGTTTGTGTTGGGACCAAGGCAAGCATTAGGGCCAGGGTGAAGGTTATGTTTAGGCTTTAGGGTTGAAATTAAAGTACATTAACATATATTTAGTTGAAAATAAATTAAAAATAAGAATAAGTAGTTGCACCTAGGAGGAATCAAACAGCAGACATGCAAGTGATTCAAGTTTCACACTCGCTGTGTGGGTCGCTGCGCGGACTAAATAATTGCAGACCGATAGGACGACTGCCCTTAACAACAACGTCAACTTCACCAAGACTGCAATGGTGTCATGCCAGACTGGAATGGAGTTACCTACAATGGCAGTGGGTCATCTTCAATGACAAATCCCACTTTTGTCCTGGAGGATGTAAGTAAAAAATGTGTATGGAGACACTGTGTTTAGCTCCAAGATGATCTATCCTCGATTAAACGTATGTGGGATGCTACTGGGCTTACTAACACTCCAGCCCTACTGCAAAATCGCAGGAACTGAGTGTGAATATTCAAGCTGCATGAGATGGATTTTTGCAGTTTTATCACAGGAACCACTACAAGTCCATGTAGAGATGTCTGGTATGGTGCGCTGACAAACATGGTAGTCCAACCCCATACTTAGAGATGCACCTTCGGTATGTGTAGCTCAAAAAAAAATAAAAGTCCATATCAGTCTAATTTTTAACCATTTAATCATTGTTCCTGGTAACTTCCTTCTGAATACCATTGTAATCTAACACTTTCTTCTGGGTGCAATTATTTTTTTGGACAATTAGGGTATAAACTAGGAACATTTTGAAAAGCTTAAATGAAAAACAGTTCAACCTAGCAAGTCTACTATGATTAATAACTGTTACAGAGAGTTAAAAATATATCGCAGCATTATCATGCAAACTGACAGTCAATTTGATAAGAACATTTAAATAAATTACTTTTTAAAACTCCATTAAGTCATCAGTTAAACAGAGCACTACTATAACTTTAATAATTCTGCTGAAATAATGTCATTTTGAATGATGTTTTCACTTTGATTATATACATGCAGCAGTGCTCAGACAGAGGCAAGTGTGCATTAACAGGCACATTCTTCATGCTTAGGAGGTGATTAAGTAACGTTTTCCCAGCTCTGCTCCGTGTCACTCCTGAGGGAGCTGTAATAATGGAGTGAGCTCAGGGTAACTCTACACCTCTCCACATTTACAGAAGCCCCTACCCCAGCCACCCTCCTAGCCATACTGGGAGGGGGGATCCCACCCAGATCTGGCAATGGCTCACCCATTCACAATGCCGCCAGAACACAGACAGCTGTCAGGCATGAATGCCTAACGGAGTTCACTGTTTTTAAGCGAGGAGCCAGTGGGTTGGGTGGGGTTCAAGTTTAAAGGCACAGTACATGGGCTGCAAAAAGCAGTGTATAATGTATATAATGTACACTATATGGACAAAACTATTGGGACATCTGCTCATTCATTCTTTCAAAATTATCACTAAGCTTTCTACTAGATTTCTGGAGCATTGCTATGAAAATTTGATTGCATTGGTGAGGTCAGGTTGCTGAATGATCGCCACAACTCCTCAAAAGCCCCAAAATCTCCACTGGATGCAGTGCCATCATTCCTCAGAATACAGCTCCACTGGTCCACACCTCTTTATCTTATGCCTAGCATTAGGCACGGTGCCAATAGTTTCATATCCTTTTGGCAAAACTATTTTAATTTCTGAAATTAACTCTGCGCTACATGATTCCACAAAATGCTTCCCCAAGTTCAGGCATACGAGGAAGTAACAATAAATAAACAAAAAGAAACGTGCATAAGCCATGACAGGAAAAAAGGGAGATCACACAAACCCAAACACACACACACATGCACCTATTGTATCTGCCATCTGTTTTTCCACCAGCTATTTCTCTGCTGTCAGCGAGTTGTTTACAAACTTGTTCTCTACCTGTGTTTAAGCTGGTGTTACCCACAAGAAAGAACCTCCCCAGGGGGGTTGAATCTGTGTGTGTGTTGCCTTTGTTCCAAGCATCATGAGCAGAGGAGAGGGAGAGAGAGGGAGGGAGGGAGAGGGAGAGGGAGAGAGAGAGCGCAAGCAACCAGTAATGCTATGAGTCATTCAGCATTAGCGAGAGAGGCGAGAGGGAGGGGAGAATACTTGTGCATTTTATATGAAGCAGCAGCTATACGCCATATGCCATATGGAACTGACTTGACTCTCCAAGTCAGGACTGTGCTCAGGCTGGGCTCGGCAGGCCTTCTGCTCCAGTGTGTTTAGGAAGTCATCAGCTTCATACAGACCATCATCATTGATATAACAAAACATTTTAACTTTGCGACTTCCCTGTGCTTCACTTCTATGTATGGTAAAAGCAACATTTTAATCCAAGTTGTTTCAGAACGCTTCTCTTTGTCCATTCATCATTATACCAATTCTCACATTGTCAATGTGAGACAGCTGGTGGTTTCAGATGGAGTAAAGATGGAATGGTGAAAGTGATGATGTGCAGACCCTCATGTCTGGGTGTGGTGGGGTAAGGGTCAAACTTAATTGAGTTTGTTGATGCATGTACGTACTGTAATTTTTTTTAGGCAAATGTGGAAAAAGAGTGGGATAGGAGGAGAAAAAGGAAAAAAGAGAGTTGGTAGGGGCTGGGAGGGGGAGATCGGAACACATTTGATATTGTACGGAGCCCCTGGGAACAGCTGGTGAGTTGGGAGGAGCAGGACGGCAGGCAGGAGGTTGGGGAGAGGCGAGGGGGAAAGGGGAGAGAAGGCAGTGTACTGGAGTGAAAATGGGATTAGAGTCAGCACTCTATGATTGGGTGGGGGCACTGGACCCTCTCTTCATAGAGGCATGCATTAGATTTCATACTGACTACAGGCCTTCTATCCAGGCACTGGTGCCTGAGAGCAGAACATAGCACACATTACACATGGGAAATAAATATTTAAATATTTATTTAACCCTGCATTCTAACACCAGTTCTTATGAGAAGTTCTACCCTAACACTAGTAGTACTACCCTGTAAAAATGCACTGAATCACTGAAGTACACTATTTATGTGTGATTAAAATAAATTACACAATTGCAATATTTGCCAAAACTGGCCTGAAACACCAAAACTTGATGTATTTTATCATATCTACACTAGACTGCTACAGAAATAATTTGCGACTAATCACAATATTTCCCAATAAAGAATAAATTGCCTTTGGACGTGCAAAACATGCTAAGAAATGCATGAAGCAGATGAATGGAGTAAATGAGTAATGTGTGTGCACTGACAGAGAAAATGTGGCAAAAGTGACCAGGAAAGGTACTGCCACACTGCAACACTCCTCCTCCTCTTTGTGATGAGGGCTAAAAGCTGGGGCTCGCATGACTGGCGGCGGGCAGGAACAGATTATGGCTATTGATTGGTGCCTGGAGATGGATCTGACTGAAGAAGAGAGGAAGGGAGAGGGTGGAGCAGAGAGGGAGTGAGGGCGAGGGAGAGAGAGAGGAGGAAGCATGCTAACTCCATCGATTCCGGTCAGCAGGGGAGGCAGCGAGGCAGACTGAAGGTCAGTGATTCTCTGTCTTGCCTCTTAAATCCCACCCTCTCCACCCCAGGGCCTGTCATCAGAACCTCCTCCCGTGCAGAGTGGAGCCATCACTAACCTACTACTGCTAAAACTCCCCTGGTACTGTCTTCCATACAGTGACAGCAATGCATAGTAAGAGACTATACTCAGTGAAGAGCTCCAACACAGCACAGAACTGGAGCACGAGCATCTAAAAACAAGAACAGATGCAGAAGAGTGTTGAAATAGAAGAAAAACCCAACTACCTCTATGTACTTGTGTCATGGGTGGATTCTGTATAAATGACAGATGCTACTTCTGTTTGTGTCATCGTCTGTTATTATTTAAGCTGATCCCGTGTTGAGTTCAGTGACTGAAAGACCCTGTGGAAGCTTGAAAAGAGAGCTGACAAGGGGAATAGACCTTAATGGGGCCACCTTAGGCTAGCAACTCATGGCAGTGGCAACCATGGTTAATCATGTGTATGAAACCAAATACAGCTCCGTTGAGAAACATAAACGCGAGAGAACAGGGGTGGAAGAAGGCCCACAGGTGGATAACATGGTTACGAACTAGAAATGCATAGAAGCAAGAGGGGTAACAGTGGGAAAGGAGTCGCAAAGTTGTGCGTGTGTGGATGGAGGATGGTGATGTTAGTGAACTGATTATTCATCAACGGAAGAAGAGGTGCTTGGATAAAGGAATGCAGAGCTCCGCATGGAACAGTGCTTTTTACAGAATTGTAATGATTATGGAATGAAACAACAGGTGGAAATTTTTATATAATTTTTTTATATAAATATTAAGGGAACTGAGAAAGCAGTTGAAGCAAGGGAGTGAGGAGGAAAGGGAGGGCATTAAGAAACTGCAGAAGTTAGTGATTTTAAGAAGAGCAGAGGAAAAAAGGAATAGGAGGAAAAAAGGAGCATGCTAGGGTAGCATTCTTTAGAGATCCTTTCAAGTTTGTTAAAACCCTATTTAGTAAGGAGAAAGGGAAAGGGAAAGGGCCAGCAGGCTGGAGCTGCCAGCAGATATTCCACAAGTAGGTGGCAAATGAGTGTACAGGATGTGGTACAGTGTGCAAAAGCAGGCTCAGCACCAGGGCCCAGTGGTGTGCAATATAGAGTGTAGTAAAGTACACCTGACCTCTTGAGGTTCTTATGGAAAATTACGGCTATAGTGTGGAAGAAGGGGATTATTCCAAAAGAATGGAAACGTGTAAGGGGTGTCCTTATTCCACAAGAAAAATAATCTATAGTTTAGATTCACCAACCATCTTGGAGGGGAGTGTGTCTAGGATGCTAGACTTCACTGTTGAGCCTTCTGGAGGTGTTGTGGGACTAATTCAGCAAACCACTGATGAAGGAATGAAGGAAGGGTTGCTGATCAGATGAAAAATGGCCTTTTCATCAACCTTATTAGTTAGATGCAGGACAGGCTTATCATCCTGTAGCATTGGTTAATTTAACTGTTGCTGATTGGATCGTTAACAGCCACAGCAACATCAGTGGTTCTGTGGAGGAGCTCGTTTGTAGTATTAGTCAAATACAGGTAAAAAAAGGAAAGTAGCTAATCAAACCCATGACAACTAATTGTGAAGTGAAATGAAAATCACATTAAAATCAAAATCTGTTTCATGGTGGGGATGGTGTGTTCAGTTTTGCATTTAGGCAAAAAGTTCAAGGTCTCATCTGACCAGAGCACCTTCTTCCACATATTTTCTGTGTACCTTACATGGCTTGTGGCAAACTGTACACAGAATGGCCTGCTTTCAAAAATGTTTTCTTGCCACTCTTCCATTAAGGCCACATTTGTGGAGTACACAACTAATATTTGTCCCGTGGACAGATTCTCCCACCTGAGCTGTGGATCTCCGCAGCTCCTGCAGAATGACCACTGGCCTTTTGGCTGCTTCTCTAATTAGTGCTCTCCTTGCCTGGGCTGTCAGTTTAGGTGGTCGGCCATGTCTTGGTAGGTTTGCAGTTGTGCTATTTCTCTATTTTCCGATGATGGATTGAACAGTGCTCTGTGAGAACGCTCATAGCTTAAGATATTTTTTTTAACCTAACCCTGCTTTACACTTCTCCACAACTTTATCCCTGACCTGTCTGCTGTGTCCCTTGGTTTTTATGATGAACCTCTGTGAGAGCTGTAGTTACTGAAAATAAAGTACACACAGGTGTACTCTATTTACTAATTAGGTGACATCTGAAGGCCATTGGTCACACTGGATTTTATTTAGGGGTATCGGAGTACAGGTGGACTGAACACAAATGCATGCCACAATTTTCAGATTTTTTAAAACTATGTATCATTTTCTTTTCACTTGACAAAAATTTGCAACTCATATAAAATCCCAATAAAATAAATTTAAGTTTGTAACATGAAAAATATGGAAAAGTCCTGAACAGATTTTCTTGTTTTTTCCTACTCTGTAGCTTAAGGCCTTACTAAATAATGGCAGAGCTGATTAGCACGTGGGTTCAGAGGAACCAGATCAGTCAAAATCAAAAAAAGCAGACAAGCAAGAAGGTTTAAACTGTTCTGAACCAGCCATAAAGGTGTATGCTGGTTATAAAGTTCACAACTGGTACGTGAATGTGAAAAAGTTACAATGCAACACCAATGTGTGTGTGTGCATGAACATTACATACAAAATAAGATCGAAAGTTTATGTGCCTTTTCCAACGTGTGTCTCAGAAGACTTGCGAATTTCAAATTGCAAGCTTACCAGCTTTGTCCATTCCCACATGAAAAAAGGGCACTAGCACGCCAGACATCAAACTCACAGCAGCTGTTTTTTTTTCAATAGAGCTGAATCAATAATAGATGACACATTATGTGTGATTTGAAAGGGCTGTGTAATACAGTGTCAGCAGGAGAGAGGCCTCTCTGTCCAAAAAGCTCCTGCCAAGCCCTCTGGAATAACACAGTTCCTTCAGCCGTGGCAACCTGAGAACAGCAGCACAGAGTAAGGTGAGGTGGACACACACACGCACACGCACACACGAAACACTCACCTGCATAAACACATAGAAGCATAGTGGTGCAGCAGGCACAGGACAGCATAGGGTGAGAAGAGGGGGCTGTGGTGCACCTGGCCAAGCACTGGTGGCCATTTCTCCACAGCCCATCCAATTAGGGCTGAGTGATGGCACAGCAGAGAGGCAGGCCTGCTGGAGGCCTCTCCAGCTCTGCGGTGCTGCCACACAGCAGCACCTGCTTTTATCAACCTATGCCCCGAGCACCACCACTGCCTTTGAAGAAATATTCAACTAATTACCTTGGAGCACCGTCGCACAACAAGACCACAGATTGTGAGGACCCAGGCCATTGAGAGATGGGAAACTACAGAGGAGATTTCATCTCTGCACAAATACACATGCCTTTCAGCTACATAGCCCAGGATATTGTTCAGAACAAGGGAAAAAGAGAGAGAGGGAGGAAAGAGGGGAAAGAAAAAGGGGAAGGAAAAAATAAATAGAAATGCTGAAAAGAGTGAAAGAGACAGAATAAAAGGTGATAGAAGAGAGTGAGAAGACAAAAGCTAAGTGTGTGTAGAGATGAGAGAGGACCTACATAGCAGCTGTTCCTGTAACTAACTTTATGAGACAATGATGCCAGCCTGCAAGTCAAAGGAGGATTAATTATTCATTAGAACAGATCAAGCCTTTGTATAAAGCTGTGAAGACCAAGTATCTCTATTATGATTCTATATTCTTCTCTTACATGATTTCAGATACATATGCTGAATAAAGAGATCAGATGACAAAAAACCTCTTGAACTTCTATTTCACCTTCCTTTGCAGTTTAACCATCCTATTAAACTGCTGCCATATACCAATAAAAAAAAAGAAAAAAAAAAAAAGTAATCCAAGACCCTACCTCAGTTTCTGTTCCCCACAGCAGTGCTTATGGTAGCTCTGAGACCTCTGAGAGTGTCTGAAAGGATACAAGCTCTGGTAGAGAGTCAGTCGTGACTTCACTGCTCTGCTGGCATTAATGCACGTGGCCCGCACGAGACTGGGCAACAGTGTCCCTGTGACGATCGCTCCATCAAACAGAGGTCCAAAGAAAGGAACCTGAAATAGGGGGACAAAAGGGGTGGGTGTCAGACTGCAATTTAAAAGAGGTGTGACAGCCACCACTTCCACAAATCTTAAAAATGACATCAAAAATAAATAAATGAGAAAACAACAAGTGACCTGATGGAGACATCAATCTATTTTCTCTCTATGAAAAAACACACCCACAGAAAATCAATGAGTATGGCAGGTCAAAATGATTCCAGTCAATATAGAATGCTGCACTTTTTTCGTTCTCAAAGCTCGTTTCACTGAACACAGGACTGAGAGTTATTTGTGTTGTCAGCGACACAGCCAAGGGAATTTCTCCAATCATT
This sequence comes from Acestrorhynchus altus, assembly GCA_034509495.1. NCBI lineage: Eukaryota > Metazoa > Chordata > Actinopteri > Characiformes > Acestrorhynchidae > Acestrorhynchus > Acestrorhynchus altus. The sequence continues at coordinate 12,193,443 of CM067513.1, forward strand.
GTTAGGCATTCAGTCCTCAACAGAATCGCTGGGCTACAAAGTACAAGCTTAAACATACGACGACCACGCTTTTATATTTCCAGACAAAACTTAGGAACAGTGTACCATATAATCAGACAGTTAACACTGTATTTCCAGCAGGATTCTAGAGATGAAAAGAAAAACAACACAAAAAAACAACAACAAAAATCAGTCACTGAGCTTTGGTCAATCAGGCTGCTTTTGACCTGTCTGAAGTCCAGGCAGGGAAGCACATCCATCTGTGCGCGTGTGTGCATGGATGTTTGTGTGAGTGTGTGTAGCATGAGTGAATAGTGAAGATGAAAGCTACTCTGGCCATGATGAGAGCAACATGCCGACAGTCCAGTAATGGACTCTGGGGAAATGGAAGGAGTGCATTTATAGACTCTTCAGTTTAGAGGAAGGCATGCAGAATAGACAGGCTAAGAGATCATCTACTAAAGGCACAAACCTTCAATACTGCATATTTTAAAATTGAAGCAGGAGTCAAGGGAAATATATAACTATAAATATTAATATTACAGTTAAAATAGGTGATGGACATAAACCATAAAAATAATAAAATAAACCATACATAATGCATGCAATGTTTTCTAATTATATACTAAACATACCAAACGAAAAAACACAAAATCATTTTAAAAGGCAAACAGTATGTTGAAAATAACAAGCCCTTATCATTTGTATGCTGTAGGTTTGATGGCATAACCTAGTCAAACAGAAAGGTTTGGGCAAAGACCCCTTGGCCAAATTGCACTTTATATGGAGAAGCAGCAAACAAAGACTCAGCATCGAGCTTGTGCAAAATTTGGACATCTTAGATTTAGTACCAACACGATATGACAAACATTCATACATATTTGACCGAATGAGAAATTTTGAGCAAATTTAGCATATTTCATATACATTTAGCAAAATCAACATTTTGTCAAATACATTTTTTTCCTTTCATGTTATGGAGTTAAAAAAAAGGAATGAATGGAAGGTTTCGGTTATGCTTCTTCCCTTACTCTAAGCTTATTTTACATCCTTGCTTTTTATCTTACATTTCTACATCTTAATATTAAATCTTGTTTCATGTGAGCAGGCAGTAATCAATTAATTTCACTGCTAGTTGAACCGTGCATTACAAAAAGCCTTTGACTTACAAGTGGTTTGAAGTTTTTGCAGAGTTTCTTAATTTACCCATGTGTGAATACAGCCGGTCACTGTTTTTTTTGGAGAATTTACAGGGGTTCATGCCAAAGATGCTGTATGAGAAAGCTAGTCATTGGTCAAATGTGAACAGGAGTTCTAGTAATGCTGAACATGCCAGCTGTTTACAGTTAAAATCTCACCCTTCAACAAAAACAGTCAATCTTATGTAGATTTTATATTTAGTTCAGAATAGTTTGTTCTCTACCCATTCTTTGAGGTGGAAGCCTGAGCTTGTGTAACTGGAAATAACAGCCTGGCAGCATTGCGAAGATGATTTCCAAGTGAACAGACTTGCCTATAAGCACTGGTCATGCTGTGCATCTTGCATGTACTACACAATCACTGCACTTGCCTAAACCACACGGTACGTTTCCTGTAGTGTGGATACATCCAACTGTGTCTGAAAGGGCAATTCTGGTTAATGTCCAGACAAGATTCTCATGACATTTTTCAGATCTCAAATGTGACTTTTTTTTACTACTTCTGAATGAAAAAACACCCCCCACCCCACCCCCCAATATGAATGACATGTTTATACAGTCACTGTCAGAAAAAAGTTGCACCCAGAAGGAAGTTTTGCATTACAATGCTATTCTACAGGAAGGTTACCAGGAACAAAATAAACAATTAAAATTCAGACTGATATGGGCAACAATGGACAGAAATATTGTGTCTCAGTATGAGGGTTGGAGTTTTGCAATGTGCTAGACGTCTCAGCATGGAGAGGTTCTTAATGGAGTCCTGTGATAATCCATTACATGCAGCTTGAATATTCTCACTGAGTTCCTGCAGATTGTGTGGTAGGGGTGGAGTGCTGATTGCACATCCAAGAGCATCTCACACATTTTCAATCTGGGCTAGTTCTGGTGATGTGACTGGCCAGGGCCTAGTATCTGTGTCTTGAAGGCAAGGTCTTGAAATGGCAGTGGTATGTGGATGAACATTGTCCTGATGGAACAGCGCACCAGAGTAAGCACTCAGAAAAGGTAGAGGCTGTCAAAGTGCCTGTAATGAAGACCAAAAGTAATCTGGCATCATACAAAATTGCACCCCACGACATGACACGAGGCCTTCTGGACATGATCTCAGCACTGACAATGGTGCCTCCACACACACTGTGGTGAAGATGACTCCATACTGAGTGACAAAACCACTGCAATTGTGATTTGCAATGGGTTGATTCCTTCTGGGTGCAACCATTGTTTTGATGATGAGTGTATACACACACACACACACACACACAAATATAGAATTTTAACTACACAGTGGCCATACCTGTGGTTTCTTCATGATCTGTATGAAGAACATGTGGTTCTTCATGGGGTAGATGATGATGAGTACATCTCCAAAGTCAGTAGGAATAATGCCCCGTCGGTAGTCCCGTGTGTGCTCTGACCACACAATGTGCACTTCATCATTTCCCAGATGACGAAGCTACAATAAAATACTGATATATTAACATTTATAATGTAATATTCTGAGACATCCTGGTTAAATACAGCAATCTGAAATCAGTGTAAAGTAGGAGTAACACTTAGTTTCTGGATCTTATATGTTAGTTCCATGTCATTAATGGACTCATTGTAGTAGTTGCTGAATAAAAAGTATTGGGATTAGTAACCAAATAATAAACCTTGGATTCAAAGGGTTAAGTGCTTGCTATGAAACCGAGGCCAAGTTTGATTGTTCTATGACCAGATGTGAAGCTCCTTTAAGAGCACTTTGGCCTATTTGAAAGAACAAGCTAATCATTCCATTTCCACTGGACCTGAAAACACTCTAATAAGACTTAATCATAAATATTTGTTTGGAGTAGAGCAATAATTTTAGGTTTGCAAAAACTTTTGCACATATATTTCAGTACATAATGGCCCTGCATCTTGTTACAGCGCTTTCAATTGTGGAAGCAAATGAGTTTGAGAAATTGGATTATTATGAGCCAATCATTCGATTAAATTGACTGCTCTGTCTGTCAAATTGTTCACATTTTCATTTTACATTAAACTAGGAAATACATTTCAAGGAAATCTGCTTTTTCAGGTTTGTGCTTTTAAGAAGATGGAAAAATAACAAAAGCAACGTGCTGTCAGATTGAGGTGAATATGTACACATGAGCTAGCATTCTGATTCTACATATATAAACCTCAGCAAAGTTATTTGATTAGGTCTACATTAAAGAATAATTGTTTTTTTGTCATTTATCTTTAAACTGAATAGTATCTAAGAGGAGAACAACAAATTAATTTATATATATTGTTTTTAATGTTTAGTCAAGATATTATTTAAATTATTCATAGTAAGAATACTTAATGAGAGTGGTTTTTAATCTAGCTTGAAAGGGTCATATTTTTTTTGTAACAATGATGCTGCTTCACAATGAACAACTGGAAGCAGGTAAGCTAGGATCCCCTTGATGGACTGTCAAACATCTGCAAATGTACTGATGTCTAATGAGCCATTAACAAAACATGCCCTCTCCACCAAAAAATGCAATTACCACATTTCCCCATAAGCCCTTAATTATGCTAATGGACTAGAATTACACAAATCCACAACAAGCTGATTGGGCCAATGCATGCTGATCCATTTCAGAGACAGCAAAAGAATCAATGGCATGTAAATAGGTCAGGGAAAAGAGGGGAAATAGCCAGCATGCTGTACACATACTGCGGATGCCATCCAAACTGAAATGCACCAGGTGTTAAAGACAACATTGTGATAATGCATGATTTGGATGATTGAAACCATAGAGGTAGTGGGTGTGAGATAGCACTGTTAATATGAATGACTCGAATATTATTAGCCTCATTTAACCCTCACCTAGCCTCGTTTGAAAAAAGTGAATTGTGAAAACACATACACAGTGCACTTATGCACACAACAAACAGCAGCAAAAGAATAGCCTCCATCCAGCATTGGATATTCGACTGGATATGTGGAGAGTGCACAACAACAGTCAAAGAACAGTGTGTGTGTGTGTGTGTGTGTGTGTGTGTGTGTGTGTGTGTGTGTGTGTGTGTGTGTGTGTGTGTGTGTGTGTTTGTACATGTCAGGCTGACCGGCTGCCTCCTGACACTGAGGCCTTGAATGGCCGAGCCCTTCAAATAACTGCATTACTAGCACAGCCAGCTGCTCTGCCCCCCAGAACTCAAATGAATTCAGGAATTCCTCTCTTTTCCCTTTCTCCTTCCTTTCCCTTCCTCCCTTCCCCTCCCCCTGGCTAAAAGTTGCATTTGTAAATTAGCAGGGTAACTTCCTGCCTGGACATGGCTGATAAAGACCCCCCTTGCCCCTCCCTTCACAAACGCCCGCTGCATGCTTCCCCCCCGGTTACCACCAAAGAAGGAGCAAAGCAATTACGGGGCCCCCAGCCCAAATGAATCGAACATGGCTCACGGCACACACCCTTCCACCATGAGCTCGCACACACGCACCTACACACTGTTGGGCCACGCCTCCAGGACATGTACTGGACAAGGGGAAAAAAAAAATCGAACTTGGCTGAGACAGACTAATGTGAGCAGGTTCAGCATGATCCTCCTGATGAATTTCCTCTCTGCGGGCGAGCGCATGATCAGATTGGGCCGCGCTTACAAAGCTGGAGCCCAGTGGCTCATTTTGCTAGTGTTAACGCACTAACGCCTGTCGATCGCTACCCTGCCGGCACGGGCGGAATTCGATAGCAGGGCCCCGCTGGCATCCGGCAGGCCCCTGGACCTGGTAGAGTGAGTTAATGGGCTGATCGGGGCCCAGGTCACAGCACAAGCAGGAGTTAAGAGAGTCAGAACCATTACCGAGGCAGGACATGCCTACTGCTCTCTTCAGCTCTACAGTGCTTCAGGTAGCAGCGGACAGACCAGGAGCCCAGTAATCAACAGCATAGTCACACAATCACGCTTCACACATGTCTGTCACATGCTCTGTCATACTGATCTACTATCAGCCGAGCATACCAGCCAAGCAAGACCAGTTTCCATGAACTGGCAGCCTCTAAAACTGTAGGGAAAAAAAAAGACAAACATCCCTTTATAGGGATGTGGGATTACATTATAACGTAATAAAATATCATTGGAAATAACTTAGGACCACTTCTGTTCCATTGCTTATGAAATATTCACAAAGCAAAATGCATCTAGTGTCTAGAAATGACAAAAGGGTCAGTACTTTAAGACTAGAAATAAATTACTTTGCACTCTATTGTCATGCAATAGTCATAAAAAAGACCTTTTTAGTGATGGAGTCATCAGAGTCGGAGGGCATACGAGTGGACACATGAAAGATGACTTCGACGGTTGAGGTAGCATAGTATGGTGCTGTGTTGCCCGTGCTGCCATTCCTCTGCAAACCACCCATGAACCCACAGTGAGAAGCCAAGTCCACCTGAGAACGAGACAGTGAGGCAGACAAAAACAAAGAGAACCAAGCTTGAGTAGTTGAAGTGTGTATGTGGGTAGGAGTGTAGTGGATAATGGGTAAGGTGGACCGGACTGACCAGTGTCCTCCCTGCAAGGAGATCCCATCAAATGCCTCTATAAAATTCATTTTGTTTTCTCACTTTCATGGTTTTTACTATTATATAAATATTATTATATACATAAATAACAGATAACACCACCAGTAAGCCACTGCAACATGTGGGAGACTGTGGTTCGATTCCCAGACTGGGCAACCATGCTGTGCTACACCAATAAGAGTCCTTGGGCAAGACTCCTAACTCCTAATTTGGACAACGTTTGAAATATGAGTAACCTTGTTGCTCTGGATAAGAGCATCTGCTAAAAGCCATAAATATAAAAAGATTCTGCAAATTATGTTTTTCTGCTATAATAACTAAACAGTGTGTGTGTTTGTGTGTGTGTAAGACTGCATTCATATGAGATACAGTGTAAGAATATACCTCCCATCCAAGCCCAGAGACAAAGTCCTCATACACCTGGCTGCCCTCAATATTTGACAGTATGGAGCATTTATCCTCCTGGCCTTCACCAATGTAGAACACTGCGATCTTGTGTGTTTCCCGACTGAAATAAACAAGCACTTCTCTTTATTTATTGTTCATGTACATGTACATGTATATATATATATATATATATATATATATATATATATATATATATATATATATATCTATAATGTCTAGTTTATCAATTAAATATAAATTACAATAAATAATTTAGTAATCAGTACGTAAAACATACTAGCATCAAAAAAATGTAGAATATTAGAGGAAAAACTTATTAAATTTAATAAGATAAAATGCCATAATATGTTTGTTAAATATAAAGTGAAACATTTCAAACCGTTTTTGTTTCATTTTGATGAGTATGGCTTATAGTTCATGAAAATCAGAAATACAGAACCTCAACTTTGAGGAAATTACAATTCAAACAGTACAAATAGTGTCTAGTTCAGCAAACACTACCAAAATAATGGGGAAGGCTGTTGACCCAACAGTTGTCCAATCATCAACACCCATAAGGAGGGTAAGCCACAGAAGGTCATAGCTGAAAAGGCTGGCTGTTCTCAGAGTCCTGTATTAAAGCATATTACTGGAAAGTTGACTGGAAGAGGGAAATGTGCATGTGCAACAGGGATGAGTGTAGCCTTGATGGATTGCAGTTGTCACTGCATCAAAAGCCACCAAACATTTCCAGCAAAGGAGACACAACTGCAGAATTCCTAATATCAAAAAATCCTGATCAGGACATGTCTTACCTGGGCTAAGGAGTAAAAGACTTGTTGCTCAATGCTCCAAAGTTTGCATGAATATTGCATTTCAAGTCTAGTTTGCAAGTCTAGTTTCTGCATATTCTGCTTCCTCAACATCCTCCTCCTCCTCCTCCTCCTCAGTGTCACTGTCCAGCCTTGTTGAAGATGGCTCTGTGTCAGGCTCAAAGAGCCTTAGGTTTGCCCGAATGGCCACCAGTTTTTCCACTCTCTCGTTTGTGAGTCTGTTGTGAACCTTTGAGTGTGTGTTCCAGAACAGTGACCAGTTGTGCTCAGAGGCAGCTGATGATGGTGGGATTTGGAGGATGATGGAGGCTACAGGTGCAAGGGCCACAGATCCACAAAGTCCCCTGTTGAGGGCCAACCTTAAATTTTGTAAATTTCTGTTTTATTCCCATAAATTCTAGTAGAGAGGCATTATAATCCAAAGTATCCAAGTTCATTGGGAAGTTTACATAGTCTGAGCAGCATCTACTAGATTTGAGTGATTCTTGATTCCATCTGCTGACAAGCAATACGGAGATGCCAATTTAATTTTCCAGCAGGTCTTGGCACCTGTCCATAGGGTCACAATTACTACCAAATACTTTGATGACCTTGGTATTAATGTACTTAACTGGCCAACCAACTCTCTGGACCTGAACCCCAAAGATGGAGTATTGTCAAGAGCAAGACAGAGCAATACAGATGAGCTGAAAGCCACTATACAGCAACCTGGTCTTCAATAACCTCTCAGCAGTGTCACAGACTGACTGGCTCCATGCCACACTGCTCACTGCTGTAATTTGTGGGGAAAAGAGCCCAAACCAAGTACTTATCATAAGTTTGACTTTTCACTATTGGACATTCTTGTACATTATCCATCTCATGAAATATTCAAGTAATTTGACACTATTGTACTAGTGCATTTGTTTTTATCAGTTATAAGCCATACTAATCAAAAAGTGAAACAAAAAAGGCTTGAAATATATTGTCGCAATGCAAAACAAGTATCTCCAAAATGGCAACTTTACAGGAAACCAAAACATTCTTCACTTTGAATGGAAGATAATGTAAAATGAGAGTAATTAAAAGTAACCTTAGAACATTTCTATTGGTCTATTCACCCAGAACAATTTATATAATGTACAGAGCAGCTACATGGTTCAAAACACAGAGAAAACTAATAATGATTTTCATTGGACAGCAGAAATGTCAAATACAGGTCACATGTAATGGATATAATATATTCAATAAACAATCAAAAGTGAACTTTTCCACAATTTTCTACTTGTTTGAGTACAAACTGCTACAAAAGAATTTAATACAATACAAGAAACAGGAAATGACAAAACATGCAGGTGGGTAACAAACAAGTGAATTACGGTACACTGGAAAGTAAACAAGCAAATTAGAAACACACTGTCAACAATTATGATGAAAAATTTAAATCTATCATCTTTAGTCTGCGGCATCAGTGTATTCCTCTGTCTCCATGCTTTGATGAGAGTCTTTGAGTAAGGTTGCTACGGAAGCACCATGCCCTTGCACTGTGATGTTTGGCATGCTCAGACAGCGGTTGCTACGAGCAAGGCAGGTATGTACGCAGGGGGAAATGGTAGGCCGATCCTGGGGGTATTCTTTAATAAGCCCCTGTAATTAGCCACTCTGAGTGCCTATTGATCGCTGTGGGCTGAGGAGTGCCGAGCTGTGTTCTGCCCGAGATGGGCAGGATTAGACTAGTGGGGGGTTGAAAGAGAAGAGTAGCTGAGAGTGGTCTTAAGACATGTCTCACTAATAGTGCTCTTAAAGGATTTAGCCTGCTCTTTGCAGTCACATTGGGCATTGCATTAGGTGGTTCTATTCCCAAAATAAATGCTAAAATGATGGTTTGGAGTGATCGACATGGTACAATATTATATGACAAAAGGTGCTGTTGTACAAAGGGCTTCAGGAAGCTGTACCAGGGGACCAGCTGTATTATCTCTATACATGGCTTTTCACTTTGCCATGCATTTGTACATGAATGCATGACTACTATGAGTTCATATTAATTAGGGATAAAGGAACACATGCAATTAGAGACTCACTACAGCACTTACAGGGGAGCACAAGGGCATCAGAAACTTACCACTGCCTTGAATCCAAATTCTTGAGTTCTCTCAAAAGCTTTGAGTTCTTCTTCAAGAGATGAAAGCTTTTCCTGAAGTACAAATAATAAAATGCTGTCATGACAGAACCACTTACAGTGACTACTCCACATATCACATTAACCCACTGATCTATATTATCCTCATATCCTTGCAAGGTCATTGATTACTCCGTTAGTGGAAAAAATGCCACAGAGCTAAGAATTTGAAAATGCACTATTAAAGACAGGGGACTGGTATGATCTTAGAATCTATAGTGGCAGGACTACATTATTCATCAACAGGTGGCAACTGAATTCAACCAACATTGGATTTTTTTGTTTAACAGCATGAAGACCTAAACTGAAACATTTAGACACATCACAGAACAATACTATTGGTTTACCTTAATCCTCTGATTTACATCACAATGTTTTCATCTTTTGTAGCCAAATGACATAATGCAATAAAAAGCCACTGTAGCTACTCAAAATTAAACACTATATGCTTTTATACACACACCAATCAGCCATAACATTAGTACCACTGACATATAAATCCTAATCTATTGTGACATGTTACAGGGTGGATATATTAAGCAGCATGTGAATGGTCAACTTCTGAAGATGTATTGAAAGCAGGAAAAATGGGCAAGCATAATTCAGAGAAACTCTGACTCTAAAACTGTAAACAACCCGTCCAATGACTGGTGTTCTGCACTTTTAGGTATAAGCGGATTAAACAGTTACAGTGCTTTTAGTGTTAAGTCTGGGGAGGTCACTTTTTGATTTCGAGTGATAGTTTGCAGGTTTGGGAGATTTAGGGATATGGAGACCTCTTTGGTGAGAATGTGCAATTGCACCAAACATGTGGAAGACTTTACAATGGGCAGTGGTGTGGTCTTTTTCAGAGCAGATGAATCAGATTTCAGTTCAGAGACCTTGTCACCTTTAAGATCCTAGTTTTAGGACGGACCCTGTCATGCTCTCATTTGGCTTGCCATCTCTCTTTAATTCCAATTCTGTGTTTCTTAGGTTTGACAGTGGGTGAATGAGCAGATAAAGACTAAGTTTGTTGTTCTGATATCTCTGTGTACGCAGTAGCTCTTAAATTGCCATTATCAACACAAGGATGGCTCAGGTAACCAGCAGAAAGTTCTGGATCATCTTTCCGTGGCAGTGCATCGTGCTTACAATGCTGAAAATAATGTTTCACCTTCAGTTTTGGCTTTTTGGTCTACTCACTTTTCTCAGCAAAACAAAACACAAACAAACAAACAAAACACACACAGAATTTGAAAGTAATTCCATTTATCATCACATATCACATGAACAAACATACCTGCGGTCCCACGAGTTCATGCCTAGATCATTGAGCAGGAGCCGGCAGAAGTAAAATGGTGCTTTGGGTTCCTGCTGAGTGGGAGGTTTCTGATCAGCTGCTTTGACACTAGGGTCTTCACTGCGTCTCCAGGCTACTTCTTCTTCCTCCTGCTTTGCCTGTCTGTGAATGGCCTCCATGATGGCCCCCTCTATGTCATGGTTCATGCCCATGGGTGGTGGAGCTGGCTGAGTGAGTCTCTGCTGAGGCTGAGGCAGGCACTCTGGACTGCTGATGCCCAGATCCTCCAGCAGCTGGTCCAGCACATCAACACTATCCTCCATCTCCACTGAAGAGGAGCACCTGCTGGTGTGAGAGGAGTTCGGCCTGGAGGAAGTGGAGGAATGGTCAGTGTGGAGGTGTTGGTGGGAGGCTTCATCTCCACCACTGGTACAGTGCAGGCTTGTTGCTTCTAAAGTCTTGTACAGAACGCTACCATCCCATGAGTACTTGCCAGAGATATCCCGCACAATAACTCGGATTTCAGAGGCATGCTCCTTGGGGTTTGTGGGGGAACCCTCAGAGGGGATTTGCAGGTAAGACACAAGGGTGCTGTCGTTAAAGACAAATAGCTGCAGATTTGGACTCTTGAAGACTTCAGAGGAAAGCTCAGATGATTCCACAAAAGGATTATCATGGTTTTCATTCACCAGGCTGTGCAGTAGGGCAGGGCCACCACTAAGTGGATGGTGACCCAAATGGTTCACAAGATGCATCATGATCATCCTCGCGGTCAGAGGAATTAGCTCCATGTTCCTTCTCTTTTTCTCTGTGGTAGGAAGAAATACATCTCTATGAGTTCCTCAGAAAACAAGTCTGCCAACATTAGGATGAATTCAGATTCCCTGGCTTCTCTCATGATTAATCAAGTTCTTTCACAGAATAATAATGTAGTCTTTTAGTACTAATTACAAATGGAGTCTGTTTTTCATTCCTTTTTTAGGCATCTTCAAATCAAAGAGAGCGCATTTAATAGATCCATTCAGTTTGCACAATGAAGAAGAAAAAAATGACTCAAAGAGCTGCCTTAATGAGCATTATACCTTTCACAGTGAGCGAACAGGACTCCACAGTACTATGTAAATGCAAAGTACAGCTCAAAAGAAGAGGGCTACTGTAGTGATTAGCACATATTAAGATGAGTGAAAAAGGAGATGCTCACATGGTAACAGTGCCATCAATACCATCATCTCCATCAAAGTAGAAAAAGCTCTTTGGATCTTTGAAGTGAGCTAATCAATATCGAAGCTGGGTATGGGAATACAGCTCCTAAGTTGCTTTTTGGCAGGGGCTTGGTTTGTTTGTAGAAGCATAAAAGGTATATCAACAGATAACAGAAGCACTGCAAAAGCCACTGTTTTCCTGCTTCTCGAAAGATATACAAGTACAATAAAATCGACATGGGTACAGAAAAATAGGAACTCCTGAAAGAACCACTATGATGAAATGCTGAGTATTGATGGAAGGGAATAAAGGCCAAAGATGTTACTTAATGGCTGTGGCAAGGTCAAAAAATGAGGAAAAAAATGGTATTTCCTAAATAATTGGCATAATGGGCTTTCTTTGAGTGGCAAGGGGGACTAATGCATGGCTCTGAAATCTTTCATTTCAGATTGTGCTAAGCTTTGATTACATTATTTTCAAAAAGCTAAACTTGAAAAGCAGATAAAATGCCATTGCTATTCTGAATCAGTGAATAAGAACATCATATACACATATGCTTACATATACTTTTTACATACAACGTTGCCATTTATTTGTAGTATTTTTGTTTTTATTCATTCTTTTTGAATAGTCACTATTTGTAGTTATTTATTAATTAATCAATTAAATTAATTAATATTTATTTATTTAAGAAATTATTTAAATATTATTTTACATTTTTGTTTGACCATTTATTCATTCGTTTTGGATTTGTTTTTTTGTTCTTTTCTTTATTTTGTTCTTTTAATTCTTTCATATATCTATGCTGATTTTATTGTTGGTTTATATACTTCCACCATGTATTTCTGAGTGAAAGGTTGAATGATTTAATTTGTTATCTTAATATCAGTATTAAACATTTGTCATTATACGCATTAAATTTGCTGCATCCCAACTCACACACATCTTTACTTTTACTGAAGCAACTACACTAATGAATGCAATTCTAACAGTGACTAGTTTGGAAACATGATGATGTGTGGTTTTGGGAACACATTTCCACTGGATCACAGTGCTGGAAAGAAGTTAAAGCATAGAAATGTGGACAGGTCTGCACAGAGACTCACCCGTGATTAAGTGGGCAGATGCAGACAACATGACGTTGGAGCAGGTGGGCAGGGTTAATACTATATTTTGCAGGGAGGAGCGACTCCATGCCCATGCACAACTCTAGCTTGCAAGAACACGTATAACACGTGAGATCACGTCCTACATTTTGTTGAGACCCACCTGCTCAGATGACCTCTGGATTAGTCTACTGTTTTGGTGTACACCAGTAATCGAAAAGCAGCATTAATTCTAATGAACTGCACTAACAGAGCAATCACACTTGGGTTGGTTTTAACTGAACCAAAGCCGACAAGTATAAACAAAAGATGAATATGAAACACAGCAAAACCGGAGCTTACCCTCAGCTACAGTGAGAAGACTGCCAAAGTCTCCTGTGGCATTGTGCATCAGGGGTGGCTCAAAACTCTTGACTTGGCCTAACGGCAGAAAAGGGTCGTAGTCTGTGGACAGGTCAGCGAGGCTGAGGAGGTAGTGGCTTTGCTGGGTATGCAGGTTGGAGCCTGATACACAACAGTGCAGAACCTATACAAAATGGAAAGTAAATTAATGCAACATTAATGTCAACAAACTGTAGACAGCAGTCAAAAGGTCTTAAAATCAAGTCAATACTGTGGGCTCTTTTCTAAGACAGGGGTTAATATTGCTCTTTGCATAGAAACTCTCCATTCAAAACACTGTGTAGTCCATAACTACATAACATCTCCCAACAATGCTACAGTCATCCATCCATGAGAGTAAAATTGGTCGTAGTGTCACTGGTTTGGAATAATAGTTGTGATCCTCTCTCTGGCTCTCCAGAGTTATTTGTGAACATTTATTAGGCCCCATATGCTAGTGCTCTCCTTCAAGCAGGGTCAGCCTAATGTGCACCACTGGCACAAAAGGTGTTTAGAAAACATCAGATGTGTTTTCTGATCTTGCCTGTTGTAGTGCTTGCCTTCATCCTCCCAGGCTGGGGGCTATTGTGCAGTGGGGGAAATCTAAATAACAGGTGGGAATTGGCAATGCCTAAACAAGTGCAAATGTTGCCACACATGGATTAGTCCAGCTGAGCTCAACAGTACATCACCATATGGAGCCAAGACATTATTTACTGGGTTAAGACAGGAGACTTGATGAGTGTGTGCCCCCTCCTTTAAAAGATAAATAATCAATTTCTTCTGCAGTATGGCAGTGTATGACTTTGTGTAAACAGGTGGTGGTGTCTCTGTTGGATGGACATGATAAGATACGGTCCAGCACATTTATCACAGTTCCTGAACAGGGTTATTCTGTTTGTTTTAATTAAGATTTCATCCCTTGGCTCACTTTCAAACATAGCGTACACAATCATTAAGCCCAGAAGCTTAAATAAACATAATTAAATCCTACCTACTGACCAAGATTATAAAATAAGCTTTACTGCCTTACTATCTGATACAAGTTATGTTGCCCAAAACACTGCATAACTGCCATATCACTGAGATATACAGAATTAATAGGACAGCCCCAATCAAACCCAAAATACAGCAGAATAGTACTTGAGTAATTACAGTCATTCAAAATGAAGAGCGGTATTGTTATCTCTTGGCTTCTTTATACTTTTTATGATATTAAACAAAAAGTAGTACACATTTACCAAAGACTTAAACAGAAATGTATATGGACCCTAATTATCTGCTAGATACTATTATAACCATAATCAAATTATTGTCATTACTCCAGTACACACGAGTATTACAGCAGACATGCACTGGTCCAGTGTCCCCTTATCAATTATGTATGAGAAGTTTGACCAGAGGCCTTGTAACCCTTTTTCTGCCCAAGGTTGCTTCCTCCAGCTCTGAGGGAATTTTTCCTTGCCAATGTTGCCTTTTGGCTTGCTCAGAGGGTTTGAATCTTTATCCTTTGTTTTGTACGTTGTTAAAAATCTTATTTTTGATTTCTGCAAAGCTGCTGTGTCAACATCAGCTCTAAAAATCGCTATACAAATAAATTTGATTTGATTATAAAGAGCCACTATGAAATCATTGTCAGGATTAAACTGGCTTTAACAGGTCACAGTTTTAAGCCCCCTTTCTCTCTATACAAACAAAATTAAAACATAAAAAAATATTCTTTTACATCTGGAAACAACTTTATATTACATTCAACGTCATTCAACAAACTTTCTGAACCATGCTGTATGTCAAACCGCAAGTTTAATGCATCTTATTCTCTCTCAATAAGTCACATGTTACCATGGTCAACCATGACACCAAGCAGATCACAAATGACTGGCAACAACACAACCGATGTATGTGGTCATATACCCACATATTCTTGTTGAGTGCTTAATAAAGGTTTCAGCCATGCTTGTTAGATACTGGGTTGAATATTGCCAACCATGAAATTTGTTTTTGGATTTTATGTTGCTCTACCACAAAGCCATGAATTCAGTGGCACAGATTTAGAACAATGACCATTTTTTTTTACATTTTTGCATTCACATTTCTAATGGTAAGATTTAACTGCCAAATTGAACTAAATGTTTTAGTAAAACAAGATGTCTGTTAGGGAGCAATGGTGGCAAAACACAGTGGCAAAAAAGATCAAAGAATTGCAGCTGGCGTGTTCTTTTGCAGCTGGCTTGTTTTTTTATCCTAAGTGTTCTTTGAATGTTTGCTTGGTGACTAAGCAGTTCTCTTGCATAGCAACAGTCTCATGGACAAGGGAAGGGAACAGCACACAAAGCCATTTGGAGGTTGACATTCTAAATTCATATATTCATATTCAGTTTTTCACCAGAGAATTTTACATTTCATAACTGAAAGGATATTAAAATATCATATACTACACACAATAAAATGTACATTTTAGATGGAGAATTTGCATGAATTGGCAAATAACATATTACTCATCGCACAACTGTCAACAAATTTCAGGCTGCCCTAAGTGTCAATAGACATTGCTAACAGCTATCACGGTTCATATAAGATGGTATTCCATCCTTGCCAGTCTTTGGCTAAACTGAGCATATATATGTCCACAATGACTGTGTTTGTGTTAACAGGGAAGCAAATGGCAGATTAAGGCATGAGTTATGTGCTTGGCATTAGGCTACACAGTGTACACTCGTGATAAATGGGGAAAAAAGAGTAAGCCCACTGTGCATATGATGACTAGCTAAAATGATTAACAGTCATATGAGTGGAGAGGAAAAAAATAATGACATTTATTCTATCCTTTTTGTCTTTGCACCAGGTGCAGTTTCTCTCATATGATGATGAGTTGAATTCTCAAGTTCGGCATTCATTGGCAGGCTTATCAATTGAACAATAGGGCATTTAAATAATTTGGCCATTTTTTCCCCCTGAGCATGACATCTGCACAAAGGTCTGTGGCCGGCCGCATCTGCTCAACAGCAAGGGACTAATAGCTCATTCTCTGCGTGCCCTGGCCTGGCCCTCATCAATGTCTGATGACTAAATATGAGCTTTCCTTTGCTGGCTGATGAGTGGATCTGCAATACTATGAACCTTTGTCTGGAATTGATGGATAATATACAGCTTCTTTAAAACATGCTCAGACTGCAAAGACAATGACAAAACCAATCAACTTCTGACAGGGGACCTCTGCAGAGGAGTTGAATGCTTGCTAATGCCACAAAAAAAAAGTATGTTCCTCACCCTGTAAATGTAGTCCAACAGGGGAGCTTTTTGAGTGGCTGGGTCATCCAGGGCAGTCATGGTGATGGGCTCCATTAAGATGGACAGAGGGACAGCCATGCACCAGTCCAGCAGGCACAGCAACAGAGACACCATTAACTACATCATAAAGGGAGAGAAACAAAGTCTTGGTTCATCCAGGAAAGCCTCACTGTTAGGAGATTCAAACTAGGGCTTCAGCATACAGTATATCGATTGCTATTCATTGAGACTGAGGTTTGCAATTTGATTGTCAAATTGTGGAACATCAAAATTAGCTTCTTTTTATGTACCATAGAAACAACCTCAGATGTTTATATGATCCGAAACAATGCGGCCCTGTCTACTCATTTTATAGCAAGAATTCAGCAATGTGTTGCATTCACAAGTCCATAAAGCAGGATTCTTCAAATCTGGCCGGCTTAGTGCTATGCTTAAACACACCTGGCACTTTTGTAAGTCACTCTGGATAAGGGCATCTGCTAAATGCCGTAAATGTGAATGGTTCGACACATCTGTTAATCACCAGGTTTAGCAGGTGTGTTTAAAACAGGGTAAGCACATAACTATGCTGGAACCCAGCCTTTTAGGACTGGATATGATGAAGGCACACAAAAATTTGAGGTCAAGAATTGTCTTTGGGAAGTTTCTGTTCTTACCTTTTTATCTCCCTCCACTGTAGAGTGCTCAGCACTGGGTAAAAGAAATGCTACGGTTGCTACAAAAATCTACAAAAGGAAGGAGAACAAGTCTTTCACTTCAAATTCGGCTCTTTTTTAGCAAGTGCACCATAGTGAAAAAGGGAAAATTATGTCCCCTCCCTTTGTCGCATCAAAAAAGGAGACCCACATACCTCAATTATTCTTTTAGGGAGGGAGTGTTCCAGTTTCTGCAGGTGCTGCCAGTGACAGATAAGAAGCTGGAAGATGTCACAGGCTACATGGGCCACTGCTTTATTCCCAAACTGAAAGAAAAGCAAGAGTGTTTCATGAGAAAACTGACACACTGACACACACACACACACACACACAGATACTAAAACAATATATTGTGCAGCCCTAGAATGGCATATAATATACAACATGTAAGGGGTAGGGCTGGGCGATGTTTATATCTGTATCAGTATATGAACAAAGCAAAATATGGGCGGTGTGAAAATCTATATTACTCAATATCATACAACCTCAATTCCAATGAAGTTGGGATGTTGTGTAAAACAAATTAAAACAGAATACGATGATTTGCAAATCCTTTTCAACGTATATTGAATTGAATACACTACAAAGACAAGATATTTAAATCTTCAAACAGATGAACTTTATGGTTATTTGTAAATATTCACTCATTTTAAATTTGATGGCTGCAACCTGTTCCAAAAATTTGGGACAGGTGGATGTTTATCACCGTGTTCTATCACCTTTCATTTTAACAACACTCAAAAGGTGTTTGGGAAATGAGAACACCAATTGTTGAAGTTTTGTAAGTGGAATTCTTTCCCATTCTTGCTTGCTTGCTTGTACAACTTCAGTTGCTTAACAGTCCGGGGTCTCCGTTGTCATATTTTGCACTTCATAATGCACCACACGTTTTCAACGGGAGACCGGTCTGGACTGTAGACAGGTTAGTCTAGTACCCACACTCTTGTACTACGTAACAAAGGCAGAATGTGGCTTGGCATTGTCTTGCTGAAATGTTTCTGGATGCTGTTGATATATGGGTTTTGCTTTGCATTGTAGATTTTTAACTTGCACTCGAGACAAACTGTGTTTACTGATGATGGTTTTCTGAAGTGTTCATGAGCTCATGTGATAATAGGCATTACAGAATGATGTCGGATTTTAAAGCAGTGCCGTCTGTGGGATTGAAGGTCACAGGCATTAACCGTTGGTTTTCGGCCTTGCCGCTTACTTGCAGAAATTTCTCCAGATTCTCTGAATCTTTTGAAGATATTATGGACTGTAGATGATAAAAATCCCTAAATTCTTTACAATTTCATGTTGAGAGACATTGTTCTTAAACTACTGGACTATATACTCACGCAACTGTTCACAAAGTGGTGAACCTCGTCCCATACTTGCTTGTGAACGACAATGGGATGCTCCCCCTTTATACCCAATAATGACACTCACCTGTTTAAAATGAACCTGTTCACCTGTGGAATGATCCAAATATGTGTTTTTTGAACATTCCTCAACGTTCCCTTTTCTTTCGCCTGTTGCAGCTTTTTTGGAATGTGTTGCAGACATCTAATTAAAACTGAGTGCATATTAGCAAAAAAAACAAAACAAATGAAGGTTATCCATTTGAACATTAAATATCTCGTCTTTGTAGTGTATTCAATTGATTATAGCATTCTGGTTTTTATTTGTGTTTTCACAACGTCCCAACTTGTATATTAAATATTATATTGCGTTCTAAAGTTTTTAAATAATGTTCTGTTTCAATCTTGCAGAAACATTTTTTCTCGAATATTCTGATCCACTCTTCCCCTTTTTGCATTCTCACATACACACTATGGAGGGGGGAAAAAGGTTTATTATGTATAAAGAAGAAATGAAGATGAAATTCCAATGAGTTAAAATTCATGGGGATTTCATTGGCTGTCCTAATTTTTTGTACATTTCACATCATATATCGTATCGTAAATAGTGAATCGGCATTCAGTTAAAATATAACATGATTTTTGTCCATATCGCCCAGCCCTAATAAGTAGAAAATCCATTAAGCATTTATTCATGTTTTTGGTTTTGATATTAGCCAATTATTACTACTACTTTAACCACAATTTCAGCTTGCGCTGGACTTCAGCTATTTGCAATTCAGCATTTTTTTCATCAATGCCTCTGAAAGGCCGTGTAATAGAGGAAAAAATCATCGTCCATGTCAAGTTGTACAGAAAAGTGATTACTGGTCCATTTTGGGGGGAGAGGGCAGGGTGTACAAAAGCAGAAATGGGAATACATCTTCTGAAAGTAATTGGCTTAGAAATGATTCCATCATGTTCCTGCACTTTTCATAGATCTCAAAACAGAAAGAGAGAGGAAGCAGAGTGTTCTATTGTCCTTAGCAGCCATCCGACTAATTACAGTGGCTTGAAAAATGCACGGGGGGATGAATACTTTTGCGTGTTTTGCTACCTCACAACCTGGAATTTAAATGGATTATTTGAGAGTTAGCATCATTTGATTTACAGAACATGCCTTTGAACATTTGATTTTTATTTTTATTGTGAAGCAAACAACAAATAGGACAAAATAACAGAAAACTTCTATGTGCATAACTATTCATCCCCATAAACTCAGTACTTTGTAGCGCTCCCTTTTTTGGCAATTACAGCTTGCCACATCTTACCACTGGGATTTTTGCACATATCTCAAGACAAAACTGCAGTCCATCCAGTCCATCTTCAAGTCTGACCACATATTCTCAATTGGATTAAAGTCTGGGCTTTGACCAAGCCATTCCAATACATCCAATATGCTTCCATTAACCACTGAAGTATTGGTTTAGCAGTATTCTTTGAGTCATTGTCCTTTTGGAAGGTGAACTTCCGTCAAGGCTCAAATCACAGATTAACCATAACAGAATTCAAGAATAACCCAGTATTCATCACCATCCATCTTCCCATTTACTTCCCCACAGCATGATGTTGCCACAACCATGTTTCACAATTTTAGTTTCATCTGACAAGAGCACCTTCCTCCATACATATGGGGAGTGGCAAACTCAAAATGATCAATCAATCAAATTTTATTTATATAGTGCTTTTTACAACAAGACGTTGTCACAAAATGAACCTTCATATTTTTGTCTGTAAGACATTTTTTTGTTTTTGGTCACTGTTCCATAAAGCCCAGCTCTATAGAGTTACGGCTTATTGTGGTTGCATGGACAGATATTCCAGTCTCTGCTTGGGAATTCTGCAGGTCCTTCAGGCTTATGTTTGGTCTCTGTGAAGCCTGTCTGATTAATGCCCTACTTGCCTGGCCTGAAAGATTTGGTGGGCGGCCCTCTCTTGGCAGGTTTGTTGTGGTACCATGTTCTTTCCAAAAGATGATAATGGATTTGATGATGCTCCGGGGAATCATCAGGGACTTGGATATTTTTTTTCTGTACTTCTCAACAACTTTGTTACTGACTTGTTTGGAGATCTCCGTGGTCTCTTCATTTCACTGATCATGTGACTTCTGAAGGTAATTGGTTGCACCAGAACAATTTAGGAGCATCATAGCAAACACATATGCACATGCCAATTTTCAGTTTATTTCCAAATATTTTTAAATATATTTTTCTCATTTCAATTCCCCAACTTAAGAGTATTTAATACAGTTGAATCATATACAATAAAAAAAACAGCTTCAATGTAACAAAATAGGTAAAAAGCCAAGGAGGGGAATACGTTCGCAAGGCCCTATACGTGCAAACACACAGAGTGCAGACATGAACACAGAGAGATCACTGATGTTGTGGACACAAGTGAAGGACAAGACAGACTACACCTAGGATAGGCAACCCTAATCCTGCACAGTTTGCTAATATCTCTGTTCTAACAGACATACCAAACCTGGTAATCAACAGGTGAGTTGAACAGGAGGAGTACAAAATTGTGCAGGAGTCTGGGACTTCAGGACCAAGACTGCCCATGCCTAGACTATAAAAATCACCCTCACCTTTAATGTCACACCCAGCACATTGATGGCATCCTTCACTTGATGGTGAATCTTTTGCTGCCCAAGTTCCTCACACACCCAGAGACCCAGACTGCAGATAGCAACACACCTACAGCACAGATTGGCAAGGCAAAGAGAAGCACAGTTAACTACATATAAATTATGTACTTTAGGAGGTGATTTGTAGTGTAATGCTTTTCCGGGCAAATAAAGGCTTACTGATCAAACAGAGAGCTTGTTGTATACTATTTCTATGTGGCCAAGTAAGACAAATGCATTGCTAGCCCCCCGATCACATACAATGCTCTCGACGCTAGTAGGGTGAAGACAAGCACATGCCTCCTCTGATTCATGTGAAGCCAGTCACTGCCTCTTTTTGAACTGCCACCATTGTATCATTGCTGGGCAGCCAATGCACTCAGAGGTAAGAGCCACATCCCCAGCTGCCATACAATGGCTAACAGTTGGCCAGCAGCACACAGGGTGTGATGTGGAGAGAGAGTGCCATCTACCCACCTAGAGAGAGCAGGCAAATTTTGCTCTCTCAGACTCTAGGTGCCAATGGCAAGCAGCATGACCCGGGATTTGAACCTGCTACCTGCCAGCAATGCTCCAAACCCCCTACCAGACAGTAGAAATTTCCTGCAGCAAAGGTTGCTAATCATATTTAGCTTAGCTCAAAGGACAATATCTAGAGTTTACCTGGCTCCTTCACATGGCTCATTCTGAGCGGTCTTCAGCAGAATGTTCACAAGGTAGTCCTAAACATACGGAAGCAACAATAACACAGTTACTAGCAAAAAATGATACATCTCAAATTGCTAAAACATACAACACACTACAGATCATACCTTAATGTCTTCTTTGCCAACCACAATGTCCTGAGTTCCAGGTATGGCCTGCAGTGAAGGGATCTGCTCATACAAGTTGGGGAAACAGACCAGAGACCCAAGCAATGTTTGGGCTTCAATCCGT
The DNA here is from genome assembly GCA_034509495.1 of Acestrorhynchus altus. Lineage (NCBI taxonomy): Eukaryota > Metazoa > Chordata > Actinopteri > Characiformes > Acestrorhynchidae > Acestrorhynchus > Acestrorhynchus altus. The sequence continues at coordinate 12,215,460 of CM067513.1, forward strand.
GGAGCCTGTTAACCAAAACCAGACTCGAATTACTACTAACCCAGCAGTCATTAAGGAAACAGTAAGGTGTGAACATTTTATATTATACACTTTTTTTGCTTAGAAATAATAATTCTTCTTTAGCTCCAGTGACCCTTTTTAACCTTTTTTCACCCAATCTGAGCTGCTGATACTTCACATTTGTTCCATTTGTTTTAAAGCTGTCAGGCTTGGTTTTTGAAAAACAGGAAATTTCCTGCACATTTCTGGAACTTTTCCTTTTTAATTCTTCTTCTTTTCGTGACAAACACTTCCTCCCTTCGTCTTTTGAAAATCTGCTCGATCTTCACATTCTAGCTACATTAATTAGTGCAAACAAGCTATAGATTGTTTTATAAAAATATGTACTGCTGAGATCTCTGTGTGAGGGTGTGCAATCTGTAGAGCAGCAGAGGCAGGCTGAGGGTATCCGTGTGAGGGTGTACAATCTGTACAGCAGCAGAGGCAAGCTGATTGAGAGTAGTGATGTGAGGGTGTAAACAGTGGCACTGATACCTCAAAAGAGTCAGTGCTGAGGACACGAGTAGCAGCTGTGATGAAGTCTCCAATCAGCATGGTGAAACCAGGCAGGCCCAGAAAGAAGAAGCGTGGTGAGCACCACCTGATCATGGTGTTCAATACATCCTGTGAGGAAAGAAGAGATAAAATTAAAAAAAAATATGCCAAAAAGGGATCTTTGAAGCAGCATTACAAAAGAAATACCTTTTTTTATTAATCTTTGTATGGACAGTTCCTTGAACATTTTTTTTTGGAAATGAGATCTGCTGAGGAACCTGTATGTAAATTTGTGGGCTAGGTAAATCTGTGGTAGAAATGAAAAACTGTGGTAGAAAAAACTGTAACTGTACTATAATCCTATTTGTATCTATGGACCAACCTGTTACTCAGCCCTGTGCTACAAACCATCCATGACAACTTCAGAACAGGGGTGTCTATAGCCACAAAGCATACTGGACACGACAAACACAAATTGCTATCAACAGCTTCAGAATTGACATCACTCTTAATAAGGATACATTAATCAGTATGTAAGTTACAAATCAAATGCATCTGGTGTTAATCTTTTCCTTTTTCCACAGGTACACAACAGGAGCCTCCCACTTCCCCATCAGCAACTGGGATCCCATCAGCCATAACAAAGGAGGAAATGGTTAGACCAGCATCTATTTTACAGCACAATCCCCCTAGACACACGCAAGTGAACACTGCCTTAGGCATTATTTAATGTTAAAATAGAAATGTAGGGGTTTTGTTAATGGGGTAAGGCTTTTAACCTAAACACAGTTAAAGAAGATTAAGAATTATAGACACATGAAATATTTATTTACACACTAGTTTCCAGGGCAAGTTAGTGTTGTATATTTCAAGGTAGCACTGATATGGTTTGCTCAAAATACATCTGATACATCTGATCAATCTTTAATATGATATTTCAGGATTCAGGAAAGCTTTTTACTATGAAGTTCAGAGAGGCAGCATGAATGAAAAAGGTTTTTATGTTTTCACTATGAAGTACTTTTAAAAGACAGTCACTGCCTTTACACCACAGACACAAACTTTACACATTACACGTTCCACTTTACACAAGCAAACAAATTCACACTCCCACACTTCTGCCACACATGACTGCTTGCTATCTGCTACACTCATCTCCCTTAATTGAATCCTTTGTAAAGAAAGGTGGGCAGAAGAGCCACACAAAACAGAAAAATGGGACACAACATGAGCAATAAAGCCTGATGGGGGGAAAAAGGAGACCTGCTGAGATGAAGATGTGAAATTGGCGGAAGCGTCAAGTTCGCATGGACATTTTACCCTCATTTTGCAATAATTGACCTTTTTGCGATGCCGAGCAAGTAGTAGTAATTAACTGCCATAAAACTGCAGGATGATTAGTCGAAATGAATGCTTTGGAAGAAGCAGCAATTCTACCAAAGCGGTTCCATTATGCAGCTGTAAATACAGCAAGCTCAATCAAAATGTAGTTTGCAGTAAAAAGAAACATGCAGACCACGGGGGAAGGGGGTGAATGTTTATCAGTGACTGTCAACAAAGCAGAAGAACATTGAAGTGTGTTCTGCTTTGTAACTGTTCTATGGCTGCATCGTGTACGTTTTGTTAACCAAAATCGCGATAATGCAATACTGGTTAAGCAGAGTTCTGTAATACGTTGAATCTAGTCATAATTCTGCGTGTGCTTTGAGCAATGTAGAATAGATATGTTTCTCTAGCTGTCTATAGGTGTTCACATGAACACATATCTAATAGGGCTGCACAATATACCGTTTCATCGTCATCATCATCGCAATGTGTACATGAACAATAGTCACACCATTTGACATGCAATGTCACATTAAGGCAAATTAAACCACACGTCATGCTACTGCTTGCTTAGTACAAAAGGACATCTGTCAAAGGCAGATTTTATTTAACTCCAATCTTTGATACACAGTATCGCAATGTATATCACAGAAGAACAAAATACAGCAATGTCAGTTTTTTCCAATACATTACTCCATTTACAGAAGGAATTTTTACCACATTGTTTATCTGTGGAAGTCATTTTGTTGAATATATAAAAAAGGAGGGAGGAAGGACAGCATTGGAAGGAAGATAAAAGGTACCAAGAACAAAAAGTGATTAAGAATTTTGACTAATATGGGCAAAATTCATTGAGATACAGAAGTAGTGTCTCTCAGTATGGTGCTGGGCCAGACATCTTAGTGTGTAGTGTGCATGTCCAATAGCATCCCACAATATGTTAGGAACTTTTTAAGTCCTATAATTGAGGAAGAGCTCACATGTGACTCGTCAGTGAGGCTTGGGTGCCCATGAACCTGTTTCTTACTCACCGGTGGTCCTTCCTTGGGTAAATTTTATAGAGAACATACAACACAAACTGCTGTTTTGGAGATACCCTGACACTTTGGCCCTTATCAAAGTGTCTCAGATGCCTATACTTCCCTGTCATCTGCTTCTAAAACACTGACTTAAAGAACTGGCTGTTTGCTACCTACTATGTATATCCCTCCCCCTCACAGATAAAACAGAATCATTCACTTGCACTTCTCAGTGGTTTTAATGTTATGGCTGATGTACAACATAATCAATGTTGTTGACTTAGGTGACCAACTGTAGGTGGTTCTAATGTTATGGCTGACTGTTGAATATCAGTGTTTAGCAACTCTGATCCTGGGAGCATCCTGCTCTGCACTTTCCTGAGATTTCCTTGCACCCAGCACACCTAAATCAACTAATCAGCTCAATAACAAGTCCTTTTAGACTTGCTAGGAGTGTGTTAAATTTAAAGCATGCAGGGCAGAGTGCCTCCAGGAAAAGTGGCGTATGTGTTTCAGGTCTGCACAGATTCCTCCGTTGAAAGGAAATACTACAATAGGTTAAGACAATCCAGCCACTGTGGTAAAATCAGTGTGCTGTTAGTAAGTAAGGAATGGTCAAGTGCACTAGCCCATCAAACATCTGCTGGTAGTGGTTTGATTTGCTGACTTATCTTTTGTTTCTGTAAAATATGCTGTAAAGAGCTAATTAAACATTAACCCCAAACTCTATTTGAAGAGGACACCAATAAACACATTTCATAAGGCAGATTGTGGATTGCTTAAGAGTGAATTGACTATATAGCATTGATAAGATAGCAAAAAATAACACAAACCTACTAAATTAAGATTTTCAAGGTCTTCTATTTTATCTTTATTGAAATCTTTGGAAGTCTATGTGGGATGTGCTAGTATTTTTGCTGAATTCCACCATTCTGTTTCTAAATTTCCACCTTTAAAGATGTAAACAACCTCTCAGAATGGTGTGACATGGAAAACAACAGAATTAGAATTGTTCACAGTGGTGGTCACAGGAACCAGATGTCTAAAGTGCCCCTAAAAGCTACATCACAGAAAGCTATTACATGAATGGTTACAAATAAGCTGCTTGGTGCCAGACACAATTTCTTTTAACATGTTAGAACATTTTTGACCTATCCAAAGAAACATTATTTTCAGATTTACCACGGTGTAGCTATCATCAATATTACTGCAGATATCAAATCCCAAAAGCAAATGAAACAGTAAATAAATGCCGACTGATAAGAAAATCATGTGACTTATAGCTTGATGTCGTTGCTTATTTGAGAAACCTTTCTCCATCACTCCTTTTCGTATTAAAACTTTTTTACTTTGTCCTTGCAGGGTTGGTAGGGTTAGGCTTTTTCCATTCAGTTCTTTTTTTGTGCATTTTTTAATATTCATAAAAAAAAAACAAAAAAAAACCTACTGGTAAAAATACAAAATTGTAGAACAACTGCTTAATTATTAATTTAATAATTTACGTTAATTAATACATTTGCTTGAGATGAAAAGAAAAATGCTTTTACAACTCAGCTGAAACCTCTCTTCTCTTAATACCTCCTTTGTCCTTCCTTTTCTCTACGTAAAGCGACCTTGGGTATTAGAACGTCGCTGTATATATTCAATTTATATATATAAGTCAATGCTTCTTCCTCAGCAACCAGATACACTTTAAGCTTATTTTGAGCCAGAAAAAAAAAATAGCAGGTGCTCTCTGAAGAGCCAGGTGTGAGACGTGTGAAATATGACTGTATGTCAGTGTGTGCACTCTCTGCGGATGCAACACAGCAGGCTCAGTCAGGTTTCAGCGACAGGTCGTCAGCTCAAGCGAGCACAAACACTTCACAACAGAGAGAGGAGAGAGGACACTGCGAGTAATCATCATCACTCACTCAGCCTGCTTTTACTCTTCCGTTCTAGCAGTCCTTCAGTGGCATGTGCAGCCTGCATATGCTTCAAATATGTGACAGTGGGAACATCCTATGTTCACGCCTGTGTTAGAGTGTACAGGCAATTACAGGCCTGTCCAGAAATTGCCAGCCACAAAGACGCATGCATAATATGGACAAAACTATTGAGACATCTACAGGACCTTTTTTGACATCCCATTCTACATACATAGGATTAATATGGAATTGGGTCCCTCTTTCTACCTATTACAGCTTCCACTTTCTTAAAAAAAAAAAAAAAAATCATCACTCTAGTCCATTCCAAAGCTGTTTGATGGGAATCAGGTCAGGTAAGAGGTTGTGTGGACCGGTCAAGTTTTCTACTCCAGACTCACCAAGCCATGCCTTTATGGATCTTAATTTGGGCCTTTCCCAAACTGTTTTCACAAAGTTGGAAGCATACAGTTGTCCATTAAGGATTAAGATTTCATTCACTGAAACTAAGAGGCCCAGTTTGATTGAAAAACAACCCCAAAGTATTATCCCTCCTCTACCAAATTTGTTCCAAGCTGTCACAATACAATAAGGCAGGTGACACTCTCCTAGCATTGCCAAACCCAGACTCCTCATCCAGTGCTCCAGATTTCAAAGGTAGTGTGCTTTACATGACTCCATCCAGTGCTTGTCATTGTGCTTAATAATGTAAGGCTTGCATGGAGGAGGTGTAGAACTCTGGAGTTATTCAATCAGCAGAGCGTGACTTATGTATTCAGCACTTGGTGATCCCGCTCAATAACTGTAGAAGTTCCTGAATGCTTCCACTTTTCAGTGATATCACTCACAATTTATTGTGGAATATCAAGGAGGGAAGGAGAGAAATTTCACAAACATGGAGGCATTCTATTCCACTACCACACTCAAATTCAGTGAGCTCTTTGTGATGACCGATTCCTTCACAAATGTTTAGACAGACAGACTGCATGGCTAGATGCTTGATTTTATGTCCCTGGGCCAATGGGCCTGATATCAATGAACAGAAGTAGAAGACTGTGAATGTGCTGTGGTGTAAGTTCGGAGCCTCCACTTTCTCTGCGTTTTTTATTGTGTGGGCACTCCACAAAACAGATGCGAGAGTCACAATGTCTGCCCATTTCTGAGCGTGCTCAGTCCCAGTGCCAACACACCTCTCTCATCACACACACACACACACACACACCAACCGTCCATCTTTAATTAATCCCACACACACCACAGGAGCTCCAACATTATTTAATGACATGGAAAACATTATAATGAGCTTGCTTCTTGGCCAGGGCAGAAAAGCCCATAGTTTCAGGCATGTACATTTGCACACTCTTACTCTAGACACACACACACACACACACACACACACACACACACACACACACACACACACACACACACACACACACACACACACACACACACACACACACCAAAGCAAGAGAAACAAACTAACTTAAGGATAAGGATGAAGAATAGCAAGAAACATGAGTGCTTTGCTTTATCAAACATTAATTTAAGTGTAAAATTCAAATAAATTTAATGTATAGTATAATTTATTCATTTAGCCTGCATTGTAGCATTTGGGCAGTTAATCTACTAAACTGTAGGGAAATTATAACATGGACAATAGCACCATCTACAGTTCAAGTTTAGCTTATTTGCAATTTCCGATTTTTCATTATTTTCTTCACATTAATAAACTAGTAATTCATTTATACCTCACTTGTCCCACTTTACAGAGTGAGGCCACTACATCAGAACATTTTCAACAATACATATAAAACACTAGCACCATCTGGTGGTATATGAATGTAAACATTATTCTAAATGTTGCATCGTGCAGTAGCATATAATTTCATTCTGTTCTAAGAAACTGAAATATTTACTATATGAACAAACATTTTTAGGTTTAAGATAAATGTATTAAATCATTCTGACATGCTAGTATTGTGCACCTTTACAAGCTGCATATAACGTTAGTGACTGAGAGTGGAATTGTGTATGATTCTAAGATTGTAAGGAATGAGACAGTTCAAGAATAGAGCTGCAAAAAAACCCAAAAAAACCCAAAAAAAAACATTTCATATAAAGCTATTGAAAATTATGAATATGTCTTTTTTGTGATGTGTAAAATTCAATACACTGTATAAACAAGTGCATATATATATATATATACACACAAAAATGTTACATTAAATTACATGAACTTCTCAATGGTAGTTTTATTTCCTAAACACTGATGCATTATACTGTACACATTATGAACCGTAAAGGTAGGGTAGGAGACAGTTTTCATTATATTTCTTAAACTGCTTTTTAATAACACATTAAACCAGTAAAGCCAGAAAACCACTTGCCCAGATGACATAATGGCAAAATGGTATTTTTTATGGAGGCCACAGGAATGGAAAAACTTTATTCAGCCCAAATAAAACAACTGGATGACATACCTGCCTGTCTAACTTCCTCACAACCCTGCCAATGTGAATGCGCTATGCACGTGTACTTATTTGCCCATAAGCATATTCCTGTTATGCAGACATACAGACACATTTGTATGATAGAAGTTAGCTTAACAAGGCTACTAAATCACCTCCTTGGGTGGTAAGAGTATAAAAAGTGTAAAGTAAAATAAAAACAAACAAACAAACAAACATGACAGCTCAAATGGACTGACACATACCTGGTCGTCATTGGTAAACCCCTTGTGCATGACGTGGTAGAGGTATACCAAGAAATCACTGTTTGGCAGCACATCCTGATGCTTAGTCATCATTTCACAGATCAGCCTGTAGGCCTGCAGCTTTCCATTCTTAAACTCTGGGGGCAGCATGGTGGCCTTTGGACATAGAGGAAAGTGCATAAGCTCAATTATGCAGACAAAACAACAAAGAAAATATGATTTCTTTGAGCAACCAGCAAATTGGAGTTTAAAATAGAATGTCTCACCTTGAAGAGCCAGGAGGCCAGCATTCGAAGAGGAGGAATAAAAAGGGTTCTGGACAGAGCTGACTGGTTGTCTACATTAGTTCCCAGGTTATCTCTTATCTGCAGTCAGCATTAGGAAGAACGAAATGAAATGTCAGAAGCAAAACAGCAATTCAATGAGCTGAAATGTGATTTAGACAAACAATATTAGACGAATTAACTTTGGATTGTTAACTGATTGTTTAAAAACATATCCTTATGGAAAAAACATCACACAGCTGCAATTGGATTGCACGATGTTAAATGGTGAAGTACATGCTCCTCTATTAGCTACACTGCAGCTAAATTAGGTTGCATTGGGGTAAAATAAGTCTTTGCTGCCTATATTGAAGGTTGGCAATACCTTTGCTAGTTTGTGCCAGAGCTCATACAGGTAGCTGAAGACCTTGGCGTGGATACGAGGGCAGCGTATGCTATTAACATCACCCAGAATTCCCAAAATCCTCCTCCAGAGCACAAAGGCAGAGTCTGCATGCCAGCCAGTCAAACAACCACCTGCAATAATGCTGATGTCATCAGCAAGAAACTCACTGCTGTCTGCAAAGGAAACAAAACAGAATATTAAGTAAAATATGAGAAGAAAAGATACAGCAAATTGTAGGTTCAATTTAAAAGAAAACATTTTAATGTTGGATTTTAAATACAGGAAATAAAATTAAAGACTCAGGGAATGATGACGTTCACACAAATTTTGCTCATTTGCTGTGTCAATCCACAGTTTCTGCTCAGAAAACAGGAACACGCAGGCTTTATGTGAAACAGCTATGATTCAAACACAGGCAAAAGAATTTCTAGCAGAGAAATTACAAACCTGCAAAGTAATGATGGTTACACTGAAAATGGTTAAAGGAAAAGCCCAGTCTGATCTCTTTTGCCACTTCTGTAGTGAAGTCTAGAGTTTATTACTTTGGACCTGTCTAATCCAATCTGGGCTGTCTAATCTTATCTGCACAGGGCCAGTGTGGCTGCAGGTTTCTTTCCAACCAAGCTGGCACACCTGATTCCACTTGTTTAATCATCCAGCATCATTCAACATGAAAGGTTCCGCTTTGATGGGATAAAAACATGCATTTTTATATAGACAAGTATATTACATAGTAGGTTTGGATGCTAAAGACAATGTAAAAGAGAGAACAGGCTACACTCTAGTCTTTTTCATGTGCTAAATATGCCAAAACAATCAATCAGGAAAAGAGTAGTGGACAGCACTCATAAAATCTTCAATGTGTTTATTATACTCACAGATAAAACACGTCTCACACCTCTCATCTCTCACAGGTCTGAGCCGAAATGTTTGGGTGTAACAAATATATTGGAGATTATAAGAGTGCTGTCTGATATTCTTTTCCTACTATGGAAAAAAAAATATCCCAATATATTTTTTAGCCGAATACTATATATGACATATGATACAATATATGATATGAAAAATACAATGTGAAAAAATTGATCTTTTCCATTTTTTACTACATTTAAACTTGTTTACACTATATTTAAATTTGATCTTCATTTCTTCTTTATAGACACTAAGTGTTATGCTCCTTCCATTGGGTGTATGTAAGAGCACAAAGGAAGATGGAGTGGAGTAGATTAAAGGAGGAGCAGAACATCCAGATTAAAACTCAATATAAATAATATAGCCTCAGCCCATATGCCGCTCTGTTTATTTCCTTATATAGATATATACTGATATATTGCCCACCCCCTTTACATTGGTTTTGCATCTGGCTGCTGATGGGATGACTGATATTTGTAGTTGGTTTTACTCAATGTTTCATAGATTTTAGGTTATATCCTGTTTATTTTGCACAACATTTATCTATTTACAATAATTTTGTTTTTATCCAATTGTATGTATCCAAATGCAAAATATTCTGGATGTTAAATATATTATAACTTAATTCTAGGTTAATTCTGGTATTGTAAATCATTTTGTCATTTTAGGATGATCCTGTCCAACATTTTAGACATATTTAACTATCCAAATTTCTATTTCCTTTTACAATATAAATGTGGCAGATTAGTCAGAAATGTATGAAATACTCCTTTAATAAAAAAAAAAAAAAAAGACCAAAAACCGCACATTATGCCAAATGTCACAGTTCAATTCCATTCCATTTCAAACCAACACCATGTGAAGAGTGAAAGCAAGACCAGTTTGCAGGGCTGATAGGATGGAGAGGAAAACTGGTGCAGTACCCAGATCATGATGCATGTGCATGGCGTCTTCCAGTAGCTGAGGGCCGTCGCTGTAGCCCTGGGGCAGCAGCAGGGCAGGAGAAACAGGGGGGCATGGGGACAAAGGGGCAGAGTGGAGCGAGTGGACACACTCAGAACCTACACACACACACACACACACACACACACACACACACACACACACACACACACACACACACACACACACAGTGGTGGAAGCACAATGTGGACAATCACAGACACAGTCAATCACTACAGGGAACACATGGTGCTTGGACTGCTCATGAAGCCAGTAAATGATTCACTAATGGAATCATTATCAAATGTAAGAGGACTTAACATTTGATCACATGGTGCTTCAGATATATTTCACAAAATGAAGCTGTAATTGACAAAAGGGATTCACTGAGGAGAATGAATGAAGATGCCCAATCACAGAGGGACACAATTACACAGAAAACAAGTGAATGTGAAACAGTAGGTTTGATCAGGGATAGGAGGGGTATTAACTTTTAAGTGAATATTATTATGCCACTGTTCCATCAAATGGAGTTTACCATCTCATGGATTACATTATGTTGTGGAAAAAATAAAGCAGTCCTCAGAAATATTCTAGGGCTGTTTATCTCACAGTAGAATTTGCGGGCCTGTGTTCACTAGAAATCTTACCCATTGCACATTAGACTTTGAAAGAAGACTTTGTCAAAACTAGTCTCTGAATGGACAAATGGATCATTTAAAATAAATGCCATTCAGTTTGACATTTTTTTCCTTACATGTGAACTGAGATGCATGGATTGTTCAGATACGCATGGAACCAGCTGATTTTTATGTGCAATCTGTGATCCGCTGATAAAACAACCCTGAGAGCTGTCAGATTAAATGATCCATATTATACAAGGTGCATAGTATGCAATGTCACAAGACCCTGCAGCACCCCATTTAACCACTAGATGGCAATATGGCTCTCAGTTACCACTGCAGAACCCTACCGAAATGCTGAAGGTGTTCTTCTGGCATGTGTTACACTGTGGTGTATTTTACCATATTTACCACATATTCGCGGAATCACACTCAGAGTAAATACATGTACACCACTAACCAAATAACCATCTAAACCCAGTATAGTGAATAGCAGACACAGCAAACCTAGCCACAGACACAGAATGACACTTAGAGCTATGTGCGACAATTCATATTTTAATAAAGGAAATAAATCTTTATGAGGTTGAAAAGGAGCATAATTTCAAAATTTTGAATAGCTAATTCATTCTGATGATGACTACTATTAGTATTACAAATACTACTACTAGCAGTAATAGTAACACATAGGATCATCATTTGTTACCATGATATTACCTTGGCATTTACAAATGGCTAAAAATGGTAATATAAACCTGTTAAAAGTATTCATCCCTAGTCTGGGATTTAAAAGCTGTGGTTTCTTGAAAAGCATTAGTATTTGGTGATATCTTTTTGAAGTGGAAAATTAAAAAAACAAAAGAAAGAAAGCAGCTGTCCTGCTGTCCTATGGTCAGCTGTGGGCTGTTGTACCTGCTAATGCCTCGGTGTGGCTGAGAAGCAGGTTCCTTTGGCTCTCTGAGTCCGCTGTCATTCCCACACTCACACTCACACTGACGTCGTTAGGAGAGGGACAGTCAGGCTCCTCCTCTACAGTGTGCCATGTCAGCAAATTGACGTCAGCATCATTGAAGTAGCAGTTTGAGGTCTCGCTACTCACACTCTCACCTGCAGAGAGAGCAGAGCGAGGGAGCATTAAAAAGGTTTCCTACAAGACTGGGCTTCAATTCAACTTTAATATGCAATATAAACAATATTGCTTCAGCCCATATCACACAGTTTTTATATCCCGATATAAACATAAATATTGATATATCACCCAGCCCTAGAGCAGATATTAAGTAAATATTTATATGATTTCCAACTTTCTCACTTTTGCAGAGTTTTGAAACAGTATGGTCTTACTTTTCTCCTGGAGCCTGGCCCTTGAACTGATGGATGAAACATCTCCTGGGCAGTCAAGATCTCCTGGACTGCTGCTCCGCCGAACTAGGATCTAAGACACATGTGAAGAAAGTTGATTTAAAACAGAATCTAGGGTGGCAGATTAGGAGACAATGGTATCCATTATAATAACAAGAATGGTAATGGTGTAATGGCTAGTACAGGACTGACCATAGGAGCCTCATTCTCCCTTTTCCCCACTGAGCTGCTCTCTGACAACCAGGGTGTGCCATCAGAGCTACCTGCATTTGGAGAGTCATCTCTCCTCTGACCTACAATTTCACACACGCACAAAAACAAAACATCTGAAAGCTCTTTGTCTAAAGCTTGCATTCACAATCTGCAAAATCATGGTAGTGCTGGGCATCATCTTAAAATCCAAGATGTTTGTGTATGTGCATACTTTGATTTACCTGGGAAGGAGTCTGTGAGCTGTTGGGTGATGTCCGAGGTGCTGCTGCTGCGAGGAAGTGGACTGTCTCCATCCCCCATTTCTACCTCTCCTCCACATTCAGACAGCTGACACTCTTCCACATCTGAAACAAAAGGAAAGATGACGTAAGACCATGCATTCACATACCAAACAAAAAAGCTCTTCACAAGTGTGGTGGTACATAACACCTACATGGGAATAACTGCATTATTTTGTTAGTATAATATAATTACATAATCCATTAGTCCATAAAGAAATTACATTGTTATGACAATTAAAAGGTCACGAAAGTCACGTATGGGATAAATGTGACATTTTTTTGAGAGTTTGAGATGGTGGGTGGAAAAGTAGCATGGACAAAGAGAGTCTAAGAGAGAAAGTGAAAAGTTCTGATAGGAAAAGTGAAAGAAGAGCAAAATTACCTGAGAGTCTGTGAGAGCAGTGAGAGTTGTGAGAGATGCCAGGCAAGAAAGAGCTGACAGTGTGCAGCAGCATTGGCACACTTTTAGTGGCCGGCAAAGCTTCATACAGATGCACACAGTTGCTGATAGACTGGCTTCGCTTAGCTGGCCAAAGAAGGAGCAGGAAAGGGAAACACAGAGAAATAGAATGACACAGAGAACCAGAAAACAGTGGTAGAGAGAGAGAGAGAGAGAGATAGAGAGAGAGAGAGATAGAGATAGAGAGAGAGAGAGAGAGAGAGAGAGAGAGAGAGAGAGAGAGAGAGAGAGGGAGAGGGAGACAGAAAGAGTTTGGGAGAAAAGAGGGAGAAAGCTTCAAGTCAATCATATCCTACACCAGTGAATAATATAGCAAAGAGCTTTTCATTGGAGAATTGAGAGACAGGAAATAGAGAATCTAAAATAGTGTGGGATAAAAAAAAAGAGTAAATAACAACTGATACATAAAACAATTCATTATACTGCACAAGTTCTGGCCAAGCAATGTGGCTGAGAGGCTGCAGTGATTGGCCTTGGTCGTAGCCCAATTTCAGGACCAGTCCTGACTGCTAATGTGCAAATCTTAATTGCCCAAATGAACACAGAGTGAGTCGTTAGATGAATGGATGGATTTCTTATATTTGGTCAGAAACTTAGTTGCTTGTCTTGGAGTTAAGAGTCGTGCCAGACTGGGAAGGAATCACTTAAAATGGCAGTGGATAATCTTCAGAGGAGTCCTGCTTCTGACTTGGTGGAGAGGACCAATGAATCCACACGTGGAGGCACCATTGATGTTACGTCACATGTTCAGAAGGCCTTGTGTCCTTGTGCAATTTAGTACAATGCCAGAACACCTTTGATCTTCATTACAGCCACTCCGACATCCCAATGTTACTATAATGAGACCCCCCAATCCGGTGTGCTGCTCTATCAAGGCAACACTCATTCCTATACAGCTGCCATCTCAAAAGCTTGCCAGTACTATGCCTTGGCCACTTGTATCACCAGACCTACCACTAATTCTAACACTGAAAATGTGTGGGATGCTATTGTACTCACTATCAACACTCCACCCCTACTCAGGAACTGAGTGAGTATATCCAAGCTGCATGGGATTGATTACTGAAGGATGTCATTAGGAACCACTACAGCTGCATGACAAGATGTATGGCATGTTGCATTATATCTGATGCCATATGAGAGATATTACTGTATGTGTATCTCAATAAATTTTTTAACCATTTGTTATTCCTGGTAACCTTTACCCTCCTTGCAAACAGCATTACAATCCGACACTTCCTTCTGGGTGCAACTGTTTGCTTTGACAACAAGCTTACATTTGCTGTCTAACTCATAACCACATTAACAAAATGCAAAGAATGCAAAATCAACAAATGTTTCACAAACAAAGCCTTGAACAAAATACCCTAATTGTGACGGCCTGAAATTAAAGAAGCGATTTTTAATGCGTTTTCAATTATTTATACCTTTAGTCTCTTCAAAGCATCCTTTGATACTCAATACCTAAGCAGGTAATATGAAGTAGACAGTTTAAAGTCTTCTTTGCAACCAACAATTCCTATTGAAAATTACTATTGTGCTCAGATGCCACTTCACGTCACGTCTGGTGGAGAGAAAGCAGTTATTTGTTCTTTTTGCAGTGTACTTTATTTCCTGGCTTTGCTTTCTAGATGATATCACTTTTGCTGCATTACCTATTTGTGCATTTTAATGAGCATTAATTATGCTCTTAATGAATCTATCAAAAACAGCTCAGCATTTGATGTGGCCGGCTCTCTTAACAAAGAGAGGAGAACGCTCGTCTGTTTGAAGATGAATGTAGGAGAAATCCAATTAGGCAAAACAAAATGAGGAATCTGGAGCCACAGTCTTTTTTTACGTGGCTTTTTTCACAAGTGCATATCTAGGGGTGGCTTAGAAGAGCTATCCTTCAGTCTCAAATGCATCTGCTCCAAACTCAAGCAGCTCTCCAGAGATGCAATCTCTTCCTACGCTGGAAAGGAAAGTCAAGAGCCAGTTGCATGTGTGCAGTTAGTAAGTTTCTGGCTGAAAGAAAGAAAAAAAAAAAAAAAAAAACAGAAATAAAGGAAGAGAGAGAGAGAATGAAAGAGAAAGAAAACAGAGACAGAGAGAGGAAAGAGGGCTATTATTTTTACCTGAGGCTTTCTGTCTGACGTTGTTGCGGGCTTTTTCCACAGCAGGAGCTCCGGTGGTAGTGGCACTGCGGAAGCGCATGGGCTCCTGAGTTCCACCTCCAGGTTGGTCTCCAGAATTTCTCCAGCTCAGAGAGAATGAGCGTGCTACTGATGATGACGACTTCTGAGAATCCTGCATCACTCCTACACAAACACACACCGTTACCATCAATCCAGAGCACGATAGTGTTGATCCTACTCTGATGGCATCGTAACCATCTAGCTGAGGGGCTCTTATTGTAAAGGGGTGGAACATTATCCATAAAGAGATGTCGCGCTGAGTGTTATGAGAATTGCCATTTATAATTTAACCAGTGATCATTCTCCTCATTTGAAAGTCTGGTTTCAGTTGACCCGATAGTGGCCCAAAAGTGCTTTTATCTGTGTGCTATTGTTTTCAGCCAGCGAGGATGGGGAGATGATGAGTCTGAAGCCATGCTCTATAAGCATCCTTCACTGGAGTTGCAGGGCTCATCATAATGCAGATTCGAATAAGCTGTGTCACATATCAATGTAAATTTTCACACTGCAGGACTATTAACAGATTATCTTATATCTTATGTCATATCTCATGCACAAGGCATGCAATTGCTCTGGGAGATTCATAAGCTGTTAAAGTTGTACCATTAAAGCTAGAAAATCTATGCTGGTTAAACCAGAAACACTCAAAATTAAGTAGTTCTCAACAGCTGTCACAGTAATCTTCAGTGATGAGTGATGGAGAGGATCAATGAATCCATGCGTGGAGGCACCATTGTTGTTACGTCACATGTTCAGAAGGTCTTGTGTCCTTGTGAAATTTTGTACAATGCCAGAACACCTTTGATCTTCATTACAGCTACTCCAACATCCCAATGTTACAATAATGAGACCCCCCAACCAGTTGACCTACATGCAACTGGTCTGGGAGATTCATAAGCTGTTAAAGTTGTACCATTAAAGCTAGAAAATCTAGGCTGGTTAAACCAGAAACACTCAAAAATAAATAGTTCTCAACAGCTGTCACAGTTATAGAACCAGAGAGTTATAAAGTCCAGAGAGGACAGTGTTTGGATCCTGACCAGGACTGTACTCCACCTATTTGTGACCTCTGCTCTACACAAATAAATGCTACCCAAGCCCAAAATTCTCATAACATTGCATTAATTATAGTTATAATATAAAGCACTATTTTAAAAATATATGCACTCATTTTTGGACCAAAAAAATAAATAAAAGGCTATTTATAAACCTTGGAGATGCTTTTATTTTCAGTATTTTTCTTCTGTGTACATATATACACACAAAATGTCTGGACAACTGAATCTAATCAAACTGAGGTGACTTTTTGCAATTCAAATTGAATTGAGATGTGCACAAACACACACCTCTGCCACGCTGCTTCTTCTCTTTCTGCTCAGACAGTTTGTCGAGGGGAAGGTTGTTGAGGTCCAGGCCATAGACATAGCGGGCGAGCACAACTGTCAGCGAGTCCATGATGTTGGCCCACTCACTC
Organism: Acestrorhynchus altus; assembly: GCA_034509495.1. NCBI lineage: Eukaryota > Metazoa > Chordata > Actinopteri > Characiformes > Acestrorhynchidae > Acestrorhynchus > Acestrorhynchus altus. The sequence goes on from CM067513.1 coordinate 12,232,072, forward strand.
ACCAGCTCCTCCCAGTGGCTGAGCGAGGACAATACTGCCAGCAGATCGTCCCACAGCTCCCGAGAGATGAACACACTCAGGTTGGCCCGCACCCATGCCACAATTATGGTCTGTAAGAAAACAGATGTTTCAACTTCATATCTTATCCAAATAGGAAACATCCTTAACCCTACAGGACCTACTCATCAGTAAGATGCAGCTTGTAATGGTGACAGCAGTTGCTGACTCACTTTGAACAGAACACTGGCCAGGCTCTGGGCAAACACATCTTTTCTTTGGTCCTCCTGCGGTCTTTTCATCACTGCCTCAGTGATCCTCAACAGTACCTGCAGCATCTGCTCCCTATTAAAATTAAATATAAATGAATACATTAACACAGGATGGCAGGTGACTCGGAGATCATCTCTAAGAGACGGAGACATACCAAGTTTGTCTGTTCATGTTTTGCTCCATGATCATGTGGCGGTAGATGCTAAGCACGGCTCTGCAGACCTCCACTTGGTTTTCCAGTAGTTTGGGAACATCTTGACATGGTTCCAGTAAGAACACATTAGCAGAATTTGTCAGAAAGACCTGCAAATAACCAACAAACAAACACACAAAAAATACAATCTTAGAATCAGTTGATCTCAAAGCAGGCAACTGAAATTGAAAATATCTGGAGTAGTCTATTAACGTTTATTACTATTTATTAATGTAAGAAGAAATATTTTCTGGAAATCAAAGCATCCTCATCAGTAGATTACAGGGACACCACACCAGTGGAATGGAATGTCCAGTGTATATGAAAGCAGAGAACTGCACGTTTTTAATTGATAAACCAAAACATAAGTGAAACCAAGTAAAATATATAATTAAAATGTGCACAAAAAAAGATTGACCTGTAGAGTAGGCTGGATGCCAGCCTTCACATCTTGGTTCTGTTCTTCAGTCAGACAACCTCGACTGATAGCACTGCTGAAGGAGTAAGTGCGGCCCCAGCTGGATGACCTCTTGTGTCCATGGCTTTCCAAAATCTAGAGGCAGTTTAATTCCAAACAAGCACTTCCATTATACATATATACTGGTAATCAAATATGTATATGTTGGATTTGCATATTATGCATGTATACCTGAACTTAAAATACTATGTACTATATTGCCATGAAAACACTCCATCTTTGATACGCCATTGCTGTATTTTAATCTGACACTTCTTCCCCAGGAACAGAAAAACTCTATAGTTCAGAACAGTAGTGAAACCAATACAGAAATGCAAACAATTAAGTACATATTCAATATCTGCAGCTTCTGAGGCTTCAAATCTGCTAAAGTTAAGTGCAATAGTCGAACAAAGATTATTTTTCTACAGTAACCACCATACTTTTCAAACTTGATTTAAACTAAATTACATGCAGTATTACCTTGTGTGTACTGTCAGTCTCAATGGGTCGCTGCCCCTCCTCCACATCTTCCTCATCTTGATCTGTTTTGTCAGGCTCTGTCATAAAGGTAGGCCTCTCCTGCAGGATCCATTTCCTGTACACTTTAATAACCTTACGGGTGGCTGAAGCCTCACAGGATGGCAAAAGGAAGGCCTGAAGGGTAAGAAACTTGCTTTTATATCATTATGAATGGTAGCAAACAGATGAAATGGCAGTATTCCTCTATAATTGTGTATCTATTTTGTAAAGGCTTTTCTCCAAAAAATATATATTACAATATATACTACACTATACATAGAAAAAAAAGATCTAAATGAGGATTACTCTGAGTAGTAGCTGCTTCCTGACCAGGGCAGATGAGTACTTGGTGGCAATAAGAAAAGGAAATGGAGTAATCCTAAAAGAAATGCTAAACGGGCAATAATGACATCCGCATTAGAACATACTTGTAGTGTGTGAACAGCAAGCTGTGTCAAATGTCCAATTTTAAATTTCCCTACTTTCATCATAATGCTAAAAACGAATGAATAAAAAATAAACAAAATACACCAAAACAGCTACAAATGATCAGTCCTACTATTTTTTGCAATGCTTTTTCAAAAGCAACAAAACCTGATGTCCATTACATGGTTTCTCAAAAGGGAAAAGACTAAGGAAATGTTTTAAGCCTGAAAGATAATAAACAAAAATGCCAATAAATACATAAACTGACATATTTTATGCTCATTTTGACAACATTACTTATTTTTAAGACTCACATAAACATGACATTAGATGTTCAAACAACTGTGTACAACAATACTAGTAAATCTTTGGCAAAAAGTATAAGCACATTCCAGTCTGACCACAGGATGGCAGCACTGTTATTAAGCACATTTAACCCTGCATTCAGATGAGCTTGGTTTCAGGTGGGACTCTGACCTGGTGGAAGACCTCATTGACGAAGTTGACATTGTCTCGCGTGGAGAGCAGGATGTAGTGTACCATGTCATAAACACTTCGATGCTCCTCCTCTATGCTGCAGAGGCTGGAGTTGCTGCCCCTGCGGTCAGACAGCGTGCTGCTGTTCGAGTGGTTCTTCTCCTGCTCCACTGGCCCATTGGGCTCCTGCTCGCTACTCTTCTCCTGACTGCTACTGCCTGCAGTTACAGTCTGCGACAAGCACAAATGTATGTTAGAAAATCTTGAATCATGGGGAAGGAAGTTATTAAATTAGTCACCGTTCCCTGTTATAAAATTGCAGCAATGAAAAAAATCCAATAATCAGCAGTTTAATGCTGTAAGCATTAAATATGCGTAAACATTGGTGGCCACAGACACACACGCACACACTGAAAGGGAGGGAGTTGGAGACAGAGAGAGAGAGAGAGCATGCAAGAGAGCCCAAGATCCACAATAATTATTGCTTTTTTGATGAATATATTTCCGTTTGGCTGATGGAATCCGATCACAGAAACACACTCAGTTTACACTTCTATTCAACATGGACAAGATCTGTCCCTGGCCCCCTCCAAATGTGGTTTGTGTGATCGTAATTTGAACACTGTGTTGGGGTGATTACACCTGGCTTTTCATGCAAACAAGTGAGATTTGTAAGAGATCCGATCAGCAAAAACATGTTAGATGTAAACAGGTAAAAAGAACTGTGACTTCAGAATTTCATTCTAACCTGAATGACGGCCTGTGTCTCTACAGAAATTCAACCTCACTTCAACACAAACTGTTGTTTTGTAATTTAAATTGATTTTCTCTGACACAGATCAGACACCTATTCCACTTCTAAAGAACACACAGCCAATAGAACTATTGTCTGAAAAGCTGAAAGAAATTTCAGTATGCCAGACATCATCTCACAATGTTGCTCAGTGATGCCAGTGTTTCTCATACCTGGATGATCTTGGGTAGAACTTCCCCTCCATTTTTAGTGCCGGCTGTAGGTGCGCTCACGTACTTCTTCTCCAGGAAGAAGTTGACCAGCCAGGTGATGAAGGCCACACGAGGAGCAAGGTACTGATCCCGCGTGCAGAACGTGCTCTCATTGTTGCGTGACACTGGCACATAGAGGGGCTTTGGTCTATGGTGGGGGAGGTCTGAGAGGATAGAGAAAATAAAAAGTAATCAGACAAAAAGTGTTCTTGGTGCTGAAGCTGACAAAAATGCAGGAAAAAAAAAAATAACTAAACAATCAGATGTTTACATAATAGACATAATTATCATAAAAGAAAGCTAAAATGACAAATGAGAACAGCCTCTTCTCATCCATGGCCTAAAGTGGCCCAGATCAGCAACCAATACATCCTTGGTTTTTTTTCAAGGTGGAGTAATGTTGCATTCTGTTTAAAGTGGCATGTTGGACTTGAGTCTGTGAGTTTCCGATAGGAAATTTGAACAATTCGGATTTCATATTTAGAAGATTTGGAGAGCATCACGAACATTGATTTCAAAATAAAGATGGCTGCCTGCAAATACAACAGTAAAAGCAGGAACATCATACAAGCAGTGATAATATATTTTTTTTTTAGCACTGCAATGAATTTGTGTCTCATTAAATCAAAATCAATCAAACGCAAAACTGTCCAACTTTTATCTGTGGACGTGTTTCCATGGAGTTTTGGACGCTCAAATACCTGATATGTTATCATCAATGCAACAGAAATAAAAAGTGAAACATGTTTTGGTTAGATTTAGAGCAAAACAACAGAAAATTAGTTGCAGTAAACACTTTAGTTTTCAGCTACCGGTAACTATTTTGGGAAATGTGTAATGTTACAGGTGTGACGTCATTCCCAACTTCTACATCCGACTTCCAGGACAAACGGAACACAGCAAAAGAACACATTTGACATTGGAATACCTTGGAAAGCAACTTGGGTAATGAAAGATGATGTCAGGCAAGAACACGAGAATGTAAGAACCCACAAGAACGCATACTGAGAGAAAATCTCTTTTTCTCAAAATGTGTCAGATTGTTAATATTTTACCTCTAATACCTTAAGAAAACTGAGATTACTGATCCAAAACTGTTTTCCTAATTCACAGTAAATCAATAAATACACAAACAGACATGAAGAATTCAAACATATCAATCACATTAAATCAAGCCATAATTAATAAGGGAAGAAATATTTAAATCATAAACTCGTGAGAATACTTTGATTGGACAGAGCACATCTTACAGATGCTGGAATAATGTCTTATTTGGAAAGGGCACTCAAACCTCATCTCTAAAATCATTTCACTGCTTGTCTTTTCAGAGCAGACGCTCAAACCTCACTACTTACTCCGGCCAATCAAATCATTTAATAAAAAACATCCAACAATTCATTCTAACAACATTACCAGTGAACATTGTTCAGTATTTACAAAGGAATTCAATGTTCAATTCAAAAAGCATGAGATTCAAGCACGGGTCCTGGGGTAATTGGCAATTAACTTCTGGAAGCACCAAGGACTGCCATTTTTCCTAAAAAGGAATACACTTTATTAAAGCTAATGGATGGAAAGGAATATGTGGGTAGGAGCACAGTAGGCACGCTGCTCGACTGTAGTCTTGTGTGTTAAGTACTGCATGTGCCTATATAAGAATATCATGTCACTCATCCCCATTTTAACTAGACATATTATTTAAATATTACCCTTTCAGAACTGCACACAGCACACACATTGCACAAATGCCACAGGCAACATAGATTTAAAAAATGTGAAAATGAAGGAGAAAAAAGCTAATTCTGTCATCTACAGAGGTGGTTGACATTGGCAGTGTAATATTTTGACAATGTTTTTGTGACATAGTGTACATATGAAGCCTTCAGTTTGTATTAGTGACACTTTAGGGACCCTTATGTGCTTTAAGTAAACACCTACTATTTACTGTGGTTGAAGTGACAAAAAGCAAATGTGGGAACTCACCTAGTAATGGCTTATAGAGGTTGGTGAGCTTGGTGAAAGAGGGGAAGAGGTGAGGCAAGTAGTACTTCTTAAAGAGTGTGAAGAGAAACCTGAAGCCTGAGTCCTGGTTGTCCTTCTTGTGCCATTCCAGACTGGACGCCTTTGAATGGAGATTCAAAATCAGGGATTCAGTGTTAACACCAAGCTTTCTTTTGAACAATTCCAATTGTTTCAAACCAATTGGGCAAAGAAAGTTGCAACTACAGGCTATTTTACATCTCAGATATTTAATCATTTCTCAACAGGTCGAGAAATAGTTCTTCATACTGATTATTTATATAATATAACTTAAGTACATTAGTGAGGTTTACCATCTTAAGCAGAAAAGATAAAAATCACCATGAAATTGTAATAAAGTGGGGGGGGGGGAGAGAAATGTCAAGTAAATCAGCCTCTGTTTTAGAGACCCATTCGTATATGACGTTTTAAGCACATTCCTTTAGGAATTCAAAGTTTTAATATGTGGTCTTGATATGAGGTGATATATACTGATAACACATTTGACTTTTGCATTAATTTGTGAACAAACATGTAAAATATTGACCTTAACAATTAAGGCAAGACCTATATATAAAAGTACTTTTTTGAAATTTAACAAAAATGTGATTTGAAGAGAGTTCAGAACAAAGCATTCTGAAAGGTCTGGGGAGATTCTGTATGGAGGAGTGGTCACAGATCTCTCTGTATTTTGCTATCCCAATATATTTGAAGGGGCTATATATCATATACTCTGAGATATATGATGTGGAAAAATACGATGTGAAAAAATGAGGACACCCAATTAAATCCTTTGTTTGTTTTGTCTTCACTGTATTTAAGTATAAATGTAAATACAAAATGAAGATCAAATTTCAATAAAATCGTCTTCATGCCAGACCTCTGTCTTATGTCCCATCCACGGTGTGTATGAGAATGTGAGTGGGGGCAGAGGGGAACAGAGTGGAGGAGGAGGTGAGAGCAGGTGGCAGAGCAGAGCAAGGGAGCAGAAAAAAAGGTTTTCTGCAAGACTGAAACAGAACATCGCCTCAGCCCATTTCTCGCTCTGCTTATGTCCCGATCGCCCTGCCCAAATAATTATCCAGACAAAGGGATGGTGCCTCAAGTAATGGGTTTAGAGGTGCACGAAGTGTGAAAACATCTTACCTGGATTACCATAAATCTCAGCACAGTTTGGAGGATGTAGCAGGTCTGGTCATCTGCTACCTTCTCCCCAGGAACAGCAGGCACCAGTGGGGTGATCTCCTCAGGCACGATCTTGGCTACACCACACACACACACACACACACACACACACACACACACACACACACACACACACACACACACACACACACACACACACACACACACACACACACACACACACACACACACACACACACACACACACACAAAGGAACAGGCCATGAATCTGTAGCTGGTCAAAGACATCTTGTGGAGAAAAGCAGGCTATTCAATTTTCATCGCTTTGAAATAGTCTCTGTTTATAACGCTATAAGAGAAGTGGTAGCTTTGCGTAGGATATAACAGCATTTGTCCATGAGCAGTTCAGAAGTCGCTAAAGCTTCAATAGAGGCGGGACTCTAGACAGTCTGTCTTTTTTATTAGTTTTTTTTTTTTATTATAAATAAAGTTCTATCAACACTGAATTAGTCATTTGAAAAGCAAGGAAAGTCCACTTGAGTGAAAATTGGAGTTTTTCACCCAGTTCTTTCACTTATGAAGTCTATTCAGATTTCTGGTCATAAGAGCAAAGACACAAGGACGGTGAGAAATTCTAGCATTTGGACAGTTCAAGGACACAAGACGTTCAGGGAAATCATTCCTTTCAGCAATTTTCTGCGTCTTGATTTCTCCCAGAGGCAGCATTTGATAATAATTCATAACAAAAGTACTTCCATACACAAGACTATTATTAAAGAGCATAGGAAAAAAAACATTATCATGAGAAATAAAGCCACAGGGTTAATAGAAATGTGTGAGATGAAGTTCCCTGGGAACAGTGAATGGCAGGCTGAAGATTAAAGGGATGGATGGCTGTTGAAGTTTTCTGGTGATTTGGTTATATTTCAAAAGAACCAAACCCATCTACCATGTTCATTCAAGTCCAGATTTTATCCAAGTAGGACACAATTGTACAAAAGTGCAATGTCTCGATTCAATTATCACCAAGCGGCAAGTCTGGACTAAGCAACATGTGAGTGTGTGTGTGCACTGCCTCACCATCAGGGGGGTTGGAGAATGGATTGTAGATGATGGTGTCTAGTGTGCAGGGACCTCTGGAGGACAGCACTGCAGGGAAGCCGGGCACCAGGCAAGCAAAGATGAGCAACTGCTCTTCAGCGCAGTTGGTCTGTAGGGCCTGCAGCCACAGCAGGAACAGCCGCATGCCCTCACAACGGATCTGCGTTCACATACACACACATTAAACACAATGACACAGATATAATTCAAAAGACATTAATGACGGCATAGGTTGTGAATTAATTTAAGAAAATGTTATTTATATTTCAACTTACCTTGAACGAATTTCCAGTGTGCAAAAGCTTTTTGAGAATAGAACCTAAAGAAGGTCAAGAACAAGCAACATCACTGCTGAGTAAACCAACATGCCAACATTCAATATAGACTAGGGCTGCACGATATTGATAAAAACCGACACTGCAATCTTTTGCTGTTTTACAATATATTGCAATATTATTACAAATGATCCAACAACTCACAATATTAATAATGTCCTCTGTGCTTTGGTAGATATGTCATAGAACATAAGAACAACATGAATTTTCCTTTTATACTGAGCAAGTTGCAGCATGACATGTATTGTTATATTTGTCTTATGGGACTACTGCACAAGCTCACACTGCGATGAATGTACCTCCCATCTGGAACCCCCAATACGCCTCAATCAAACTGCAATAATTTACGTCGCCATGTTCAACCTCACTCAAAATAACACCTCATGGCTGTGGGTCTTCCCACATCCTTGTAAAACCATGCATTTAATCATATAACATTATATAACATGTTATATATTACATTATATATAGGGATGTTTCTATTTTTCAACAAAATTACCAGCACATGCATCTATGTCACAGATTTACTGTATTATGACCTCATAGGGCTCAAGTATTGCTCACGAAATCATATGTATTCTGAAGTCAGCCTGAAACATTATTCCAGAAGAGGAATTCCTTTACATGTTGACTTCAGGGTAAGTCTCGAGCAGGTGTTTCATGCTCTACAATGTGTTTGTGTTTGCCCAAAGGGGTGGGAAGATCACAACATCAAGCCCCCAGGGCAAACAGTGACATCAATCTCTGCTTCGGTGCTTTAACACAGACACTAACATCAGCCGGAGGATTGTAATTGAGGTGACTGCCTCCTGCACAAGGCTTCCTGCCACAGAGACTGAAACCAAGCGATGCATAATTCAATTAGTAATTTGCATTCCAAATGATGCTTCTCATTTGCATTTCTCATTTACTCACCTCTCTGTTTCTGCAGTTAATTATTTTCTCCCTCTTAATGTTTAGCTTAAGGCAGGTTATGCAGATAATCATTTGCTTCAATGAGTCACAGGTTTATATACACCTATTCTACAAGGAACAAACAACACGCTTCTGTATTACCAAGACTATAGCAATCAGGCTTCGTACAGCAGAGCAGCTTCGTTATATAACACATAAATGTATTATGTAACTGTTACATAACTATATCCTCATTTATTTGAAAATGCCAAAATAATGAAGCTAATAAACTGTTCCAAAAGAACAGACTCAAGCTACAAGCTTTCAGTAATGAAACGAGTCCGACCAGACAATCAGATGTGTAGAACAAAAGGTATCTGGATGTTTATGAGGAGATTTGACAAGCTTATACATTATACTCAGAAAACTCATTTTGCATTTTCTTGATCTCTTCATACAAAATACAAAACACAATCTTCGAGTCTTTTCCCTTCAATAGCACAGACTGCACTTACCTATACTGTGAAACTGCCATCGACTGTTGATTTTCTCTGGTAGGAGTTGAAGAATTTTCTATAAGAATTAAAAAAAAAAAAAAAAATCACATCATTAATTCATACAGGCCTTCATTGATCTTCGATCAGGGTTGAAGAAAAACTCAGCAGAGTGGTAGATCTCTGGACTGGACACCCTTGATCCATCTTGCCTAGATCTCTAATTTGCTACCCAAAAATCGCACGAGTTTTCAGAACAAAGAGCTCTTATTCAAACCTAGCTGCACTGATGACCCTGAATGTTGGCAGTAGATGTGATGCAGTCAAAGAGAAATGACTGCTGCCCCTTGTAATGTGGCCACTTCACTATCTGTGAACTGAATTACAGCATCCTGCCCTTTTGACATTTTGATATCATTATGGCAATTTCAGAGTGCCCTGAGGAGCACAGAGTGTCTGGGGAATTTGTGGAACGAGTAGGATAATGACATTAACAGCCCATTTTTATGGGTAACAGCGGCATGAAATGGTCTGCTACACTAACCCACTCATCACTGTGAAAATCACAACAACAAAAAATGACCACAGGCAACAATGCCTGTCAGCACTCTGCAGTAAAGAGCATTCTGCAGTAAAGTCCAAGCGTCTTCCTGATTCTGTTGGCATTACATCAAGAGCACGGAAAAAGAGACCCAATATTATTATTATTATTGTTGTTGTTGTTGTTGTTGTTGTTAACAAAAATGAATAGTTCTGCATGTCTTTCCTTAAAAATATACTTATGAAACCACAATTACATTACATACATAATGTGTTTGAAAGAAAATATATCTCCATAACAGGAGGTGGCAGTGGTGTACATTTGAAGAGGATTAGAAAAGCTGGAGGTCTGGGCTGATCAGTTCGGCTATGAGATAAAATCAGCATTAAAGTATCAAGTTGAAACAAACGCATTTATTGTGAAATCATGAGTTAAAACATGTCTGTGGGTCTCACAGGCAGCAACTGATCATATTCAAATGTTAACCTATCAGGAGAAATGGGAGGGATAAAGTCCTACACAGCTGGTGATACACAACTTGAACATCTCTTACGTTTTCAATTTTTGAACACTGAACACTGTAAAAACGGAATCTCCTGGAAGACTACATATCCATTGCAGTTGATTTATTTAGGCCCCTATGACTTCTGCAGTGTTGCATTTTTGATGTCGCATATCACCTCAAAGGACAAACTCTAACAAGAAAAAAAGAAACCTAAAATTCTGAATGGAAGAAAAATAATTCTGGAAAAACTTTAAAAGGAAAAAAAAATAATCAAGAACCAAAAACAGTTTTCACAGGGCTCCATTTACTGGCATAGTAACTATGATGTTCCACCTCTGCCTTCATTGAAACATTTGTATTTATTGTATTTAATCCCTGTGCATCCTTACTGTAAATATACAAGATCCTTGAGGAACCTTTGAAGGTTCTTGGAGGTTCAAAGCACCTTCAAGAAAGCTTTGTTCTTTTATTAAAGGATCTTTGAAGCACTTTAAGAGGCTTCTCCACCGTTTAAATTCGAAGAACTGTTCATCGGGGGGTATTGTACTTTTACACTGTATCTTGTGTTTTGTCTATTGTCCTTGTAAGGTCCTTGTCCTTGTCCTCTAAACAGTATAATAATGTTCTTTTCTTTTATCTGTTTCTATACCAGCACTGGAGAAGTAGTCTGGAGTGTAGCTGAACAGTCTTTGGGATCACTGCACAATCCTATATTGGTATAATGACAAAGTGCAGGACTGAACTGAGCTGAACTGAGCATTACAACAATGCTAGATACGTGTACATTCAAAGTGAAGATTTATATATTAAATGGTGAAATGTAAATACAAATCTTATGCATATAGGTTAAGAGGTTAGCATGTTCTCAGAGCACATTTTGGGGCTCTCATATCACTATGTTTAATCATAAAGTATGTTCTCAGTAGGACATTAAAACACCAAGGTAAAAATGGTAAAAATGGAAAAAAAAGCTCATTCTTCGTGGGTGACCTTCAGGGTGTTACACTGACTTGCTTTGCTTTCTCCATTTTGCTCCAAATGCATTTCTCTTCTGGTTCAGCCAGTCAGAAAGCTTGCTCTCACAGCCAGCTGCAGATGCTGATATAACTTGCAGAATCTCCCAAAATGACAATCACATTATTCACAAAAGAAAAACTACATACAGATACATTTTTCCAAGGTTATTGGAGAAGGTTCAGCTTGGCTGAACTCCATATAATGAGACAACCCAGTGAGACCAAGAGCTAAACATGAGGGCACAACAAGACCGTATGTTACAGTAAAGCATCTAATCTTAAAAGAGACATGACTGTTCTTTCAAAATGTAGCAATTCAATATGTCACATTCTAAAAAAACGCAATGCTGCAGGGAGGTGACGATATATGAAGAGCTTAACATAAGAACACAGTCTTTAGATTAAATCAGATATTGTCTCAAAAATGTAGAAATGATAGATTATATAACTTGCATAACATGTCACCCAGCCTTTCTCTTCTGGCAGTATGTACATGTATATCAGGGGATATATATATATATATATATATATATATATATATATATATATATATATATATATATATCCCCTGATATGTTAGCTGAGTGGCTTTTTTAATACATTTAAATTTGATCTTCATTTCTTCCTTATACACACCAGTGTGTACGTGAGTGTGTGAATGGGCCAGAGGGGAGCAGAGTAGAGGAGGGGCCGAGAGCAGGGGCAGAGCAGAGCAAAGGAGCATATAAAAGTCTTTCCACAAGATTGAAACAAAATATAAAAACTTTAAAACTTAATAAACAATATCGCCTCAGCCCACGTCTTGCTCTATTGATATCCTGGCACTGACATATCGATATATCGACCAGCCCTACAACATAGCACTGCCAAAAACTGATCAGAGCCAGTTGTGATACACTGACAGTATGTATGATACAAATGGCAGTAGGTCCAACGATGCTCACTGATGGCTTGATGAAGTCAGATGGTAGACAGTGTGCTTGGTTTGTCAGAGCTTTAAAAAGCTTGTTTTGACCAAACTATTTGATTCTGTTCCGCTTCTATTAAACCAAATCCTTAAAAGAAACATTTCCAGAAATTAACCTTACTTTCAACTTTCAACTACTATTTCAAATCAGAGTCAAGTCCCCCAAATGACATTTAATAATCTTGCTATAGCAAATAACCACTGTTACAGATGCAACATCAGTCAGAACTATGTACATACATCTTGACGTATTGTGATATTCCTGCCATACTGCTCAGCCCTCTTCCTCGGTCTCTATAATCTCAACCAAGACGTGACAGACATCAATCAGCTTGTCAACAGTCCAGTCTCAGCGGGTCAGACTCATTTACTGCCAGTGCTGATCTGAGGCGTGATGACACATGAGCAATACAGCATTGTAACACCTAGTTATTGATCCTCTGTGTGTGAGTGTGTGTATATATGTGTGGAGGACAGCTCAGGATTAGAGCCTGTCACTGCCTTTAAGAAGCAGACAAGTTATTGGAGGTGATAGCAGTCGGGGGGGTTGTGTTTAAGCCCACGCGCTGGGGGTCTGCAGTAGAAGACGGAGGTTTCGGTAATACTTCACTCGCTCTCACAGAGCTGGTGGAAAGCAGCCCCCCACGGAGCCACGGTGGCAGGCGGGTTGGTGGATTTGAGCTGTGCGGCACAGAGCTGAGGAAGCGCCTGTGCGGCTACAGCTGCTGGAGCCTCCTCTAATCTGCTGCTGCTCTCCAGGCATAAGGCTGGAGCATTACGGCGGCCCGTGCCTCGCTTGCTTCTGCATTTACATGATCCGCACTCAGCTTTCCTGCCACATGGCGCGCATGACTGAGAATACAGCAGCTCCAAAACGCTCTCCTAACAGGGATTTACTGCAGCACTGAGCTCTTCCACAAAGTGCCTCCACAACTTTTGCTGCCCCGATGCCTGGGCAGCGCTTTAAAGTGACACCTACGTTAAGTGGCTACTGGTTTCAAAAGAAAGTCCTTGAAAGATGTAATATTACATTTGCGCCTCTAGTAACTTTACGACAGAAGAGGACCAGTTCTCAGCATTTGTTAATGTAACTTGAAGAGAAAAGGCCAAAACTATCAATGTACCAAAACCTTGCGTCTCCAAAATGAATGCAGGGAGACTTCATTCCAAGTCATTCTGGACCATTTCTATTGACTCATTCATCATGAACTGTTCACAAAAGGTAAAGGAAAGTTGGTGCTTTCAGAAGGGCATGGAGGGAGAAGAGGTTGCAAGGTTTTCTTATGAAAACAAAGGGAAGTCAACTCTACTTATAACTGCAAATTCAAAAGGACAGAATAGTGTATAGGTCTGCATGGGTGACAGCAATATTTGTAAAGCAAATCAAAAGCACAGCAAGTCATATATTCATTCTTCCAAGGTTACCACTTCAGCTTGGCCAAACCACATGTAATGAAACAATCCAGTGAGGGCGACTGAGTGACAGTTAAGTAGACCTTTACAGGTGGTGAAAACCAGGGCACAAGAAGTCACTATGATAGAGTAAAGCATCTAGCCTTAAAAGACCCACGACTGAACACCTTCAAAATGAATTAATTGAACATTTCTCTTTCTAAAAAAAAGTCTAGAAGAAAAACTGTCAGAGGTTAGGCCTGGCCAATGTATTGATATTTATATCTTTATCGGGATATAAACAGAGAAAGATATGGGCTTGATATATATCAAATAACATCATGTTTCAATCTTGTGGAAAACCTTTTCTCCACCCCCTGCCCTCAGCTGCTCCTCCTACTCTGCTCCCCTGTGCCTCCCACTCCCATGCTCTCACACACTAGTTTTTCAGCTCAAAGCTGAGGATATCTTGTGTTAGCATCAGATCATCCAGTTCCGGTCAGTTGCCAAGTGGATCATCCACAGATCTAATACAGAACCAGTGCATCCCACAGAAAAATACAGGCCTGCAAAGTCTAGGATAGAGAGGAGGTAGGCTGCATTTCTCAGCTGCTGCATCACAGCTTCATATGCAGCCTACTTTCAGAGTCATTTGAAGGATGTGACAGATATATTCCAGGCCCTTGGTTGTTTTCTGTACATGCACAATGCAAGGAGAAAAAAGATACATTAAAAAAAAAGAAAAACAACGACTCTGGAGCCGAGTTTGTTTTGATTTGTTTGATTTTCACATTGATTGTGTCACATTTCTGGTAGGTGGGACCTTTCTGGTGATGTCAGCATGCAGCCTCATCCATTTGTGTGACCAACAGGCTACTAAGTAATCTTCATAGGGTGGTCCTACTGAAGACCCACCCTACCCCAGCTGCAGCCTAGGTTTCGGGAAAGTAGCTTGTGTGTTTTGAGGTACTGACCTTAAATCCACCATTACAAATTTCAGAGACTTGCCCAGAGTCTGCCCAGATAGGGTAACTATTGCGCCACCCAAACCCATCCTACCCTAATTAAATGAAACACATTAAATCAAGATGTAGCACCTATTTCTGTTTTTGTATTTTGTTATTTTAGGGTATTCAGCAAAGTTGTATGGATGGTAGACACAGTTGGGTGACACAGGTGGTGTTTTGCTGTCAGGATGCATAAAGACATGTTGGCATTTACACTACAAGAATAATGTGATTATAAGCATCTCTGACCACCAGGTGGTGTGAACAGATTTCAATGTGTCCTCGAGATGCATTGTACCCCATTCATATCTGTACTTTGTGCTGACTGCTTATGATGGGATCATCCAGGATGCATGGTCTTTTGATGTACTTTCCCATTATTACACCATAAAACTGACATACGATGTGATGGCGTGACATAATGCATTATATCATATTGGCACTACGATACAATGTGATATTATAACATAATATTGACATTATAATGTACTGCAACATTAATGCATCATAATATCAACAAATGATTCACAATGTTTCAGGTACTACATGATACTATTGTGGAATTATGATGTCAAAATATTGATATTTGTTGTAATATTGACATTCATTCATAATATGTCACAATATGTTTTCCTAAGTAAATCAGATATTGTCAGTACTTCTATAACACTGAGCAACTACACTGCAGTTGTCAGAGTCATTACAAAAAGGGCATAATTAGCGCTGTCTAATTGGATTTCTCACTTCACAGTGTGTGACACGTAGAATAAAACTCATCTGTTGTCAGAGTTCGCCAGTATGTTTTAAATGTGCCACCACTGGCATCCTTTTCATCCTTTCCATCTAATTAACCATGCAACAGAATGAAATGTTTGATGTATTATTTGTCATAAAAACATGTGATATTACACTTAAATCAGATCAGCTACTTCAGCTAGTCAAATATCAGCTCACCAAACTGCCATTATTCCCTGTCCACAAACCAACAGAACCTGCATTAGAGAAATATCCAGTTTAAAGCATTACCTAGTATCCTGTGAAAAAGGCTAAATGTCTAAGCATGACTTACTACACTTAGGTGCCTGTGTATGTAACATGAGCCCATTAAGGAAATGTATTCTGCGGTGATGCCTGCAGTTGGCTAACTGGATATTATTTACAAGGTAAACATATTTGGCACTTTAACCTAAATATAGAACTGGGTTTGACCTCGATAACCATGAGAGTGTGTTGTAAGGGCAGACATAAAAGAAGTGGATGAGAGGATGAGAAGCTCATGTCATGATAGCTGGATATTCACATACCAGTAAAGATCAGATACTTTTAATAATACATAATGTCAAGGACAAGAGCATAGAGCAATAGAAACGCAAAAGTACATAAAAGCACTCACTACTTAACAGCCAGACGCAGATAAATCCATACCACACTGGAGCGTCTCCAACAGTCCTGCATTACGTATTCAGTCCAGCAGGTGGCAGCAGCACAACACAATTTTCCCACTATCAGGCCAACTAACCACCACAGCCCAGTGTCACAGCAGTTGATCTCAGAACAGTCTTCGGTGGAGGGCTCTCGAGGGCTGTCATACCACTGGGCACACACACTGAAAAATGACATGTCCCTTCCTAACCTCCAGCAAATCATCAATGGGAATATGGCTCTTGTCTGTGTGACAGGGTCATGTGAAATGTCGGAGTATGTAATTTTATGATGACTTGGTGCACATTTATGACTGAGAGAAAAAGAGAGCAGGAGGGGAAAAAAAGTCGAATATTTAATCTCCCTGAAACCGCTGAGTACCTCAGTCTAAAGCAGGGGTGTCAAACGCAAATGGATGCACGTGTGATCAGTTGTTTGAAGACTGGCTGAATGATGAAATGAGTGGAATCAGATGCTGCTCCTGACTATTTGGAACGAAAACCCTCAGCCATTCTGGTCTGTTGTGGATATGGTTTGACACTCATGGTAGGGCTGCACAATATATCCTTTCAGCGTAGTCATCATAATATGCACATATTTAATCAGACTCTGTTTTTTACAGCTTGATACAAAAAATTCTCATTGTTCTTATTTTCCATCACATCACATCGCTTAGAGGCAGATTTTATCTTCCTAGTATTGTTTATTTTTACTCCAACACTGCATACACAGAGTGCATTTGACAACTGACATCTTAAATTGATGAATTGTAACTGACAATTTATTGTAATTGACAACTTGTGACACTACTGTTTGAACAATAAACGCAATAATATCACAGATTAAATAAATATCATGGATTATACTGAAATATCTGTTTTTTTCCAATATAACACAGCTCTAACCACTGGTCCAATGAGAGAAAGTCCAGAACATCACATGCCATATTCTGTATACTGACATAGCTTTCAATAATATACACAAAAATGTCACAGCACTTTATTTATAGACTAGTTTGCTACAAATAAAAACAAATGAAATCAACAGGCTCAAGAACAGAGATTAGCTGGAGGCTGCTCTTCCAGCACAACTTGACTGATTTTAATTGACATCTTGTGACTTCTGACAATGCGTGCATAGTTTTAACATCGCCAAAAAAAATCATAAAAGTTATACAGCAATATCCATTTTTCCAATATCATGCAGCCCACTGGTCTAATAGTCCAAAAGTCCAGAACATCATCATCAAGTGCCCTAAATGAATGTTCTTTCCCTGATAACCTGTCTCACAGTAAAGCTTGAAATTTTATGGTCTCGAAACATATGAGAAATGTGTACATGATCAGTCCATTCTTGATTAAAAGATATGTTTTGTTGTCCAATCACTTTAGAGAAGTCACTTGAAATAATATCTGAGTCTCTCAGGTTCCTGAGCCACTAACCATGTAGCATAAAGACTAGAAATGTTATCCTAGTTAAAATAAACACTATAAAACAAACCAACATTTAATAGTTCTAAACAGTTTAGCAGTTATAGATCCAGGTCTGGATAGGACAGTGTCTAGACATGGACTGTGGTCTGCCTATTAGTAACCTCTGTTCTACAGGCAGGGTCACATGGCAAAGATTTAATATTACACCACATGGTTGTCAAAACAAAAATTCAGTCCTGCTGTGTCTGCAACTCTGCGTTAATTGATGATGAAATAGAGAGCAAGCTTCCTTCTGCTCTGTAGTGGTGGGCAGCGACCTTCAGTCATCCTCCCACTGGTCACTGTGGTGGCATTTGAAGCAAAAAAAGCCTGACTGGTTGCTTTCTATCCTGCCTGCACTACTAAGCCCAGCCAATGCAGATTTGTTATTGACCCACAAATGTAGATTTCTCAAATGTGCTGAAAAGGTGGATGTACTCAGATTCAATGCTTATCCAAATTTTGTGCATCTTTACATTTGAAATATTACTTAAATTCTTCCCAAAAACCAAACAATACGAAGCAGACATTCGCCTGTCTGATGCATTCTAACATCTGATGTTCATTCAAGCTCAGCAGCATATGCATGAGGCTTATTAGGAGAAAAGCTGCTCGTACAAATCTTGTACTGCGATGACATTGGAAAGGGAGAACAATTTGAAGTAGAGAAGAACAAGGGAAAAAAAATATTTCCTTCCAAATAAAAAAAAGTTTCTGGGTAATGGTCTCCAGAGCGAGATCAGTCAACTCTCAACCCAATGAGAAAGAGCATATACAATTCCTGACGCTAACAGAGCACAAGACATGGAATATAATCATGGATATACACACACTCGGGTTATTAAAGGTCATCTGGCCTGGCAGGTAAAGTAGTACAGAAAGAGAGTGGGAGGGAGAGAGGAAGAGAGCGGCACACTGATGACAGACTTTGATACGGCTCCTTGTTCTTTTATTCATGACCTATTTGGGCCATTTACGTAGTGGAGCGTTTTAATGGGCTGTCTGAGGACGAGGCTGAACAGACATCAATCACAGCCAATCTGCCTGTGAGCCAGCGCACAAAGAGAATTGGCAAATAACTAGAAATGTACAGCCCGTGTCTCCAGTAGACTTCGTTTCCTAATTCAGTACAGTAGCACTGAGGGAAAATGGACTTCTGCACAGCAGAAGGATTCCAGTTTTATCTAATGCATCATAATACGCCATTGTCAGCAGAGACTTTGATGGACATTCCGGAAAAAAGGAACAATGGAAAGAAGTCGGACTTACCCCAGAAATTACTCACGTGGATTCAAATGTTATCAAAAGAAGACACGACACTAATCTTCTTGTACTGTCAAAAATACTGACTCTGAATATTTTAAACAATAGTAAAGCAGCACTCATTTCCATAGTACTGATTCTATCCATATACAAAACATTCATCACTGCAATGTAAACAGTGACCTCATCCAAACTAACACCAGATTGATTGGTAGAACATGTCCATGTTAATGAATACCAACGGATCGCTAACTGGGTGCACATGGACGTTCCTTCACGGGTACCATAGACCATGGATTACATGGATTACAAATGTCCACCACATAAAGGAGTAGAGAGGTGGGAAATACGCATTTCATTACTGTAATTAAAATATATTTTTTGAAGTATCTGTATTTCTGTCACTGAACACTGTTTACTTCTCACTTTTTAATCCATACATTTCACAAAAAAGAGACTTTTTACTTGATGCAACAGAATCATTACTTATTAGGCACCTAATCAAGTGCAACGTTGTTGGTGAATCTGCTTCAAATCTGAAACAAGTGCAGAGAACACCTGCACATGTACAGGAACGGCATGAAATATTATGGACTCCATCCTGTGTTCTTTAATGAACGTGAGAACTTACAAAACATGTTTTACAGACAATTTACGTATAAACTAATTGCATGTGTTCATTACATGAACAAGACCCAGTGTGTCTTTTACATATTTCAAATATTATGATGGTATTTGACATTGTAAACTGAACTTAAAAGGTTTTGCTGATGGGTTTAAGGCTTTGTCCACATCCAAGTGGGTATTTTCCCTCCATTTTTGATTGTTTTGATCCACAAAATGACAAAACACTTGCATGAGGAAGCCATTTAAGGGTGTTAGAGCTTCATGAAGAGAGACATTAAAAGATCATAAAATGGAAGGAAACATAGCAGTTTAATCTCAAATTACACATTATTATCTATGTAGTGGACTATGAAATTATGAATTCTAATTTAAAACTGAGTGTAACTTACATTCTGTAACAGAACAGCATTTTACATTTATCCATATCTTGAAATATGAAAAATGCCCATTTTACTCCTATAAAGGTTGTTTTCACACAGACCTCACAGCTTTGAGTTGCACAATAACAGTTCTCAGCTGGAGCTAATAAAGGCTGTCATACCTCACTACAAAACACCTGCAGACTCACAGCACACACAGCAGAGCACTGTCTGTCATATAGGTTAATCAGTGCAGTTTGTGGGGTTAAAATCCTGTTACTGTAAGTGAAATGTACCTATATGAATCAATATTGAATCAAATTGAACTGAAACTCTGTGAATCAGAATCAAATAGATTCAGGAAATCAGTGGCAATAACCAGGCCAAGAAAAATCTTCATTTAAGTGTAGATAAGATCTGATCTTCAATCCAGACTCATTCGCAGCCCTGCAGCTTTTGGGCAACCTGTTGTTGTTGGTTCTCTAATAATAATTTGTTTAAACCTGGCATGAGATTCCCAATTAAGGGAGAAATCTGTAATGAATGTTGAGGCTGTTGGAATTTCCAGCACTCTTCAAAGTACAAGCTCCTTAAGGAATTTTTGGAGGTTTTTCAGTTTGTGGAGGAACCTCTTTAGGAACATTCAATTAAAGAACAAAGGTTTCCTGAAGGTTTCTGGAAGCAACTTAAGAGGTTCCGCAACAGTTTCATATAAAAAAAAAAATCCAAGGGTTTTTCAATGACCTTGTACTTTTTACAGTGTACTATGATAACAGTGATAAAGTTGTAATAATAAAGTTATACTAAATGTTAAAGTTTGGTAACCGATCAGACGTCATTGACGGACCCTGGGTCAGTGTGATATGGTCACGAGTTAAGGAAGAGGTCAGCAAGGTACTGGGGGAAATGGGAAAGGAAATGGGTCCTGCACTCTTGATTAACTGCCTGTGCTGACTCAGGGTCATTCATACTGGTCAGTGGGTCCAAACAGGCCCTGTGAACATAAAGCCAACCCGTATCCTGGTGATATTTGGAACAGACTCACAAGCACTTCAGCTGGAAATGCATTAGCTGACTTGATACTAGGCTTAACTTAATTATGCCTCCTATACATCTGAAGCCCTATGTGATCCAATATACAGTCCATTTCAGCACTCAACCGAAGTGTAAATATCACAGAGCATAATGCACAGTGGCCTGTTGTCTGATAAGATGAAAGGCAGTTAACTTCTTTAAGTGTGCAAGATGGTTACCATCATGAGCAGATTAAATATGAGCAGATTTTAATATTGTTTTATTGATGTGAAACAAACTGTTTCACTTTCAGGAGCAAAATAAATCATTACATTGAAGCCCTTTAGAGCAGCAAACGGGCAAATGCTGCTTGGCGCTTTAAGAGATGAAAAAGCCATGCAAATGTGTGTCTTGTTTTCGCCAACGGCCTACTCTAGTGCCATGAGAGGCTCTTTGTGTGTGTGTGTGTGTGTGTGTGTGTGTGTGTGTGTGTGTGTGTGTGTGTGTGTGTGTGTGTGTGTGTGGCACCTGTGAGTGTGACTGGGCTGCCGGCTGAAGGCCCGCTCTGCCCGGGCACTAAAGGCATTAATAGAGAGCTCACGGCAGAGAGGAAACAGCCATTATGTGCCCATCTGGATGTGAAAGAAACTAGTTTAAGCTAATAGCAGTCAAGAGCACAGACTGCTTTGACAGTAATGCTACCGCTTTTCACACATCATGCCATCAGCCAGCCATTTCCATGACCCACTGTACCTGCTGGTGCGTTCTATAATGAGAGTTTAACACAAACACATACATAAAAGCTTAACCTGATGAGACTTTGAGCTTAAGGGCTTTTAAGGGTTTTTGAGTGTAAACACCTTTTCAGTTGTTTCAGTTGTTAGAATTTCCTACACTCTTCAATGCTCAAGCTTCTTAAGGAACCTTTGGAGGTTTTTCAGTTTGAAACTGTGGTGGAAACCTTTTAAGGTGTTTCAAGGCATGTTCAATAAAAGGAAGAAAGGTTTCCTGAAGATTCCTTGAAGCACCTTAATAGGTTCCTCCACAGTTTCATATTGAAGAACCTCCAAAGGTTTCTCAAGGAGCTTGTACTGTTAACAGTGTACACTGTGATAACAGTGTGTGTGTGTGTGTGTGTGTGTGTGTGTGTGTGTGTGTGTGTGTGTGTGTGTGTGTGTGTTTAGTTTTTAAGTAAATGACACAAGAGCAGCTCCAGATATTCTTCACCAGAGTAACCAGCATGCACTCTAAAATCATTACATTTACATTTACGGCATTTAGCAGACGCCCTTATCCAGAGCAACTTACAAAAGTGCTTTGCTGTTCACTCAGAATGTCCTTAACTGATAGACAAGGCAAGAATCTAGAGATTCCACACACTTAGATCCTGTTAAACACAAATGTCTTTATGGAGTTAAACACTCCTGAAACAGATGAGTCTTCAGTCTGCGTTTGAAGACTATGAGGGACTCAGCTGTTGGGACCCCCAGGGGAAGTTCATTACACTATTTTGGTGCCAGAACAGAAAATAGCCTGGATGCATTAAAATGTTCTCTATAAATACAGGAAACAACACTAGAACCTGGTAAAAGAGCAACATCTGTGAAGTTACTGAACAAGGTAGTAAAAACAGTCTGGTAGCTGGTTTTGTGCTCAGTTAGTGATAGTGTATGACTTTTCTGATAACATAAGCCCTCTCAAGAACATGAACAAGGACCATGGCTTAGGTAACGAGTACTAACGAGGCTGGTGACCAGCATGTTAACACACTAAGCATTCTGGATGAAGGCCACAGTTGGTGCACTAATGACTCAGAAGCGATGTTGGAGAAGACTGGGAGCCAGCATGAAAACCCTGTATGACGGGACTCAGGATGAGTCCTAACACAATAGTAGCAATATTTGAGAAGGCCTGTAGCTGGAGTGCAAACGAGGAGAAGAGGAGATTTTCGAGGAGCCGGGTAGCCAGCGTGCTAATGCCATGCTAGAGATTCTGGACAAGGTCTGCAGTTGTGTGAACACAGCAGTAGTGATGTTGGAAGAATCCAGGAGCCAGCATTCTGAATGAGGGCCGTAGCCAGAGTACCAACACGATTGTAGCAAGGTTGGAGGAGGGTGGTAGCTAGTATGGTAATGGCATGTGATTCTGGATGAAGGCCAATTCTGGATGATAACAGCAGTTACTATCTTATTTTAATGCCTTTGTTTATTTTATATTTTAAGGACTAGTCAGTAAAGCCAACTCGATACATTAGAAAATCACAAAAATAATACATCAAATCCGTGTAAACTTGAATAAACCCAATCAGCCTCTCATTTACCATCAGATGTCCTGACCAAAAACTAAATGAGCAGGATTAGGTTGTCCACCAGCCCAACGCTAAATGAGGGGGCTTTTGTCCTGAAATTGCTCATGAATTGGAGTGGTGGTGATTTCTGAGGTTTATTTTGTTAGAAGGCTGGCACAGCAGGCACTGGG
The DNA here is from genome assembly GCA_034509495.1 of Acestrorhynchus altus. Lineage (NCBI taxonomy): Eukaryota > Metazoa > Chordata > Actinopteri > Characiformes > Acestrorhynchidae > Acestrorhynchus > Acestrorhynchus altus. The sequence goes on from CM067513.1 coordinate 12,255,474, forward strand.
AAAGTCATATTTGATATTGTTGTTTATCCACATCAAAATAATCGGTGTAGTGTATAATTATAATTTACACTGAATTTTCATAAAAACTGAAAACATGTATGTGGTTACAGCCCTACTAATCAGCAGATACTCTTTTCTACTGCAGCATCCAAAATAAACAGCAATGTGCAGTCGTAATTCGTGTTGTGGGGTCGTGTATTCAACAAACAGATGGATGATCCACAGAAGTGTGTCAACTCTGTTTTGTCTCAATGTTCAGAGGATTAAAGGAGTACTCTGAATTTTGAGACATTAAGGCATTTTTAAACCAAACACATGGATGTTTTTCTCTGTGGTCAAAGTCTCATGAAGTTAAAATAATGGTACAATGTTATAACAATATATAACCGCATACTCTGCCATATGTGCATCTGTATCTTTTTTCCTTGCAAACATGATTTACATCCACTATGTCAGAAGAAGATGAGGTGCTTTGTTTGAAAGAGCTGAATACACTACATTTTATGTCAATTAAAAAATATTTCAGTAATTAGTATGCTAATAACTAGGGCTGCACAATATATCGTTTCAGCATCGTTATTGCAATATGTGTTATATCTTGTGCAATGTAAAATGTTTTTACATTTAAAATGTTTTTACAATTTTAAAATGTTTTTGCTCCTTGAAAGAAAATGAATATCACACTATTCTCATTTTTCTGTCCAACCAATATCATTTATTTTACTACAGTACGGGTTTTGAAACCTACATAGCCCTACAAAAGCATATATATATATATATATATATATATATATATATATATATATATATCTTCAAAAGAGACACACATCATCAAATGAGTCATTGTGGATATCACAGGGTCCTATACTTGTATGCAGTATGACAAAAAATGTCTAGCACATGAATACCTTTAAAACAAAAAAGAAATCTAATTTCCATATGTTTCAATACGTTAACTATATTGAGAGATGGAGGTGAACTAAAACACATTAAACAGAAGAAATGTCTTTTAAAAATCATTTGTAAAACATAAATATTAGAAATGCAAATTTCTTGTCAGGAAAAAGAAATCCCCATTCCTCCATGCAGAATTCATCATCTATGTGATGTTTCAGCATCAGTCTTACATTTTCCTCCAGCTCTGAGACAGCAGCTCTCTCTGATACAATAAGTGGTCTTCATCTATGATGAAGAGACCTCCAGACCCTGCTGCAGGAAATCAGCCCCAAACCATTTGGAAAACTTTGTCTAGTTTTCTGGCAAACTTTAATCTTGACCTGATTGTGTTTTTTGTTTGATTGTTTTTAACAGAATAGGATTCCTCCCATGAAAATCAAACCCATTTAGTCTCTTTCTGATGGAAGATGCAAGCACTTAGACATCAACTGGTAAAAGCTACCTGTTGGTCTCATGATTACATATTATGATTATCAGAGACTTCTGTACACATCTTGCCATCTGCTCTGAACTCTAACCTTGCCAGTTGATTTAAAATGTTCCACTGGTGAATTATTTTCCGGACAGATTTCTAATTGTTCTAAGATCGTTTTAAAGCCCTTCCCAGACTCATACGCATCTACAACCTTATTAGTGAAAGCCTCAGAGAGCACTTTGGATCTCACAATTTTAAATGGTTTACTGAAAGAATATTGTAAACATCTCAAATGCTCAGAAACTGCTTAATGGCTTCCCTGGTGAGAGAGTTTTGAGTGAAAGTGATTTCTGTTCTGTAATGATTTTACCTTTCAATTTAGTGGTTCAGTCAATGGCTCAAATGCTAAGTATTTTTTTTTTATATTGCAGCATCTTTCATGTTATTTAGTCATATTTTTTTAAATGATTATTTAAGAAGTTCAGAAACTGCCTAATGGCTTCTATTATAAGAATGGTAATCAACCATTCATCCATGGTAATCAACAGAACACTATGGATGCAGTCCATTGAAAAAAGCTGAAATATTCATTTAATAATGTGTATGCTATCACACCATATTCCACAAAAAATTTATTACAGTATCAAGTGGCTGTACCATATATAGCTATACTGTCAAGGATGTCTAGATAGTACCAGACACAAAGAAACCAGTGAGGAGGAGGGGAAGGAGTGAGGACAATAGCTCCCCTCCCACCCCCTCATTCTGACAGCAGCCTCAGGGATGATCTCCTACAAAAGGGGGTCATATAGCACACCATCCAAAGGTATTTACGTTAATCCTGTATACCCTGATCACAACAAGAAAATACCCACACCATCATGAGCTTTTAAAGAGGTGCAGAAATGCACAACGGAGTGCTTTTTCTCAGCGTGATTGAGGGAATACCTCTGCCGAATCAGGAAACGAGTTTCGTGCAGAAGGTGGAATGGATGAGGGAGGAGGTGGGATATTGCGTGGCTGTCATGCTACATTAACTCACACTTCTCACAGCATGAATCCACTAATGGCTGCTGTCTTGCAGTCCGCTCATACTCAAGGCTTTGCTAAAATGCTCCTTTGTACGCCTGTAGCCAGAATTGCTGAAGTGACTGGTTGATCAAATGAAGTTGACGTGGCCTTGTGAAGAAGCAGCTTTTATAAAATTCCTAAATGAGCTAACTAGCAAACCTTTCACTGACACAAATTCCTCACATTGGCTATTTAGTTGTCTGGTGGATCCCATATAAAATTCAACCTACCATTACTACCAATATGTAACCATCCCAAATTAAATTTAGCCCAGCATAATTTAGATGCATCACATACAGCACAAACGACAGCAGGCACGCACCAGGACCCTGGTGAAATTTTGCATCTGCATGATTTAAAATACAACTGCTCACTACTGTCAGGGAACTAGCGATGAAATTATATCACAGTTACAATAACTCACAACTAGATGTCTTTATATGTTTATTATAAAAAGATGTCTTTATATGTTTACTATGCTAAAATTAAAAAAGTCATGTGGCATCACTCACACTCACACTCACACCTCGCTAAATCCTGCAAAGAAATAAATAAACTGTCGTAGCCTAGAATTAAATACAAATAAGATAAAAAAGTCAAGGCAATGTTGCTTCGGAACAAACATCTCAGTGCACAACCATTGAACAGCCATTATTGCTTTTCATCTGCTATTATTAGAAGCCATTTTCTCTGCTGTTATAGGCTGAGAAATCTGCTACTGACAAAAAGTGTCAGCCTGGTGCAGATTTTAATGCAAGAGGTAATACATATATGATCAAATGAGTCAGGTGTTGCCCCCGTACACTCTACAGGGGCTTCTGCACAGCACATAAAACTCCAACATTTCTCCAGGGTCACCTTTTAAGTCGACCACTGTTGACACAATGCAAACACTCTCCTTATACCCAGAGTCCATTTCTCACCTCCCTGAGCAAATGTAACGAGAGAGCACCATGCCTGCCAGCCTGTCTGTTTGTATTGGAAACTCGAGCTGCCATTTCAGCCAGGTGGAGAGGGAAGTGGGGGGAAAAACGAGAGTGGACTGTGCCTCCAGGAGGGGCAAGAGAGTAGTGTGAAACCTGCTGACAGCCGAGAGAAACACCTTCAAAAATCTCACAAGGACAAAGAGCTCATCGTATTCTTATTGGCATTCAGGTTATAAAACAACAGCTGAACAGTCTAACTATATTTACTAGAAGAAAAAAAAATCAGTGCATCACATTGTTAGAACCATTAGCATGAAATGACTTAATGCCAAAGACAGCTTGTAGAAATGTCTCAACAAAAGTATTTGCTCATGTAACATTGCACAACCAAGGGTGTTGGACCAGCTAACTTGGCAAGAGATTTCATAACTGACAATAAGAAAACATAATAGGCTAAATCCCTATTCAAATGGGTTTTCCCACAATTGGTACAGACTGGAACCGCCCACTTGATTTGTGCGGAATGTTGTTGGATTCACTTATATTCCCTCTGCTATGTGTATATATATATATATATATATATTATATATATATATATATATATATTATATATATATATATATATATATATATATATATATATATATATATGTGTGTGTGTGTGTGTGTGTGTGTGTGTGTGTGTGTGACAAATTCCTGTTTAACAGCTCCCATACTTAAAAAATCCCATAAAAAAATCATTTTCACACAAAGTAATTGAATACTTTCTCTTAAGAGATTCATAAAATGTATACGGTGGCGGAATCTTGACTCCCGATGCAAAGTGCAGTCCACAAAATGGAATCAAAATCATACACCACATACACCAGTAGTAATGACAATGACTCACATCCATATGTAAAATTAATCTTATCTGACTGCTTAATTCAGACAGTGCTCTCAGCATCAAGGCAAAAAATAAAGTTAGACAAGGCTCACAGACAAGAGTGAGGAAAGTTTCTGCTGAATATTCATGAGGCAAGAAGCTCCTACTGAACATTGCACATATTTAAATCAGGAATCATCTAGCAGCACTATAACTTATGGTCATTGAAGCTGAGTTTGCAATTGACAGTTGGGGCGAATCCGATTGGAAGTCAGTCAAATCAGATTGCCCTGCAGAGATCACAACGTGTCCTGATTTCAGACTGGCCTTAAACACATCGTCCCAGAATCATCCCAGTGCTTGCTGTTTACAGGTAAAGCCCTTCAACAAAAAGCAGCTTGCTGGCTATACCTCAATGTGAAGATCCGCACAGCGCAGTAGATAAATCATGTTTTTCAAGTGAATCGATATGGTTTGATTAGAAATGAGATATGTTTTAAAGGAATAATGTGCTCTTTTAGAAACAGATCTGATGGGAATTAAAAGCTGTAATTTCAGTTTACAGTTGAAACAGTAACAATTATAGTAACTAAAATGGCTCTAAATGCTGGAATTTTAATATAGAACTGCAAATTCTCAACACTGAAGATTGTTGTGCAAACATAAAATGTGGCTCCTTTGGTTTGATTTTGGTTGAAATAGGACAAACTGGCTCTTCCTAAAATTTGGGTTTCTGACCCCTGGACTCGATACTGTTGTTAAGGAATAAAATTTCACATTTTCAGAATTTTATGGACAATCCTACATACAAGATATTTAAACAAAGATAAAAGACAAACAGAAGAATAAAATAAGCGGCAGGTAGTCTGCATATAAATATGTCACTAACAGTGAAACACTCAAAACAGGCAATTCAGCAAACAAAGAAAGTGTGTAAGAGACGTACTTCAAAAATAAAGAGGATGGAGTCCAGCTCCTCACGTTGAGATTTGTTCCCTGAAAGAGAAACGACAGCATACAATGATTAATGAATTAAGTTCAAAAAAGGAAATTTTTAGATTTTTTTTAATTTCTACTTGTATGTGTATGAGTGTGTGTTTATATACTCAGTAAAATACTAATATTAGAATAAAATATATAACATTTTATTTGGTCTAAATTATTTACACTAATTTCAACATTGAAAGACGTTATATAATACTGTTTCACAACTGCAATTACAGCTGCAACCACATAACATTTCAAAAATAATAACACTGCATTACATCTAGTAAAAACATGGTGTGTTAAAATTAACCATCTAACCAGCTGAACAAAATTCACTGCAGTTTAAAGTCTTTACAGTCTAAAGTCTGTACAGTGAATCCCCAAACAAAGCCAGCAAAATGGTATGTAAAGGCAGCTGCAACTGGACTGAAAAAGTGTGATTATTATTATTGTTTTTGCTTTAATTAAAACTCAAACAGAAGCTCTGTAGTGCCGCCTATGTTGTAGTTTGTGTTGTTTTTTTTGTAAATGAAGGGTGCTCTTCACCACAAACTCAAAAAATAAAAGCCTTATTAACGTCACATGAGGGGCACATGGCCTCTAGCCAGGCACAGTATAATTCTAGAATGTTATGTCATCATTGAGCTTTTACTGACAGGAGAGAGCACCAGCTTTAATAATTCAGAAGCTCAGTACAGCCATGTGTAAACGCACTAGACACACAGGCGGTCTCCTCACCAGTTAGAGTGAGCAGTGGAGTGAGAACCTGGGCAAACGAATGGTACAGTGTTCATAGCACTAGTCATGAATTAAACATCAGGGGAAGAAAGATGCTTTGGGTAAAGCAATGTTTCAATCGTTTACACATTAAAATATATTACAAACAGTAATTCACAAATATTCTTCAACAGTATGTTTTATTCTGCACAAAAAGTTGCTGTTTGACTCCAGCTATGATAAATTATGTAACATTACGTAATATTAAACCTGTCGGAGCAGACACTGAATATTGTTCATGCTTCAAAAAGGCTGAACGGCTGCTTATTTCATGACAAATTATATTGTCATATTTTGATGCAAGATTATTTACACAATCTCAGTGTGAGAATTAGGATTTGAACCCCCCATCCCACACAATGCTCACATCAATAGTTCTTTTCAAACTGCTAGTACTGAAGGGCCAGGTCACCAGCTCCGATAAAAGGTCTCTCTTTGGAAAATAAATAAATAAAGCTGAACAAGGTGGAGCTCTCCATATATTTTGTTTCCAGCTAATGATTATATTCATTATGGATGAAGCTGCTGAGAATTTCTTTCCATTAATCAATTGATTGTTTTTTTTTAAAACAGTAATAAAATGGTGGTCTGTTTTATACTCTGTTATTTTGTTTCATTCTGTTCTAGTTGTTTCAGCTGTTTTTCATAATTATATACTCTACCAATACATGTGTCTCAGTGATATTCATTTATTGAAATCAGAATTAGTACAAAGAGAGAGAGAGAGAGAGAGAGAGAGAGAGAGAGAGAATGGAAACATGATACTGAAGATGCTAAAATTACAGAGCTCATTTCCATCATGAGACAGTCTGCTAAAAAAGGATAGAAACACAAAACTCACCTTTTTGTTTTAAGTTACTTTCCAGTGTAATGAAATTTTCATAGAAGATAAAATAAATCTGCGAACAGTTGGTTTCAAAAAACGTCTTCAGCTCACTCTTATCACTATTATCTGAAAAGACAGAAAAGAAACACAGTGTTATCCAAAATATTAAATCAGTAGAGCTACAAACAGCTGAATGAGCATCATCAGTGCACAACATGACCTGCACACTATCCAACACTTCCAGGGCAAAAATGACTATAAGCCCTTAAAATGGAACTGATGTTAATTAAAACTAATAATACCTGGACAATATTAACCTGCATTAACTGAGACATATATGAATAAATGAAAAATTTTATGCACATATGCTTAAATATGAATATGAACATAAGCAATTCAAAAGTGCAGATCAAGCTTCTAGAGGGCATTTTAGTGGAACAATAAATAAAACATTACTTTTCCTCTCCTTCATTAGCCTCAGCTAACCAGACCATCAGGTCATATTTAGTAGCTGGATGTTCATTATCCCTCCCACAGCAAGAGATCCAATTATTCACAAACAAAAATGCCTGAACATGTCCAGCCTCTATGTACAGTGTGTTACTGCTTGTTAGGCAGAAAGGAGTGTTGGGGTGTGTATTCAGGACCCGTGACGGGTATGAATGTTAACCATTTGCACATTCGTAACACTACGAATATTCACATTCAGAATGAGCAGAATCACTACATCCTGTATTTACAATAAGAGAGCATATAAAAGCAGCTAAAAGAAAGATTTTATTAAGAAACAAAATATTACAAATACATTAAAGGTCATTGATGGAGACAAACAAAACAGTAAGTAAGCTAAGAACTTTGGAGTTCTTGGAAAAGCAGCCCAATAACTCTAAGACCAAAGGGCCTTTATCATTAGTTTAATCAGCCAACTGACCATTTGATGCAGTTTTAATATTTTTTCTACATTGTAGGTTAAGTAGTCTACATGTGCACTACTGATAAAATTACACTACATCACAGCTACATTGGCTAGTCCAGTGCTAATGGGATCCTTTGTGAACTTCATCACAGCCTCCAATAATGCACAAGATTCTACAACAAGGACAGGGGTGCCACAATGTCAATGTTCAAAATAGGGGCGAGTAATATGGTAAACCCACTAAATCACACCACTTTTCATGATACACAGTACTAATGCCTCTTAAAAAATTAATATTGTGATTTTATTTGCTCATAATTTTAAAAATTTTTAATGAACATTTTATGTTCATTACATTTAAAGTGATATATTTCAAGCTTTATCATTTCTAATTTAGTTAAACCTGAATTTAAATATTGCAACAATGAGAAATTCTGGATTTCTGATTAAAATAAATAAATAAATAAATATATAAATAAATAAAATAATAATAATAATAATAATAATAATAATAATAATAATAATAAATAAAACTTTGAAACGTCACTTTACACGTTTCAAACATAAAATCTGACTAACTATGAAAAGATGAACATGAATGAACATTTTCCACAATATTCTGAGATGAACTAGTATTTATTACAATACATGTAAATACTAAATCCAGCCTTGGCCTTCCCCCAAATCACTAGCGTGGCACAAGCATGCAGGCTATAGGTCGCATTAGCACTGTTTTGAAGCCAGTTACTTTGATCCTGCTGACCTCTTATCACGTGAATGAAACCTAATGTCATCATGTAAATTGTTTTGAGCTTCATCACCAAGTACTTTATTTATAAAACACCTAGTGTCTTGATTGTGGTTGGGTCTGTAACAAAAGCACCTCCACCTACTGATTAGTTCAAATTAAATTCTAGAAACAAAAAACAAACACTGAGAGCAACAACGGTTTAATGCATTGACACATTTAACACTTTATCAGGAATCGATCGAGCATTAGATTTTAATCCTTTAATACTGCACCTCTCTATGCTACGGATAAGCAAATGAGGGAGGTGGTCACATGCTAAATGTGTAATTATGTCTTTCTTTCTGTTGCAACTCAAAGCTTAACACCTTTACCAAAGCAAGGCACTGAGCGTATGCAGGAGCTAAAATCTCCCTGTAAAGCCTCAACTTGCAACTCTGGGGAAATGCTGGCATTTGAAGCCAATTTGTAGCAGTGGTGTTGGCCTGATTTCTAATAGCACTGGGACTGGATGACAGATAATTAGAAGGAATGGATTTGATGGGCGAAATATTCTGCTGGAAGGCAGCGCTGAGCCAGGCACCATCAGAACACCACTGGATAAACGCAGAATCATAAACAGGTCAGCACAATGAGCCTTTCATTGTGCTAATAAAATGAAATGGAACCATTTAGTAGGCTTCTGTATGTTCTGTAAAGGTTTTTCTTTAGTGCTGACCTAAACGCTCAGGCTCTGAGCGACAACTGCTTCCTTTGAAACACAATGTATGGTGCTTTCACTGCTTTCCTGGTCTCAAAGCAATGCAGACATGAGCGTCTCTCACTATTCAACTGCCAAAAAGGCCACAGCAAGTAATGAAGGTGTGCACACTAAAGCATCATTCAGCACACTCCCTGCAGTGTCCAATGACTTCCTGCAATGCTAAGTTTTCCTCAGAGCTGCTTAGAAATGTTCTATTAATGCACTTTATTAAACCTAGAATCAAACAACAGGCGCTGTATTTGATCATCCATGTCTTAAAAACGGAATCAATAAATGCAATCTAAAATCCAACATCGTTATTATTAAAATACACAATGAAAACAAAGCTTGGGCAAAGAACTAATTAGCTCATACCAAATGATAAATTCACTAAATTAAGTGTCCAGCAAGTCCTGTTGGTGACAGAATTAAAATATTGATCCACTACTTTGTAGCAGTGGATGAAAACTGTTCATATATAGTGGTCCTTGAATACTTAGTAAAGTGATTTTGAAAGTCTAACCAAAACTTTTCACACAAGTCCTAAAAGCAGAACTAGAAGAACTAGAAGAAAAGTAAATCAAACCAGATGAGACAGAAATGTTACATTTGATCATTTATTTATTTATTGAGACAAGTGATTCAATATTACATAGCTGTAATCAATGAACTTGATCTTTACGATTTGGCTCTTCACACTATCCTTTTAATGTGACCTATATCCAACCTTCACCCTCCTTAAATAACATATATGTACAAAAGCTTCACTTCCATAGGTTTAGTTTCACTTTTGCCAAAATCACAAGCCATCACAGAGCTACAGTTGTTGATGACTGGGCATCACCTGGAACGCATTACTTTAGCAACGGCCACTTCTTTCGTGTGAGTTCTTGGATTCTCTGAGGTCTTACTGTCCTGCCACTGAAAACCTCCCTCACTGTTGCCGTCCATGTTCCCTCCCTCCTCTGCAAGCATTTATGAGGAAAAGAGTATAAGAGTATAAATGAAGTAGAAGTTCCATCAATGATGGCAAGCTGTCCAGGCCCAGATGCAGCAAACAGGCTAAATCACCTCCAAACACTTCACATTTAAACCAAACCGATATAGATAAGTCATACCAGGCCAAATTGTTCCAGTAGCCTTCTGGCTTATCCATTTGATTTGGCCTGATCTTTGTTAGTTGGCCACTCCTGGGAGGGTAATAATAGTCTTGAATTTGATCAATTTCTACACTGTCTATTTGACTGTGGATTGGTGGACTCTTTAGAGGTTATGTAACCTTTTCCAACCTGATGAGCATCAAAAGCTCTTCTTCTGATGTCATCAGAAGTCTTTTTTTCTGCTTAGTGCCAAGAAAAACTTCCACAAATGTGCTGTGAAGATCAGATTTTGACAAATACCCATTTTTTTAAATAAACCCACTCACATCTGACTGTCACCCCACTGATGAAAAACCACTGACAAAGTTCAAATTAATGAATGCTAATCCTAAAGGTTCACATACTTTTGGTAGTCACCGGTAAGTAACACTGGATCATTTCGCTCAAATGTAAAAGTTTTTAGGACTCTTTTTTAAGTTTTAGGTTAAACTTATGTAGAAATATAGAAAATTCTAAAGGGTTCACATGACCACTGTATCCCTGCTGCTCAGATATGGGAAAAATATGCCGTAATAAAGCTGAAGTGAAATAGGCTGCAGTGAAAGCTTCTTTGAGAAAGAAGTCTCTTCCTCCCATTCGGGTTACTGAATACTGTTTTAGAGCATCTTAAATGTATGCATAAAGGCATGTAGTACTAATAAGCAATAGCATATGTGTCTCATCCCATGTATTATAGTGTACAGTTAACAGTCCACCACACTTACACTGCATATTGACTTTCTGGTAATCTTTACTTAACAATGCAGCAGCCTTTGTGGTCAGTTAAGCACTGAGAAGGCCTGGTGTGATCACAGCACAGTGTGGGTCTTCATCTCCACTCTCCCACTCTTTACTCAGTCAATAAACCCTCTAGGACATCTGTACTCTAATTCCAATGGAGAACTGACTCAATATTGAAAACAGACTGCAATTACTGCAATTAACAAATGTCTATATAAACGCTACTTAACACTCAAAATTAAGATCATACAAAATTATGATCCCTTACAGACAGGGTCTCAGGAATGAGCCTTGGGCACTCATGACCCTGACACCAGTTCAGTGGTTATTCTTCTTTGGACCACTTTAGGTAGGGATTTGTCACTGCTTACTGGGAGCACCCCCACTAGACCTGCTGTTTTGGAGATAAAAATCACAATTTGTCCATTAACACAGCCACTCAGATCATTTCAACACTTGATCTTGAAGGCCATTTACTTGTTGCTTAATATTTACACTATCTGCCCAAATGTTTGTGGACACTTCTAGTAAATGCATTCAGCTACTTTAATTTTCACCCATTGCAGACCCAGCTGACCCCATCTTTCGAGCTGTGGAGCAGTGTAACTGTTGTCTGTGATGATGGTCCTACAGGATCAATTCCTTTTTTCTTTTTTTTGTACAATTGGCTTCAGAAAAACAATGAACGCACAAGTGTCCAAATACTTTTGTCCATACAGTGTATATCCAATGCTTGACCAGCACCTTAATAACAAGATCAACAATGTTATTCACATCCACTTTAAGGGCCTATGGCTAATCATTGCATAATACAGTGAATAATACAAAACGTTTTAATGTCTTTAGTAATGAAATATGAATTTTACACACCATTTATGTGTAGCTGTATATAAAACCTTTAAGCCTTAAGTATGCTGACTTAAAATTTTGAACTTAATTTCAAATAGTCATTAGACCAATACCTGTTCAATTGGATCAGCTTATTAAATACATTACAATACATTGAAACAGGATAACTTACTCAGTGTTAGATCTGGTATCAGCTATTGGATCAGCTAATTAAACCCAGTCCAGTTTTTTTAAACTTACTTTAAAATTACCGCAGAAACAGAGCTGTTTCACCAGAACTGCTTTATTTCAAGTTAGAAAGTGTCGCACTACTACTACTACTACTACTACTACTACTACTACTACACACTAGACTGCAGTGTTTTAAATGCAATGGAACTGAATTAAAAGATACAAAACACACCATGAAACAGTAATTTTAAGGAAAGTTAAAATAAGCCCAGAATGTTTCATTATGTAAGCTGTTAATAAAAAATAAAGTTATTTAATGTCAGTATTAATTAGCAACATATCCTATCTAAACTGTGGGGCTACAAAAATTAACACAAAGATTGGACAGGTATCAGTTGATACTCAGAATTAAGAAACGGAGATCCAATCGGGACAAAATAATTAGGACGTCCCTTGTTAAGAAATGGATTTGTACATGTATTAGTACATTTCACACTGATCAGTATTTTTAAACTGAACCATACAAGTGGTTTAACATAGAAGTGAAACTTCTGACCACCAACCACATATGGGAGCAGCAATAATACTGTGGGTGGAGTCCTTATCAGAGCGCCTCACATGCTCTGCTTTTCAGCACTCTTCATTGTGTTCAGTCTCTTCCTGGAAAACATGTCGACTCATCAAAAGGAGAGAGAGTCTAGCAGCACACACATCCTCAGGGAGGGAGTGAACATGATATATGATTTGTGTATGGACGGAGAAAGAGAGAGGACCCTGCAACAACATCCTGTGTTGAAGAGGAGTCCATCTGTACGAGTTGCACTGGCCTTGCACCAAAGGCCATCACTGACAGTCTCAATTCCTGTAAAGCTGAATGGATGCTGCAAGCTTTCGTTCATGATTCAGGCTCAAAGAATCATTTATAGCACCACACTGTCAGTACTGGTTTCAGTGGGCCAACTCCAATTATGTTCTAATGTGAGAGGAAATGCAACAGTCTCTGTCTGATATCTTAATGCAGACCCATAAAAGGGCTGGGCAATATGGACCAAAAATCCTTTCCTGATATATTTTAGTTTTAGTTGATATACAATATACACTCAGAACAGTCAGAAGTTTTAGAACAAACATGGGGTCTGAAACGTTTGTCCAGTGGTGTACACATATTATGCAGTGGCATGTTCTTTGTCAAGAGATCATCAAGACAACCTTATGGCCAGCTCCTTGTTTCTAGTCACTGTTCATTTTAAACAGCTTCACTTACCACACAGGAGTTCACAGTATAATTCTATAATTAGACTGCTGTCCATCTATTTCTCTGCATACCATGAAGACCCCACAGGACCACCACAGAGCAGGTATTATGTGGGAGGTGGGTCATTGTCAGTACTGCACTGACACTGACATGGTGGTGGTGAGTGGCACTGCTGTCTGATCCAATCATACTAGCGCAACACACACTAAGACAACACCACAATGACAGTGTCACTGCAGTGCTGAGAATAACCCAAATAGTACCTTCTCTGTTGTGGTCTTGTGGGGTCTTGACCATTGAAGAACAGAGTGAAAGAAGGCTAAAATGGTATGCAGAAGAACAAGTGGACAGCAGTCTAATTATTGAACTACAAAATGCTCCTGTGTTGTCAGTGAAACTGATCAAAATTAACATTGAGTGTAGAAATAAGGAGGTGGTCATAAAGACTGAACTCGCTTCACAACAAGACGGATGAACTCACTTCACTAACGAGGCATCAGAAGGAATACTGGGATTGTAGCATCATGCTGTTTACAGTGTGGCTATTCGTGACATGCTTGTATCTATAGATTTCACCTCATGAAAACTTTCATGGACAGCCAGGGCAGTGTAGAGCAGTAAGAGTAAAGGAGGCAGACTGGCAGTATCTGTGAATGATAGATGGTGTAATTCTAAGCACAACATAAAGGAGGCATATAACTCCTCACTCTTCCCTCTGCTCAGCAGATCTGACCACAATCTAATTCATATTGTGCCTGTGTACAAACCCCTTGTACACAGAGAACCAGCAATGGCCTGCGCACTGTAAAATGGTCTGAAGAGGCTCTGTAGGACTGTTTTGAAACCAGGGTGTGGGAAGAATTGTGTGATCCTAATGGGGAGGACACTGACAGTCTCGCTGCAATACAAACTATGATAACTTCTGCGTGGAGAACATTGTCCCCACTAAGACCATTCAGTGTTTCTCCAACAACAAGCCATGGGGATTAATCCTGACATAAAGGCTCCCCTAAAAGAGGGCAGATAACAAGGATGAGCTGAAAGTTGACACGGAAGGTCAGAGAGGGAAAAACAGCTACAGGAAGTACCTGGAGGAACAGCTATAGCACGAAAATGTCAGCAGAGTTTGGAAAGGCTTTAAAACCATTTCGGGACACAAGAAAGGGGGAGGGGGGTAGGTGAGGAATGACCTAAGGAAAATCAAAAGACAAAGAAAGCTGTAGGTCCAGCCTCTTCAGGTCGGTGAAGAGGCTACCACCATTCCTCTTCACTGGGGCTGTGTGGACTGGTGCCTGCAGAACCACTTCCAGATAAATGTAGGGAAGACCAAAAAACTGGTGGTGGACTTCTACAGGTGCAGACACACCCTTCCATCATTGAACATCCAGGGAATGGACATTGAGAGAGTAGACTTTTACAAGTATGTGGGTGTTCACTTAAACACCAAACTGGACTGGTCCGTTAACACCACTGCACTTTATGAAAGAGGCCAGAGCAGAGTCCACTTTCTGAGAAAAATTAAAGTCATATAGAGTGCAGGGAACACTCCTGATGACCTTCATTGACACAGTGATGGCATCTACCATCTTTTATGGTATGGCCTGCTGGGGCAGCAGTGTTTCAACCACAGAGAGGAAGTAACTGAACAAACTTATAGATGGCCAGTTATGTCCTGGGAAGCCCCTTAGACCCAGGGCAGGTGGTGGGAGACAGAAGGATATTAGCCAAGCTGGCATCCATACTGGAGAATAACTCCCATCCCATGCATGATACTCTGGTAGCACTGAGCGGCTCTTTACTGACAGGCTGCTTCATCCCAAATATAACAGCCTGCCTAACTCCACACACTATTAGAGTTTTTCAATAGAACATAATGTGCAAAACATCTGTTATATATATATATATATATATATATATATATATATATATATATATAAATATGTTAATATTGTATTTGATAATATTTTCTTGTATTGAGTGCTGCTTTGCTGCTCCAACAATGAGAATTTCCCCATTGCTGCACTAATAAAGGATTATATTATGTTGTGGTTGATTGTAAGACAGTAAAATAAACCAATGTCAGACAGTCATCATGCTGTGATGTGATCTCTTGATTAACAACATGCCACTGTATATGTACATATTGGCCAAAAGTTTCAGAACCCATATTGGTTATTCTAAAACTTTTGACTGTTAGTGATATGATGGAAAACATACCCCCATGAAATCCTTAATTTCTTAACATACTGAAATGTTCTTAATTGCTAATTTCATCATTAATTTTAAGTTGTGTGTTTGTGAAAATGAGAGGGGCAGAAGGGAGAAGAGTAAAAGGAACAGTAGGGCAGGGGGCAGAAAAAAGTTTTTTTTATGCAACAATATTACATTAAATAGCTCAATAACGGAGGGGGCATAAGACAGAGGTCTGGCAAGAAGATGACGTCGAGCGTCTAAAGAAGAAATAAAAGTCAAATTTAAATATAGTTAAAAGGAAAATGGTGGGGTGTCCAAATTGTTTTGCATTGTATTTTTCACAGCATATATTGGTATCATATATTGCCGTTCAGTTAAAATATATAAAGATATGTTTTTTGTCCATATCACCCAGTCCTACTTCTTGGTGCAAATTTTATTTGGTGACGAGCATATATTTCTACAGCATGGCTAACATAAGCTAACTGCCTGCCTAACTGCCTTTATCTCAATTCTGACATTAACAAAGTATCCTTGATGTACTGCTGCATTCATAAAATCTAGCTTGAAGTACTTAAGGGTTGGGATGTGGAGTTATACACTCACAAGACTAGGGAACTCAATACATTTATTGGTTTAAATTTTTAATAACTTGTTAATGTGGACAAACATTAAATGCATTCTTTCAATGCATTCAACAGTTTTATGTAAGGCAGATCAAAGCACTGTGGTTCAGATGCCAGTATCTGTGAATGCAACGCCAATAACAGACACATATGTTTATATGTGTGGCAAAAAGCCAAACTAAAAATGAATGGATCAGATGTCTCGAGTGGGATGTCATAAACCCATCAAAGCTTGTCAAGCTGCTCTCTACATCCCTTGAACCAGCAGCATGACCTGCCAAGCCAATCTGCATGGTGTCATGGATGAAAAGAGAGCACTATTAAGGACATGGAGAGAAGTAGTAAAAGTAAGGCGAACAGAGGATAGATGCTGACAAATACTGTAAAGACACACCACCTAATTCACCACCTAATCACGTACAACTATGCAATGAATATACAAGATAATAAAATATATACCATTTTAAGCAAGTTTAGAAACATCATCATGTCCAAAACGAGAATTGAAAGTACCGTCTGCTGCACACTGACTTTAATATGTAAGAGAAATCGGGCCAAAGGGTAAACAAAAAAAACCTGTTCTGCAGCAATCTTTAGATAAACACTGCTGACACTGTGCATACGAAAAACACCACTTTTTAACACCTTTGTTTAACAAAAAATAAAAAATAAAAAAGAAGACAAAAT
The DNA here is from genome assembly GCA_034509495.1 of Acestrorhynchus altus. Classification (NCBI taxonomy): domain Eukaryota; kingdom Metazoa; phylum Chordata; class Actinopteri; order Characiformes; family Acestrorhynchidae; genus Acestrorhynchus; species Acestrorhynchus altus. The sequence goes on from CM067513.1 coordinate 12,272,365, forward strand.
TGCAGCCACGCCCACTCAGTCTGCAGATCATTATGCAAGCATTTTATGGGCAGTAGCATGATCACCACTCACAAGTTTGAATAAGTTTGTTTATTCAAATACTTTGGACTGAACACCAAACAAATGCTGTAGGATCGACAGAAGCGAAGGATAATGCACTGCTATCCAGCAGCAGTATTATACCTCCAAGTAAGGATACACCAATATTACAGATTCAATTCAGATCTAAACTAATCTTAGGGTCTCTGCTGCTACCTGTCATTGATTATATATTATATATCCATCCATTCAACCATCTTTGTATCTGCTTCTTCTAGGTCAGGGTCATGGCGAGTCTAGAGCAAACCCAGAACCATGGAAGGCAGGAATACCCTATTGACAGGGCACCAGTCCATTGTAGGGTGCTTTGATGTAGAGTGGCTAATGTAAACTTAGACCAGCAATAGCTAGCTACCATAATATTGTATATACATGTGTAATTTCAACGGCAAATGGAAATAACATTCACCATAATAAGAGGAGAAAAAAATAGATCTAAAATATAATGAAATACAGTTACATCTACATGTTTCAATGCAAAAAAGTCTTTTGAAGTTGAATGCACATTCATTTATAGCACGTTTTACAATCTAGGCATGTAAATGTAGTGTATGTGTACTGGTCTGGCTCATATTTATACTTCTGTAATATAGAAACCATAGCGTTATTATGTATTTATGCAATAATAAATGTATTAATTATATTATACATTATAAATGTGAATAATTATGACATCTGTTCCCAATTCCTATTTTGCATGTCTAACTACAAACAAGACACCAACATTGTCATCTAGTAACAAATAGTATCATGCAAGTTATTTCCTGAACTTTGTGAGAAAAACATGCTGTGTGCCATTCCCTGGAAGATAATGTGCTAGGGATGATGGAGGGCTGTTTCCTGGAGATTTGAGCACAGCTTCTATAGCAGATGTTAAGGTGTTGTATGAGCAAGTGAGGAAAGCCACGACTATGAGCCCAAAGGCATATAAAATATTCAGTGTGGGCCACTCAGGGAGAAAACATGCTCACTGATATCTAGACATATTGCTAACAAGAGAAAAACAAGACAAGATCAAGTAGAACCCTACAGACGTTTTTGTTTACATAAACACAACTACCAGTGGCTTACAGTCAATTTAATGTGGTCATGAACATTTACGACAAAAGATTTTTCATCCTATTAATGCATCAATGCCAGAATAACATATGGTCTAGATGGGGCTAAATTTATCATTGGTTGGTGAAAGGTGGGATGGAAAAATATTCAGAATTACTGGTTCCATGATTGGTGCGCTTAAGTACGCACCTGACATGTCTGGCAATAGAGTGGTGTCCACTTTACCCAAACTGCATCTTGTCACAAAAAACTGTGGGCCATGATACAAGAGTGAAAAGTTAATTGATAATTCTCCATGAATAAAGGCAGATACAATACTTTGAAGTGGACAGGACACTCCTCGATTGACTGGAGTTGGTGTAAGAGCTGCCATAATCATGTTTAGATGTTGGTCGTCACACTTGCCACTAGTAAAAACTGTGAGACAGCACAGTAAATGGAGCACATCCACTGCCACAGGTATGGGGACTGCCATTCCAAGTGTGTGAAAGAAGGGATGGGATCAAAAAGCAACAAATAAACAAGAACTGAAGAAATGAGTCTAAATACAAAAAATGTGACTGAATTCTTTAGTCTGTCTGCAGTTAAAATATCTGAGGTAGAATCAGTGATGTAGCGCAATGTATCAAAAATATCATCCATCAAAAGTGTACTACGTTGCATCATTCTTTGTCATTCACAGCCGGACAGTTTCTTGGAAAATAGGGCTATATCGTTTCGTTTATAATGAGTTTTAAAGTTTTTAAATATTGAGGGGCTTTGTGTTAAGAAGAAATGAGGGAGTGTGAGTGAGTGCATGTGAGTGAATGAGTGCGTGCGTACAAGCAAGAGAGAGAGAGAGAGAGAGAGAGAGAGAGAGAGAGAGAGAGGAGAGAGAGAGAGAGAGAGAGAGAGAGAGAGAGAGAGAGAGAGAGAGAGAGAGAGAGAGAGAGAGAAGGGGACCTGTGGGTTTTATTTTGTGGGGAATATAAATGTAAATCCAAAATGGCCCTAAGACAATCTTTGTACCCTGACAGTGTACAGCTTTAATGGTAATATAAACAATGGTTATTTTTCAGTTTTCCATTCTTGGAGACACTTTAGGAAAAGTAACCAAATTTCATGCTGAAAAAAGATCATCAAGGAGGTTTCTGCTGTAATTTAATGTGATTCGGCTTAAGACAACACAAAGGGTAAAATATAGTAAAAAGATGGAAGAAGGATATCATGGTGTGTCCTGATTTTTTCACACTATATTTGTCAGGTCATATATCATATATCAGATCAAATATATCAGGATATGATTTCTGTCCATATAGCCCAGCCAAAATCACAATACATCATTCACAAACACTTATGATGACTGCTGCAAACAACAGTAGGCTAGCACAGTCCCAGAGGATCTTGAGGCAGTTTTAGCTTCTACCTGTTGTGCCTGCACTGTTGGTGGCAGTGGATAGAAGAAGGTATGCACTAATGACATGAAGGATTTGTCCAGTGCACATGCACAGCGTGCCCATGCCACTTGGACACAGCTATGATTGAGCTCTAAATGCTCTAAAGCTTCTTGTGTTTCTGTGCTTCTTCTTAATTTCAAGTAAAGTGCAATAAAAATAAATGTAACTATTATAATCATTATCATCATCCTGAGAAACAAACAGGATATGGACTGCCTTAAGGAGTTTAGAGACCATTCTTGTTTACCCTCAACCGTTGTGGTCTGCCAGGCAGGGAGGTGGCAATTTGACACTGCTGAAACTTTTCCTCCCTGTGCTCAGAGCAGATAAGCTCAGTAGCTTAGCAGCGTTTAATAGTTTAGTAGTACGCAGCCACCTCTGACTTCTCGGGTCAGCCTCAAATGCCTCACTTAATGAATCGGTGATGTCATGCAGAGAGCAAGAACTCTGTCTACATTCCACTTAAAATGCTGGTGTATGAAACGGCATGCAGTACACACCAAGTGGATTAAACTAGTGACCTAGAAAAGTCAGGACTATAGTTTGGTAAATGAATGTAATTCATTGTAAATAAAACCAACAGGCAAAGAGGGCTAGAAAGTTGTCAACATAATCAGCTGTCTGTCCTCCTGGTTTGAGTATCTAACATCTCTAGATATAACACACATTTGTGAAGACAACAGAAGGAGACCAGTGATTCTGTTCTTCTTTTCAAGAACTCACCGTAATATAAGCCACCGTAATATAAGCTCTGGTTTATAAGAAGATTAAGCGCTGAAGAAAGCTATGAAAAAACTGGTAGAACATCTTTCTGCAGCAGAATTGCTTTTGCTCAATTATGCACCACAAAGTGTTAGCTATTCCATTTATGGTACAGAAAAGAGTAGCTGTTTTAAGTTTATGTTCTGAGCAAGTGCTTTTCTACCATTGTCCTGAAATTCCACTGCCCAGCATAATGTACTTTCATTGCTTGTTAATGAGTTAATTAGTTGGTGGAGGTATCCTGGGAGTATGGAAAAAATGCTTACATTTGCAGGACAGTGTGACTCCAGAACCAGAGCTGGGAATTGCACCACTAAACCATTTTATATTTTGGTGATGTAGGACATCCTGAGATGTAGATTTAAGATGTAAGGAACACAGTGCTCTCCAGTGTGTCTCCTCTGAAATACCTAACAGACAGCCTTGTACCACAATGCCAGGGGTGTGGAACTTTTTGGAAGGCTAGATTCCTGCAGAGTTTTGGGCATTTCCTGATAAAGCACACCTAATTCAATTCACCAGTTAATTTACAGGTTTAGTTGTGTGTTGGAGAAGAGAAATCAGCAAACTGTGCTGGACCCTGGCCCTCGATTCCCCACGCCCAGCTAATAGATGTTTCATAATTTGACACAAACAGCCAACACTTAAGAGGTACATTATTATAGAATCACTATTCAGAGATTTCATTTTGTATTGGCTCGTACAGGCTAGGGTTAGATTGTAGCCTAGCGCAGATACCAACTCGCTTCTCCAGCTTTCTCTTCCTTATGCCCAACTTCTGACTCCGCCTTTAAGTAAAACACTGGTCTTGAGGACTGGTTCATGTAACAACCGATTTTCCAACATGTAGAAGAGTCAGAAAGAGTATGTAGTGTCCTATGATTAAAGTGATGCAGAGGACACTGGCAGAATCATGGAATTATTGCATTAAAATGTAATTCAGGTATAAAAATGGAAATCCAAAACATTTGACTAAAACACACTGTATATTAAGCAAAACCTGAGTTTAATCTTTTAGCACCTAAGCTTATTAAACCTGCCAACATGCTTCATTCTTTGTGCACAAACATCACAGTGGGAATAATGTTGAACACACTTCGGGTCTGCCAACAGCATTTATAACGCAGCATTAAGTGCTTCATTCAGAGCACAACAGTAGACTAAACATTGTTCTCAAGCAAGGCATGAAACCTAACAATCTTCATGGTCTGTCAGTGGCAGACTACTCCTCAAGAGTCAATGTTAACTAAAAGGCAAGCCATGTCTTACGCACAGACATACCCCTGTCATACCTTGGCGACACAGTGAACCGAAGTGCCAGACAATAAAGTGACTTTGAGCTAGCTCATCAGCATGCCTTGGGTGAAAGATGAGAGTCAGGAAGCCCCACACTCTTTCTATTCAGCTCTTCACTACTGTTCTACCTCCTCAGAAGTAGGTCACTGTGTAATCGAACACATACAACTTAGCCTACTGTACGTCATATTAGATCTGGGAAATATATAGCACATAAATTAATTCAAAACTATTGTATCCAAGATATATAAAACAAAACAAAAAAAGTATATTGTACCTACAGGTTACCATCTGTGTGGGATTAAGTATATTCATGTATATCAAGTATATCAAGTATATCAAGTTTTTAGTCATCATGTTACTCCAAAAACATGAATTAGGCCAGTGTTTCTCAATCCTGGTCTTGGAGGCACACTCACCCTGCTTCCATCACACCTGATTCAACTAATCAGCTCATTAACAAGCCCTGCAGAGTTGCATGGGCTGTGCTAAAGCTAAAATGTGAAGAGCAGTAGTGGCTCCAGGACCAGGGTTGAGAAACGCTGAATTAGGCTACACTAGAAAATGACACAAGACTATTAAATAAAGAAATGTGTCTTGGTGTTTATTTTTTTCTACATGCACTGACAAGCCATAATATTAAAATATTAAAAAGGTCTCCCTTATGCCACCTAAACACCTCTGAGGAATGGATTCTTGAAGACCTCTGAAGGTATCCTGTGGTAGGGCTTGGGAACATGACTAAAAACTCTTAAATCTCAGTATGTTTTAGAGAAATTATAATAAAATATAATGAAAATCACAAAAAGAAAAACGAAAACACAACAGGATGCAGTAAATTTAAATAGTAACATTTAATTTGAATGTTTTTGTTAAACCTAACCTATTTTAAGTCCTGCATCTTAGGAGGTAAAGCCTCCACTGTTCTCATCAATGAGCCCATGACCCCGTTGCACCTCCTTGGAACAATACATATCAGGAACACAATCTGAATCCATTTTCCCTGCTTCAAAAATTGATTTAGTGTATATATGTATACACGACAAAAGAAAGAACCATCTTTCTTGGTTAAATGGTTCTTATTGGTTAAACGGCTCTCCTGCTTATATATGACATGGTTGAAGAGCAGCCTGCATTAATTTGGATGTACTTGTTTCATGTAATTTCATACAATACCTTGAGCTTGAAGCAGGGACTGAGAACCCCTCTGCCAGCCCTGGGCACTACAGAAATGTTATCATTCCCTGGTGGCATGTTGGAACTGTGTTTAATCCTTATGTTTGTAATGGTGTCATATCTATTTTATAACATTACAGATTCTGCATAATCAAATTATGACATAAATTGTGGTAAAAGAGAGGTATGCTGAGAGATGCAGTGGCAATTGGAACCAGATGTTCGAAGCATTTACCTATGAATGTCTTCTCCTTTTGGGTGCTCCCTTTAGGGGTCGCCACAGCGGATCATCTGCCTCCATCTTGCCCTATCCCATGCCTCCTCCACTGTTACACCAACCATCCCCATGTCCACCTTCACAACATCCATAACCCTTCTCTGAGGTCTTCCTCTTCTCCTCCTGCACGGCAGATCCATCTCCAACATTCTTTGTTCAATATATCCACTATTCCTCCTCAAGACATGTCCAAACCATCTCAACCTGGCCTCTCTGGCTTTATCTCCAAACTGCTCCACCTTCACTGTCCCTCTGATCTGCTCATTTCTAATCCTGTCCATCCTTGTCACTCCCAACAAAAATCTCAGCATCATTTACCTATGAATGTAATGTTCATATAAAAATATGTATTCAGGATGCAGAGGGAAATTGAGGATATTCACATCTACCATCATTATATCAAGCACATTACATATAAACCACTCTTAATGACTTGTCTCATTGAATAACTGTTAAATCTGTAAAAACGTATTAAACCATTTCTAAAACTGGTGGTCTAAGAAATTTTCCAACTTAAAGACATTTAGGAACAAAATCTCTTTCATATAAGAGTCTCCTAAATAACAGATGAATGGCAGCGTTTCAGTAAACAGTTATCCGAGAGCAGGCCAGACCATTCTATGCCACTCCTTCTCCTACCGCGGCTCTGCCCAGTTATTACAAGATGCAATTATGACAAAAGCTGTCATGATGAAAGCAGACCTGGCACTCCTAAAGGTGTTTGAATGCCACCTAACCTGTACTACACCACCTCCTGGCTTACCACAATGAGGCTATTGCATTGCCAGCAGCAAGGATATAGACTTACAGGACTGGAATTTGTCAACAAGTTCACAAAACCATTATGTGACTCAAAGATGAAACGTGCTCAGGATTTCAGATATTCTACACTAAAGCTGTTGGACGTGAGGACTGTTTATCTAGGAAAACAAACACCAAAAGCAAGTGACATCATTTCAGGAATGAAGTTACAGCCTTACAATACAGACAAATAGCACACAGGAGATACCGTAACTGCAATTTCTCGAGGAAAACGTTTGGAATATAGGAAAAGCCGTACACACTCTCCAACATTTGAGACTTGGAACATCATGTGTGGAGGAATTTTTAAATATCTAGGCAAATATAATATCGAGCATTTTTTGCAAAGCTCCATCCACAAACAGTTGCAGATTGTTGAGGAACCCCACTTCTAACAGGCCTGTTGGTCATTTGCATCCAGCCATTCAAACAAACATGCAAATATAGTGATATACAGATAGCAGTTTGGATATAAGCTGATGGAAACTGGTCACAAACTGGCCTGGACTATTTGGCTGGACTCCAAGACTAAAAAAGGTCTAGACTGTGCTAAATGGCAGCAATGAAGCAACTGCTCATGAAAAATAATAATGAAACATAAAAACAGCAGTAAAAGCAATCATATGTGTGAGACCACTCACTTTTATCCGGGCTGTATTTATGTCACGTGTCTGTATAACAATATGGAAGGAAACTTCCAAAAGCCCCTTCATTGTACCGTACCCTCCTCAGAGGGTCAGGCATACATTCACTTAATTTTCCACCAAAACTTCTGGTATTACTAGTAATTTGTTTGTAATTCCTGTAAAGACCAGACTACAGACTTCAGTTCTACATTGTTCTATTCATTTATGTCCTATTCATTTCTCAGAGGAAATGAGTTCTGAAAAAACAATGAATAAACAAAATAATACACTAACTAACCATGTAATATAGGTAACAGGTGCAACAGACAGTATAAATGTGCAATACAGTAGTTTATAGATGCAAATTAAGCACTCTTTACTGTTGTAGCTGTGTAGACTCCGTCCTGTAGTAGGATGGGGGAGGATGGTTAAAGACAGGCTGTGTGATCAGGTGCTCTAGTAATTACCACACTTTGTACTTCATGATTTTGCGTATCATCCAAACTTGCTTAGCCAAGCATGAAAGGCAAACACAGCAGCTTTCCAACTCAAACGCTCACATTTTAACCCTGGAATTAAAGTCTAGCACAAGTAAGCAGATTAACCTTTAAAGAGAGAAAAAAAAAACATCTATTTATCTTTAGCGGTGGGAATTCTCAGTGTTACTGGTATTTACATTTATCTGATCTGATCCAGAGCAACTTACATTTGAATCATGATATATTCATACTACCATCAGCAAAGTAGAATGTTTTGTGATCCCACTTTCAGTGGTATTTAGTTTATAGAAAAATCTCTTCATCTGCTGTTGTTTAATGCAGAACATGTACCTGCAATGATTAGCATAGTGCTAGAACAGAACCACAGAACGAGTAGTTACTGGTTCTGTGTTTGAAGCCTTGGGTACACTACACAACGTTCAAAAACGTAACGGAATCTCAAACTGATTTTGCTCATTTTTAAAGTGAGTCATTGGCTATTGATGGGATCTGTTCAGATCAGTTTGAGGTTAATTCCAGTTTGAAAAGTTAATAGAAACATTTGTACAGTTTTTATTTATATGTAAAAATGTGAAATCTAATGCTCTCATGTTAATGTTGTAGTTGAATCCCTTATGTAGCTCATTATATAGACAGTAACAACTTATTTGGGATTCAGCCAGAAATGCTGACATCAGCATTTTCATACAGCTCAGTTTTCCTCACTCACATGACAACACAGAAAACAATGAAAACTCAAAACTTGAGATCTTCAGGCAAAAACGCAGACAAAAACAGAACCGGTTTAATGAGTCCTGCCCAGCTGCCTATCACATGGACTGGGTGGATAAAACAATAACAGTTTGTACAGATTGCCAGAAGTGTAATCTGCAGTGCAATCATTCTGGTGTGAGAGTGGAGAGCATGGTTATATTAGTGTGAGGTGCGGGAGGTCTCATATTGAGTGTACAACAAAACATATATGCAAGTCAAACTCAGAATGACAGACCCCACTTGTAGCTTTTAATGTGCAACAAGCTCTACACTACTACAAACATAGAAACAGGTCTCAAAATGAATTAATTGGCCTCCTTTTCTCCTTCTTAATCTGGTCAGAGTTTTGTGTTCTGTTACACAACTACCTTCAACTAAGTTAACCAAGCTTCAACTGACCATCATTGCAAGCAAAATCAGTCACAATGTCTGAATTCTAGCTATTAAAACATCACAGGATGTGAGGGTATAGAATGACAAAAAACTCAAAAAAGGTAGAAAGAAGGTCTGGTGGCCCCAACATGCAGTACCCTCATCACTCATCCTTACTTCCTCTCTATAAGGAAGCAGGCACTGGGAGGAAATCCTTCTCTTTATGAAAACACAGCACCCTTGGCAGACTAAGGCAGTACAGAAGTGAACGAGAGTGCCCCAACAGAGTAAACAGAACCGCTTTATCTGGCCAGACCCATATGAACAAAAACACCATGCAGAGAAGTGAGACATGGTCAACTGGTCTGTGACCTCTGCACACTAGTCTTGACATTGAACTACTAGAAGACTCAGCATGAAAGGCTCTGATGTAATGTTCACACACTTGCTGGGACGTTTGTGCTACCTGAGTATTAATAACTCCACTTGTGTAAAGAGAGCTTACTGTACATCTGCTCTATAAAGAATCATGTCTATTTAAAAAAAAAAAAAAAAATATATATATATATATATATATATATAATATATAAATATATAATATTTGCCTTCCTGGCTCAGACAACAAATTAGACTAAACACTGTGGTTCTGAATTCTGGAATTTCAGTTTGAAAGGGTGAAACCCAGGTGACACTGAGGTGGCTCTGTGATTAGGTTGCTATACAGCCAAAACTTATTTCCTGGTCCACTTCCAGAGGTAAGTATGGCTGAAACACAATACCACTCTGTCAGTAAATAAAGGCTGTGTTGGTAGAGCCAATCCAGCCATAAGTGTAACATGTCAACATTGAATCAGCTGTGCATGTTCACTCCACTCAAACATCACTAACAGCAGACACACAACAACCAAATAATAAGTTCACTTTCATCATAGCAATGATGAAATATGGACAACAGCTCAAAACAAGCATGCACCAGTAGGCCTGTCACAATAACTATGTTATTGACTTCTCATGACAAGATCATACAATAACCTTTTCTGAGTCTAATATCACCCATTATATTGTTCACAATGTTCATGACAAAGTTATGACAAGGAAACCTTAACTGTGACCTTGTTTAAAAAAAGTTGTTAGATGTATGCTATAGAACACCCAGGCTTGCCAAATTAATTGGACATTAGTGCTTTGACTGATGACGTCCAAACAGAAATCCACATTTCTATGCCACAAGTCATGTTTGGAGAAACAAACTGCATTAAATGAATCTTTGGCAACTGTAAAGCATAGTGGCGTATCTATCATGTTCTGGGGTTATGTTGCCACAAATGCCACTGACAAAAGGGAAGAACAGATCCCAAATAATACCACTATGTTTAACTGATTCTCAAAGAGGATGATTTCTACAACAAGGGTGTAATGATGACCATCTCACAGTATTTCATCTTCTTGTTCTACTTATTACAAATGTTATATAACCCTTAAAGGAATGAAAAGTGTTTTGGATCAATAAATGCTGCACCATTGTTAAAAACTGAAACAATATTAATGATTATATTAAAGTATGTGTAAATTGTCTGCCTTTAGAACATACATTCAATAAAGTAAACAGGTGAGCAGCATGTTAGGTGGACCTCTTTCATGTTAGTTTATTTTTAGTTAATGCTTATTTTCATTACAGATGCATTAATCCATAAGTCAACTGATTGTCTTTTAAGCTCTGAAAATAGTAGAAACAGTGTTCTGTTGCATTTTTTACAGGTTCCATTTGTTCATGTTCCATTTTCAGACCATAGTGTTCCTAAAACTTTATGCCACTCTAATCTTACAAACACAACAGGATAATTATCTGACACCTTATAATCCACCATGGACTATCTGAAGAGAACAAATTGAAGCTTTGAGAAGAGCGCTCTGAGTCCCCTAACTGGAACATCATATTCAATTGGTGGACAGAGCTGTGCAAGACAAGAATATCTCAAACCAAAACTAAAACTAGGATTTTTTAATTATTTTTGTATGTTTAATAACAGAATAACTGCGTATTATGATCTCAAAATAATTGTGATTAGCTACAGAGCCCAAGTTTACTCCCAATTAATTGTGAATAAATGTTCCCATATTTAAACAAATATCTGCTGACACCAACATAATTCTGAGATCACAGGTTCCCGAGGTATCCTTCCACATAATAAAAATTAGGATTCTTCAAGGTTTCTTTAGTAAAGAAAATGGTTGTACACAGAATCATGAACGTTCAAAGAACCCTTTGCATGAATAAAGGGTTCTTTAGACTGACTGAGAACAGGCTGTACAAGGCTCTACATAGAACCTTTAAGAAAAGGGTTCTATATAGCACCAAAATGTTGTACTATTTTCAATGTCAAACTTGTAATAATAGAAGAACCCTTTTTTGTGCTATAACGATAGGTGAGCACACACAGCGATGATGACAACAACAAAAATAATTATCCTGAGCTTTGCAGTCTTTCAAAGCCTCCTGGACAACAGGTGTAATTTAAGGTTAAGGTAATGACACCACTATGGCCCAAAGTGATAGGTCTGACGTAAAGCTTTGCAAGCTTCATCACAGAGCATTTGAGAGAACTGTGCTGCATGGAGAAAGCACTGCTGTGTAATGTTGGTGTTATACTGAGCAATGCAGGTGAATTATACCTCAAGTAGAGAATAGTAACACTAAGGTTAGAAGAACAGAAGGGAAAACAAGCAGGCCTAAGATTCAAGCTCACAAAACTGAGTTGTGTCCTGTTTTCCATCCTACTGCTACAGTGTGCCAGGACTCAAATATGTGTTAGCAATAAATAACAAGCAAATCTGTTTTGCTTGTCAACAGCAGACCTATATTGGTTTGCTGCTGGTCATATGTCTCATCAGGACACTGGGACAGGAAGTATCTGTGGCTGTTAGTAACCGGAGTACTGGAATAAAATAAAATTCTGCCCTACCCATCAGCACACAGACCACCATGAACTTTTGACCTGCTGTCTCTATTTGAATAGGTTTTCTTATCATCTTATTAATTTTGTAAACAATTTTACTCATCACTCCTAGCACTTCTAAGTAATGCTCTACATATTAAAGCAAAGGTTGCAAAAACACCTCAGACAAGACACAGCATTTATATGGGGAAAAAAGTACCATACATATAGACCCACTGTGCTTGCACACAATAGTGAGTAGTGGGCAGCCCAGGCCACAGCATGCAGGGAGTTCAGTCATGTCCTGCCAGTTCGGGGAATTGAACAGACAAACTTCTGGTTCGCTAACCACCAGAGAAGGTCTGCACCAATATCACAGAGAATTTGAGAGCTGGACGCGGAAAGCATTGTTGTGAATTGTTGTTGTTGTAGTGAGCACTTCATGCATAATATGTAGGAGCTGACAGTCTGATGCAGTACTGTCTAAAAAACCCAAAACTCACTGTATGTCCAAATGTTTGTGAAAACTCTAATGAATGCATTCAGCTACTTTAAGTTGCTCCCATTGCTGACACAGATGTGCAAATACACACACAGGCTGTGTGTTTGCAAATACCAGGCAAAGAACTCCCTGTAGAGAAGTATTACCAATAGAAGACGACTGTCTGGAGCAGATAAACACGAGCATGCTTAATGCAGGACATGGGCTAGAGCCTAGTTCTCTGTTCCACCTTACAGTCCACCTACTTATAACCAGAAAGCATAACAGGCAACAAAGCTCTACTTTTTATATAAAGAGACTGAGCATTCTATTTCTCTATTTCAATTACAACATGAAATTCTGGCCCCAAACTGCAGCTTAAAAAAATATGGCCTTGAAAACAAATGAAGCTCACGAAATGAGCAGTAAACGTGTGTTAACATCAGACATGTTTAGTAACAAAACATGGATTTCTGTCTAAAAGTGGTCAATGTCAGACCCAATATCAACACGACTGATCTCTTCATTTTTGACCTATACTATTTTGTTTTTCACTCAGACTGAATGATTCTGACTTAAAAATGCTGTCTCTATGGACTACAGTCCTGAAGACTATAACCACCCAGCTGTGAAGCAGAGGAACTGTGTTCTCTGGAATGACTGTGCTCCATCCCCAGGAGTTGGGAATGAGGCAGGATGGTGATCATCCAGCATCCTGCACTGACCTCACTAAAGCTCTTGTTGCTGAAAGCAACAAAAATCCACCATCAGTTCTCCAACACTTAGTAGGGGGCCTTCCTGGAACAACAGTTAGTCCCGGACAAGCAGCAAAACCCTTATTAACATCAATGAATTCAGAAGAAGCAGGGATTTTTTGGATCCATATAGTGTATTTTTCTTAGACTGACAGAAGGAAAGCCAACCAGGCTGATGCAGCTGCTGTCAGGCACAGATCTCAGTCGCTGCAGTGGAGCTGAAAGAACAGAGAAGAGCGCAGGATGGGTTTAAAGGACACACGGGCAGCTTGATGGGTGTGAGGATGTCACTGTTGGCCGTTTGTCTGACTTTATGAACAGGCTGCACAGTGGCTGTCTGAGGAGAGGCTGCTGGGAAGCAGAACCTCACAACCTCAGCTCAACAATTAAACCCACCTGCCTGTAAAGTCAGCCAGCCATATTCACACTAACATCTCTCTCACACACACACAGCATTCCCACGCGGCTCCGCGCGGAGCGGCGCTGCTCGCACTGTTTTCGGCCTCGTTCGGGGAAACAAAGGCACGGCGTGTTTACTGGAGGTAGCCTGTTAGCCTGCTAGCCTGTGACTGTGCTGTCAGAGAAGCAGCGCTGGGAGGCCCGGTCCTCACTGAAAATCCACCCCGGCTCTTTGTCGCAGCCCAGTGCGGTGAGTGCAGCGCAGCGGGGCCGCAAATCCCGGACTGGACTTTCCGTCCGCTGACCGGACAGGTCTACTCACCTAACAGTGAGCGCAGATGCTTCAGGCGGGTCAGAACATCCTTCTTTGGGTCCAGAACTTTCTGTGTAGATTTCTTGACGTCTCCATAGCCCCTTCGAGTGAACATTCCGCTGTAGAAGTCAACGCTGGATCACCTCCTCTCTACCATTCAGTCGGTGCCCTCTGAGCCGCTGCGCCGCTCGCGGGGGAGTAAACACGGAAGCTCGCGCAGCTCTGGCCCCGCCCCTCGACACGCCCCCCGAGCTTTGAACCGCCTCTCAGTGAAAGCGCACCGCAGCGGAGATAATTAACCAAACAGCACCGACTCACAAACCTGATTTTAACCGTATATACCAAAACAAACATTACAACATTCAATACTATCATCATCAACAATATCACCATCAACAACAACAACAACAATAATAATAGTAAATGTATTATTATTTATGATAACAACAAAAATGTTTTTATTATTAAAATAATACATATACTATTATTAATGATAAGAATAAAAACGTGTTGTTATTAATATGATTATTATTATTATTATTATTAATAATAATAATTATTATTATTATTATTATTATACATTTCTTATATTTAGGCCTAAAAACGCTGTTTTGACGTCTAAAATGTGATGTCTTAACATAAAATGCAGGCCTCTGAAATGATCGACATTTTTTATTGTTTTTAAAATTAGGTAAACATATATTATTAAATAGAACTACTGGGAAGAAGTTTTATTGCTTTTTTTCTGAATCCAAGTAGAAAATGTACACAGTACTCAAGAGAGCCATCTGGTGTCGAGGATTACAATGACGTCAGTGCAATTTTCTGGCCCTTGTTTCATCTGCTGCAGCCCCTCATAGGTAGGTTTGACACTAATGTGAGGCTAAAAAATGCCTTCATGCAGACTGCAGAAATCATTTCATTAAGCTAAAATATGTGGCACAAATATCTCAATCATGCACACACACACACACACACACACACACACACACACTCACACACACACACACACACACACACTCACCCGTGCCTATGTGTAAGCATATTTATAATGACTCTGGGTCTGCACCCCTCTGTGTTGGCTCTAGATGGGCACAGTTGAAGGGCACTGGGTCAGCCCAGAGCTTTCTCTCTCCTTGGCAAGCACTGCCTCCTGCCTTTCACTGAAGCTGGCAACTGGAAGCTTTTACTGCCCAATAAAGAAATGTAATTTGATGGCAGACAGGCCTCCTGTGGTGTAAGTGAACTAAAGGTCTCGCTGCATTAAGACAAGTTCAGCTTCCCCATGATTTTAATTGATTTTGCAGATGATTAACACTGTGAAGAGCAGTGGAGGCTGAAACGTCTGAAAAAACACTGCAAAAAAGACGTCTGCTTAAGACTTTAATGGGTGATTGAATTAAATGTGATAAGTTGGAAGCGCTTTCCAAGATTTCCTTGACTTGTTTATCCTCTAATCCTCAAGCATCTCAAATAAACTATTGATTTTGATTAGTGGTAAAAATAATCTTCCTCTCAGTTTTACATGCAGATATAAAGTATCAAGGACAGGTTTTGCACACATTACTATATTGATTGCATGATTTTCCATATCCACAAATAATGGCAACCAGGCAAAGAACCATTTCAGCATGCAATGGCTTTATGTAGTATATGGTCATAACCCCAACCTTAACCAATGACTGTCCTGAAGGAATGCCCCTTTCTCATCATTCAAATATGCCATCCAATAAATTGAATGGAAAATGCATGAGAAGACTGTCTTGAAATATATGGAGTCCAAAAAATCTGGGCTAAGGGTCTGGATGTATAATATTTAAATATATGAAAGGAGGTCAACCTGGCTCTCTGTGGAGTCAGGTAAACACACTGTCAGCAGATGGCGCTTTTGAGCAGGACAACTGAAATCAGTTCCAGGGTCAAAGATGTAAGTCATCACTTGTAATTCAGGCTAATGTGTCCTGCTCTGTATTCTAAACATCCACCAGTGAATCAGGAGGGGGTCATTTTTAAAGTGTCAATTCAATCATATTTAGTGAGTGTAATGCCAGCAGATTAGCCACATTAGAACTCATTTAAAACACAATAAACCTCAGCATTAGATAGAGGACTGAATATCAAAACACCCATTCACAGTAAGGTCATGATCACCAGATGATGTACTCAAAATATGAAAACATCTGACCATGAACTCTCACACATAGAGAAAAATGTGGATCAGGGTTAAAATGTTACAAGATCATAATTCTTTACATCATCATACATCATGTTAATTGCAGTTGCTTGTATATAATACCATACCACTAATAACACTAATTAATCTCTGAATCTCAATAAATATATATATGTATTCACTTTCTCTTAGAATCAGAGTGAAACAGCACTTGAGGAGGTGTGCTGTTCCTGTAATTAAGGACACTCTGTAATGAGAAATTATTCAAGGTTTTGAAGTAAATTAATTATTCTGTATAGATCTGTGAAGAATCATTGGGATGCTTAGTTAAAGGTTCTTCTCTTTGATGGAAAACGTCTACTAATTATACAGTTTAACCTTCTAAGTTTCCACTTATTTCTCAAAGAACTATTTTCAAAGACTTTTACTTTACTTGTACTTTTACTTACTAATGCATCTCAAAAAATGACAACATTGAGATACTGTTCATTGGTACCCACAGTTTAATTCAAAAAGGTTAAACTGTCCATTTATATAAATATAGGGACGGTTTGCCCTTTGAGAGAACTGGGAAAAATTCTGGAGGGATGCAATGGGCTCGTCAACGAAAAGGAGACAGACCAAATAGACACCCACTACTGTCAACAAATCTAAAAATCGAAATCAATCAATAGGAACAGGACTGATCAGGCAGAGTCTGCATGCAAGTTGAGCATGTACATGTGGAAAAACAGTAAACATGCACTGGAAGAATCCTTTGGCATTTAAACTGGGATTTAAGTTCAGTTGGAAATGAGTGAAATTAAGCTGTTTTCTGAGGTGGATGGTTAGATAGGGTATGCGCTGTTATATTTATCTCCTGTCTGTAGGTTTCTCTGATCCTCAGTTAAGAAGCTTAGAAACTGGCCACAAAATGAAGATCTCTTGTTCTAAGTGTTAAACCAAACAATTCTGAGTCAGAGGAAGGATGCAAGAGCAAGTCATTTTTATTAGTCAACATGAAAGACAAAAGTAACCAAAGAACCAAGATAAAACTATCTAATGTGAAATAATTAGTGAAAAAAGGCGTGAGGGCAGTGAACAGACAGGGCAAAAGTGGAGACAAAACCAAAACAAAGAGCAAATGGAGCAGCACCAATGAAGACAATGGCAAAACAGGGCAAACCTTAACACTTCAAATATGTCACTTTAAATGAAATGAATATAAATTATCAAAACAAATTCCCCAATATTCAACATTTGTGAGACACATTAATAAACATACTTCCAATAAAAATAGATATATCAATCACTGCTTTGTATTAAAACATTAAACCAAAAACATAAATTCCTTATTCTGGCTAACACACACACACACACACACACACACACACACACACACACACACACACAAAATAACTTAAAGTATTTAAAAAATAATGTAATAGTTATGAATAGACAGTCTCATCTGTAGAACACTCAAAAGTAATTCTTAAATCTCACTGAATTAGATACTGTAAAATTGCATTTATTTATTAATGATAAATATGTTTCATATACTGGTCTGGACTGAGCTTTTGGTAAATCCACTGAAGTAATAACAGAGTACATAAATAGCAGATGCTGTATTGCCCACCAGAAGGTGGCAACATAACCCCATAAATGAGCCTCCTCTTGAGGCAAAATTTAATCCGAGGTTTGAAAAGCACTTGTCTGCACTAAATTCACAAGTAGAGCTCGAAAATACTTGACTTTCCTCCCCACATGGTTACGGCTTCCTTTCTCAGCAAATCTAAGTGTCATTAAATGCTCATGTTCCCCATTGTGACATATTAAGATACAGAGGACAAGAATCCAACTATTGTGCCTCAATATAGACCACCTTCAGTGGAGGAATAGAGGAAGAATCCAGTCCAGTCTGAGCATTAGTGCAGGATGCAGTTTCTAGCACATGTAAATAAAGACATAAACAATGCAACATTATGTGTGGTTCCTCAATGCAGAGAGACATGTTTATAAGTTGGTTGTAATGCTGGGGAAAGTAGGGGAAATTTCTGTGCAGTTTGATTGGAATTAATTACAAGAACAATAGCTTATAGCTTCTTGAAGCCACCCATCTATTTGACCCTATTAACTAATTCAGTCACTAGCATATTCATCCCTTCTTTATAGTTCTGAGGGTTAGTCTATTCCTAGCCACCAGGGGTCACTTTGGAGTAAAGTCTTTTGTGTAGGAAAAGGTATCAGAAAAGCTTCGGAATGTTATATTAAGAGTTTAATCGATTCAGCCTTTAATTTGGTTCACATTTCTTGTGGATAATTACGTAAATATGGTCTGTAGAAATGGAATTTGATGTGATTATTAAAAGTGACCACAAAATCCTTTTTCCTCAGTTCAGTGTTTCATTGTGAAAATGTAAAACAGCTCTGTGGAGAAGGCCTGTCCATCATATTATTCACTGCTTACAGTTTAGTTTGAAGTAGAGGTGGAAAATCCAGGTCCAGAAAGTAAAAACCATCCCAGGATTTTGTTCCAACTGCCTGCGTAGCTCTGTTGCAGCTTAACATTCCTCGGTCCATAGTGTTTTATGTGTACAGGGAATACAAAATAGAAGGCATTACAACCCACAGCAGACAGCGCAGTGGCTGGTAAAGATCATGACTAGTTGTCTGTCCCCACACGCTATTCCCACAGGTATGTGCAGCACTCTTTATCTTCCATGGGACATGGTAAAAGTAAAGTAAATACAGATGGTTTACTTCAATATACAAAATCTGTCCATTAAACTTCGGTAGAGCCCAGGTAGTGGGAAAAAAATCCTGGAATTTTTACTTTCTGGACCTGGGTTTTCCACCTCTAGTTTGAACGACACTATATTTCAAACAACGGAGGGGTTAACGAGATTGGCCCACGATCGAGTAATCAGAATCAGACGTATTACACTGTGACTGAATTCTACATGCTTGCTTATAAAACCGTTGCACACACTTAATTAAAATCTGTCCTGAAAGCATCTTGTATCAGAACAGATAATCTACAGTGAAATTAATAAGAAGGGAGAAAAGAGAATTATTATCACGGAGAGAAGGTGTTTTTAGCTGTATGCATGGCAGGGGTCTCTATCTTGAAGGTATGATACATGCTACGCAGCAAATGGTTCTTCAGTATTTCTCGCCCATAATCTGATTCCAATTTCGCCAGTCATCAGCCTCTCAGGAGAAGAACGGGTAGATGTTTAATTGGAGCGTCTGGGCTTTAATTGGGTTCACTTAAGTGTAAAACTACCTTCACAAAAAAAGGGTGAAAAATCATGTGGCATCTTTTAAACGACAGTTTTCTACTGTACATCAGGTAAGCTGCCAAATGATGTCTCTTCATTGATCTCCTCATCGTGTACAAGAATGAACTTCATCCCCATTTAGCAGCTTTCAGCAGCTTAAAATATGTTCAGCTCGTAAATATATTTGACTTTTCAAATGTGCTTGAAAAACAGTGCTATCCTTCAACAAGTTCACATATAGTGATGAGCTATGAAGGACCCAGGCTACTGTTTTATTTATAGATCATTTCGTTTTGATCACCTGTCAGGCGGTGTGAATAAAAGTTCACTTATCTTGATCTAACGCTCATCTGCATATAAAATAAGAAATAACTATACTGTATTGGTGTTATACTTGCATAATTTGTGCCTGGGACCCATGTCTAAAGCCCATGCTGACCCACCAAATGCTGACTTAGGCCTTACTGCTGCATGGTTGTAGGTATTTCTGTTTTCATTTGTTTCTTTAGCACATAAAAAAAACATGTTCAAATGTTTTAAGGTTGTGTGATGCACTCTGCAAATGGTGGACATTCCAACTGTTTATGTATTGGGTCATTCTCCCCCTGTACTGTAAAGCACCATCCTCTCAGACTTGCTGCATTTGAATGAATATGTATAACTGCTATTTCTAAAAGCAATCACATTACCAACGATCCAGTTCCACTGACAGTCATACATTCCTGCGCTATAGCAGTGCCTTCACCATGTTTGACAGATGATGTGGTATGCTTCATCATAGCATTCTAATTTGGCTGATTCTTTGAAACGATTCTGTGATCTTCTAGTGGTTGACTGCAGGCGTTTTCCATTTCTTCCCAGATGTCTCTTGACTTTTGTCATGTGCAATGGAAGCTGAACTGACCTGCCGGATATGCATGTGGGGCACAAACAACTAGTCATGATCATAAGCAGCCACCGTGTTGTCCACTGTGGGTGGTAATGCCTTCTATAATGTATTCCCAGTACATATGGTACACTATGGACTAAGGAATGTTAAATGCATGTACAACTTTGGAAATGCAATTCCCATCTACCTGGCACCCATTTTCATGCCTTGCTTGAACTCACTATTATTAATAATTCACTTCACTTTGCCATAAGCACACTAGCCAGTGTTCAACTTCACAGGATAACACCTCACAACTTATCTAAGCCGCACTGTTAACGAACCTTTCATGATCAAGTTGCATACTGCTATCCCATATCCTGTGGCAGGTCAGTGTATTGTTCCAGCCTAATGATGGCCTCCTTCTCTTGCATTGACAGACTGACACCTCTTTGGGCCACATATTCCAATATGTGAGCTCTCATGAAAGACCACCGTCTACTTAATTGGTCCTAAAATAATGAATGAACGGGTCTATATAAAAATAAAAGAGAGTACGGGCAGGGCAACTGTACATAATTATATAGACTAGACTGCCACTAATTAATTATATATAGAACAGTTTTTATTCAACTTGTTTTACAGTTCCAGCATACTACTTATCTACATGAAATAAATTTAACCACTCTTGATTACCTGCATGTCCATGATCCAATCAGTCTTTTCTGTTTTATTTTACACTGCATTTTATTTCTTCACATTGTTTATTTTTAAGGTCAGAGTTCTGGTGGCACTGATTACTTCAAGGGTAGCTTGAATAAGACTAAGGTAGTATACTTTTTTTTTAGGAAAAACATTCTCTTACTAATTTCTATGAACGTAAAAGAATTTTCAGAAAGTGCAAGCCTTGTATGAGTAGAATAATCCATGTGTCTAACTGAAGAGATGTGAAATGGAAGGGGGTAATTTCTGTAAAAGGGCTTTGTAAATGAATATCCAACTATGAGTCCTTTTCATAGGCCAGGATGACCCATCTACCTTCAAGTACAGCTCACATTGATGACTGCAGAAGGGGTCAGCAGTAGCAAACCTAAGAGCTCTATCACAGACAGAATTCAGCAGAGGCAGCAGCTTTCAAGTGAATTTTGTCAAGCTGTCCTTGGTAGACTCCTCTGCACGTTTCCTCTTGTACAGCAGCTTGTCATCAATCCAAATTGTGGAATATTTATAGAACACATGGCCATTCAATTCAAAATACATGGCCAGACTACAGCTATTCAGGGTGTGTTTTAGAATCAGACCACTCAAATATAAGCCCCATAATTTAGCTGGGTTTTTTTGAATATGCTAAAAATATAGTACATGCTCTATTTAAAATTTGGTAAATAATTCTTTCCCTTTAAACATGAATTTCTGAAAAGACACAAAGCTTTTTTTAGGATTAAAAACAACAGCATAAAATATAAACATTGAGTAATGGAATGTGTTCCTCTATATTATACTATGTGTCACAAGCATGAATTAAATACAAAACTATTTAAAAAAAATATTCCAAACCTCATCTTTTACCACCCTATCTTTTATAGTTACTGTTGCTTTCAAGTAAAGCCATTAATGATATATTACTGGGATTCACAAGAACACCTTTTGGTATATGTGTGGGCATTGCATGTAACAACAAAATTAATGTCTTTCTGTATAGAGTATAGATGTATATATGTTTGTTAGCATATCTCCTATGGTTTCCCATTGGATGTATGTTATTGATCATTGCCATGCGATTCGTTTTCTCATGAGGCCCATGCCATTTTATTTGATGTGCACTCTTTGAATGAACGTTTTCGTGTGCAGCAAAGTTGAGAATGGCTCTGTCTAACTGCCACAAAGTGTAAAGACTGCAGTGTCTGTTTAGGGACCTATTTGGTTGGGATGAGAATAGCTGTATTTGTGATAACATCATTAGCGGGATTTTCCTCTCGAAGTTTGTCCACTGTCTTTAAGGGACTGTTTTCCCAACTTCTAGCTCCATTTCTAGCCACAGGGGTGGGAAATAACAAGCACCAGTGGGATTTCAGCCTAGTCCATCATGGGGGCCAATACAGAGCCATCCAAGCCTCTGAAAGTCCAGCTCGGCCTGCAGCTTTTTATACTGTCCGTGTGTCTCTCAGTAAAGTCAGTCTCTCAGTCACTTCAGTGAATTCCCCTCGCTTTGTTGTCGACTCCAAAATGCTAGAGAGCTCGACATCATCATTATCTTTTCTCCCCACCGAGATTTCTCCTCCTCTACTGAGCCCATCCCTCGGCTCGGTGCTGGGCTTGTTTTATTGGTAGCTTCTTCCCACAGAAAGATCCGTTTCATCACTGCCATCTACTGCATCCACTGCAATGGTTGCGAAAAACAAAGAGCCCCTCTCTTTTTTCCCTCCAGTTCGGAGCCCTGATGTGCTGGCAGGAAATCGATAGCTGCTTTCGCACGGCTGGATAATTAACACAGCACTTGTGCAGTGTCGGT
Organism: Acestrorhynchus altus; assembly: GCA_034509495.1. NCBI lineage: Eukaryota > Metazoa > Chordata > Actinopteri > Characiformes > Acestrorhynchidae > Acestrorhynchus > Acestrorhynchus altus. Next base: position 12,295,219 of record CM067513.1, read on the forward strand.
TCACAGGTAGGAGCCTTATGTCACAAGATCGTATCGGTTCCAATGCATGAGAGACACTGGACCACAGATTAAAGTGTCAGGAGGTGAGAGGTAAACACACATGGCATTGGTGTGTGTGGGTTTGACACTTGTGCTTGTGGGAGAGCATTTTTGTGAGTCTGCATATGTATATGTGTGTCTGCATGTTTGTTTGTCTGTTGGAGAGTGTGTGTGTGTGTGTGTGTGTGTGTGTGTGTGTGTGTGTGTGTGTGTGTGTGTGTGTGGCCAAGAGAACACTTATTTCCTTGAGTTCTCTGTAAGCAATTCGAAAAAAAAACCCCATAATATTTAACTGGAAAGTTCTTTTGCTGAAGATTCCGCATTTGAGAGAGAGAAAAAAATTCCAAAATGACCAATCCAATACTAACCCTGAAGAGTGACACTTCCGAATTTCCAATGTGGACATGGTGGCAGTACAAACGCTGATAGATGGCAGGGAATAAAAGGGCTTCTCACGACAAACTTTCAGCAAATGTCAGCCTTTCATGGTGTTGAGAAGGCCCATTTCATATCTATTACAGCAGGCTTTCCACGGCCGATATTTCAGATTTTAGTGCTCCCTGCGCCACAAATCCTCTGCCAATCTTCCCCATAAGAATCTCTGCCAGCTCCCCTGTGATGCATTCTTCCCCTCTGTACCTCTCTCGCTCACTTTTTTTTTTTTTTTTTTGATGTGACAGAACAAACCGCGACCTATTAGGATTAAGGCTTTGAAAAGATCTTTGATGCCGTTCAAGGTTCCTTTAAACTGGCGAACTGACAATATGAGCAGTGTGGAGGCAGCTGCTGAATGAGGTGATTGGTTGTCCTCGTTGAGGTTTAATGCCGCACCCCCACCCACCACACACTCCCCCCTCCCCCTCCAACTCTCACTCTTACTCTCCAACAACCCTATAAAAAAAACCCACACAGTTTTCCCATCCAGCCCCATCCTCTGGCGTTCAAGACGCTAACAAATGTGTCTGTTTCTATGTGTGTGTGTGCGTGTGTGTGTGTGTGTGCATGTGTGTGTGTGTGTGTGTGTGTGTGTGTGTGTTTTGCCTTGCTTTTGCTGAGGACTCTTGCTGCAGATGACTTGGCTCAGTGCCCTTGCTGTATCTGAACTGTTGCCCGGAATCAGCTGAAGACAATGGCTGTTTTTTTCTTTCCTCTTTCTCTTCTCTCTCTCCTTTCCTCTTCTCCTGAGGACACACAGGCAGGCGTCAAAGGCAGCAGCAGGCTGCGGAGCTGAGGAAAATGTGAAGGACGGGGATAAATGCAGTGCCATGTTATTCAAAGGCAACGAGCTGTTGAAAACCCTTTTTAAAAAGAAGAGGGGAGACAACCCCCTCGGCCAATTTCTTTAGCTAAATTGATTTTGACATGCACCTGTGATTGGTCTTGTATTTCCCTGAAACACAATGTTGCGCCGCTTTGTTAGCCGTAGACACTGGCTACGAAAATTAGACCTCTAAAGGAGGATGACTCTTCACACCAGTGTTTACTGAACGGACATATCCAAAAGGAGAGAATGTCTCCCATCTGCCAAAATTAATTGGTGATTTCAAAAATAAATAAATAAAAACATTGCAGTGCCGGGACAACATAATTATGGTATCATTTCATCTGTGACCTGATTCATTCTCTACATCAGCTTCCAACTTGCTTTGTTAACTTCTCTGAGTGTGAGATACTTGAGCACATGCACGAGAAAGAGGAACGTAACATTATCTGACATTCCCCATTTCTATCACATTATCTGAAAACCCTCTGCAAAAAAAGAAAAAAAAAAAAAAAAAAAAAAAAGAAAAGAAAAAAAATGTAATTGCCATTTCTGTCGAGCTGTAATGGATGTGGTGGATATGATATCGAAATTCCACTGAAAGATTCTTAGAGAATAGTGTAGAGGAAGTAGTAAGGATCCCATTAAGATACGGCCCTGCTCCCTCCCACAGCCTCTGGCTGAATCACACAGAATGCATCTCAGTAAATGACACTGATGACTGCCAAGCAATAAAGTTATAGAGCGGGATCGCTCCTGCCTGCACAGACAGACTGTCAGAGGATTGCCGCCACACTGCTAGTGCTGACCTTATCGCACTAACCTTATTGACCTTATCGCACTAACTCTGCATTTACATTCTCAACACAAGCTGAAAGCCTCTTGGGTCTGCAAGAGTGCCTCCTAATCTTTCATAAAAGCGTCTTGAGTTGGCTTTCTGGTTTGGAGAGTGCATGCCGAAAAAAGAACTTGACGGAAAACGCAGGCCAAATTTTAATCTTTAACCTATCTTAAACCTCTGACACACTGCCCCAACTCTGACCAACTCAAAAGCTTTTTGGCCATCTTTGAAGGGGGGAAATGTGAGCTTTCACTCGCCTGGTGTTTTAGTCAGTATTTTGGGAGTTTTACTGCCAGTTTTATATGTAGAGTCAGTTTTGACATTAGACGGTAAAGGTCCACAGATCTTGTCCATACAAGATTAAACAAAAAAATAACGTTTCTTAAATAGTTGGCTTGATTGTGCAGTTCTAAGGAAATATTTATGTACTTTGTAATTTTCCAAATCTTATTTCGAAAACTGATGTATGGATTTATAAGTATTGTCTATTGAAGGGTTATTTAAAAAACAAAAATTGATTAGCGTAGAATCGATTGCCTAGGCCATGGGATAACAGTATGTAAAACGATGACCTGTTTAAGTTAGGAGGTGTTATCTTGTGAGTGAGGTTAAACACTGGTCAGCGTGATCATGGTAATGCAATATGAATTACTGAAGTTTGAGCGAGGCATGAAAATGGATGTGACACTCCTTTTCTGAAGTTGTTCAGACATTTAACAGTTCCTTAATCCATCATGTCACAGGTGTACTGGGAAGATGTTATAGAAGGCATTACAACTCCCAGTGGACAGTGCAGTGGGTGGTAATGATGTTGACCAGTGACCAGGTAGGATTGCCTGTGAGAACAGACAGAAATCAAAGTCAGAAATCAAATTCACTTTCTGTGCAAACCCCACATTCATATCCAGTGGGTCATGGTAAAACTCAGGCAACACAATAATTTGTTCCTGACTTCTGGAAGCACTAGTATCAGCTGACATTGAGAGCTAAAACCTTGGTCAGTACTTGAAAAAATATATTTTGCCTTATTGTATTAAAATTGAACTTTGAATGTATTCATTGTCCAAAATGGAGTCAAATCTTGATATATTCTTGATTGCTTCTCCTATTTCCAAATTATCAAGACGTGGTGTAATTTTTTAAGACCTGAATATTACAACACATACATACATACATTGTGTTTTGCCACACAAATGATTTTGTCTATATTTAAATTACACCAAGTATTTACAAAAAAAGACAAAAGTATTGGGACACCTTCTCATTCAAGTGTATTAAAACGAGTTCATCCAGCTTTTGATGGAGTAATTGTCTCTACTTCCCAGGGAAATATTGCTACTAGATTTTGAACAATTGTTGTCAGGATTTTGAATGCAGTCAGCGACAAGAGTGTTTGTGAGTTCAGGATGTTGGATGATAGACTCCCCAACTCATTCCAAAAGAAATGGACAGAGAACCACCATTCCAGAGAACACAGTTTCACTGCTCCTCAGCTCAGTGTTCGGGGGCTTTATACCACTCTAGCATATGCCTTACATTACGCAAAATAGGTTAATGTTCCATAACTGCAACAATTTAACCTTCCTTGTTACATTCCATATGCTTTCATTGAAAATACAGTATTTGGTGGCATTCAGTTGAGAAGGTTTCTAGCAAGCAGTGATTAACTACCATCTAGCTAGGATCTTCAGAAGGCCTTGGCAGTCAACACGCCCCCATGTTCTCATGTACTTTAGCCAATGGTAGCTTACTGTTACTGAAGGAGATTAGGCTTTCATTGACCAAATGCTGTAAAGCCAGGCACCTGTTTGGACAGGACTGTGGACTATCGCTGAACCATAGTATGTTTTGTGCCCGTCCAAATTAGAACAAAGCACCTTCTTGCAGTTAAGTTGGGTTTAATTCATCTTTGATATTCATAGCTGGGAAATGAAACAGACCTTGACCGAGCATTGTCTTTGATAAGTGGTGCCCTCAGACACCCGAAAGCCCTGGTTTATTTGGTGGCGTCCAAGTTAAAAGGCCCACTGATGCATTTTGCCAGTTCCAAACAAACAGTAGTGTAGCACCACACAGCCATCTCGCCAACCCTCCGCTTCTGTTATAAACAATAACAAAACAGGAATGCTTTTGATTGAGCGGCACAAGTTGGCCCCAACTATGTTTTGTGTAGCGACCCATGAAAAAAATCCCTGGGTAAGAATCAAGTCCCAAAGACAAGAACGTTTAGTGCCAAATTCCTCCCCACTTCAGTTGGTAGCGATTTCTCAACTCCTTTTGTTGCTAATGCTTCCATAAAGTGGGTTCTTTTGCCATTGTTCAACTAATCATATCCTCTTCAGTAATTCCATCTGAACAGATGAGATACCAACTATTAATCTCCTATCGCTCAATCTAAAATTAAAACGCAGGGAGAGGACAGGGAGTCAATTCATCCGTTAGCATATTCACTTGAAAACATTAATTTGTGCAGCTGCGTATGTCAAATTCTATTAATATTAGGATAATGTAGAAACTACATTTTTAAAAAATCTCCTTTCATAAGAACATATCGGTATCGGTAAGTTGCTGCAAACATCTTTAATTTTGGTCCAAATTCTGCTTATTATCTACAATAAACCTCAACATTTAGGCAACTAACACATATAAAGAAATGAGCCTTTTTCATTCTAATCAATTCTGTAATCTGAACACATATCGAGCTGCTCACATGGTATTTGAGACAAACCATGACTGCTTTGAGAATAAGGGACAAAAAAAACGACAGCCAAAGTAATCGCATGTATTCAAGGTCCTGTATGAGCAAAGGCCTTCCTTGTTGAGGATGCAGAAATATAGCTCACAATTCCAATCACATCGGAGTGTAAATGTTGCTTTCTGCAAGCCTTTCATATATTGTTCTCAAGAAATCAAGGACTCTTGCTATTATGATTGGCCAAATGGCTTCAGATCAGAAATGTTAGCAAGCCTTAGCAAGTGTTCCTACTTGCTTGTAAGAGCACTCTTCTCACTCTTCTTTTGCTCTAATGATTTTTGCTCCAAGAATTTTTCCAATAATCTGTTAAATATATATATATGTGTGTGTGCGTGTGTGTGTGTGTGTGTGTGTGTGTTTCTGTTCATAAATATGTCATTGAAAAAGTGTCAAAATGCCCCCTTTTAAATGAAGCTGTTTCCCAGTCATATGACAGTGGTAAAATAAACTGTTACATGCAAAACTGTAATGTATAACAAAGTATACAGCAGTAAACAGTCTTATGCAAAAGGGTGGGCTCCAGTAATCAAATGACATCATCAAAATAATATCAGTATACGATAGACAATTACAGAATTACTATTTATACTATTTATACTATAGTATAAATTTACATTGCATTGTAAACACTATATCAGAAGGGTTCAACTATAATTAGTAAAACACTTATTGATGCCAAATAGAACAATTTTTTGTGTCTAACATTCTTATCATTTTCTCAAGGTTAAAAATAATTGGACGAAAATGATTTTTCTAAAGGGCCTTTGTAGAGTGTGATATTCAACATTGTATTTGGTACATACCAGAACATTATGATAATCATGATGATCTCCTCAGGCAGGTCCTGAAGATTGTACCTTCAGTTTAAAGGAAAGAAAAGGTAAGAAAAAATAATTTACACAGTGAACTGGGTATCTCTGTGATTCTATATTGTATATTATCAGAAAAGATGGAGAGAAAGAGAGAGGGAGAGAGAGAGAGAGAATGAGAGAGATTCTCTTTTGTTCACTCACCTCTCGAGCGGCTAGTGTTTGACTTCCTCCCTATAGGAGTGGGTAATTCAGGAGCACTGTGTGAGCTTGTTAGATCACCGAGGCCCGCAACGGCACCATTCTTTGCAGACCCTTGACAGCAAATATGTAGTAATGATATTGTCTCCAGCTGGGTAATAACACACAATTCAGGCCGCCACACAGTGCACTGCTGCAGAAATGGAGGGGGAGAAAAGAATTACTCTGAAGGACTGAAGGAAAATGACAGTAGAAATGTCTCCAACCCCTGAAGTGGAGTGCTGAAAAATGCACCCCCTGCACAACTGAGCAGTCAATAGCTTCTTTCCTCCTCAACAGGGTATATGCACGTCACACACAAACACACACGGACACACAAACCAACACCACTGGCTGAATGTACTGACACTAACCTGCCTCCGTAAACGCGGCCCAGTTCACACCGCCGAATGCACTAATCAATGCTGACTAACAACACTGACCTTGAACTCACTTGTTAACATCTAACAGGCAATAAATGTCACTTCTGTCTAACTCACTGCCAAAAGGGAAAAGGGGGTGGGGGTGAAGTTTACCCTCTCCCCTACCGAGGTGTGAAATTGTGGCATGTGATCCTTAATATGTGTGAAGTAGACAAGGCCTTGACACAATGCCCCCGGGCCCTCAGGGGGCCTCCTCTGGCACAGTCTGTTAGCTTCCTGCTGGGGTTTGGCGCAGGCTCACAGTTCACTTTCAGGCCTAAGTTGGGATAATAAGCTTTCACGGATGCCTCCGGGCAGTGTACTGTAACACTGAGGCCTTCAGTCAGTCAAACAGTGTTGTGGAAAACACAGTGATGTTAACCTATGAAACGTTTCATAAACAATTAGTTCTGACACATCAAAAAGACAAGTTGTTTATACACTGTGGAAATCAGTATTTACTTATGAAGAAACAGGGGAGCACTTAATAAATACATCATAAGTAACCTTAAATTAAAGTTACCATTTACCATCTCTTCCTTTAGAACTACCAGGTTAGAAAGGTTCTATTAATACAGTGGCTGCAAGTGACTGCAAGTTTTTTCTCACAGCACTTCTTTGAAAGAGAACAAGCTTGTGTTCACAATGTAGACATACTGATTGGATATGTCAAAGCAAACGTACCACAGACTCTAAATGTCTGACCTCTCAATATTTACATGTTCAATAATTAATGTTGAAAATTTTAGAGACCCCACACATATGTACAGATGTGGTTTTGTTCAAAATGGATTCTATTTATTTTCCAACAATAGAACACCTCACATTTTCAGAATACACTGGATCCCAACCAATGGTTTCTTAACATGTAATGTTGCACAATTTCTCAAAAAATGTTACTTTAGAACAAAAAATACAACAGACACAAAGCAAAAACAGCTGGACGACCAGGTTTTGCCTTTTGCTCATCATCTTACCAAGGACATAACATTCCTATCCCTGTTTTCCAAGGTGACAATTCCCGCATACTCAGAGGGCTGCAAATGTGACTGATTGGCATGTTGAACATTCATGAGAATTCCCACGTTTGGACACGAATATACAGAATTAAATCCTCTTGAAAATGTGGGACTTCCTGGAACAGAGAGCAAAACATCAGTGAAGGCATCCACAAAAATCGGCCCAAACTGCTTGAGTGTTTGATGAAAGAGTGGCTTAACACAGATGTCGTCTACATCCAAAAACTTGTTCAGTCCAATCCAAGTTAAATCACAGATGTTACAGGTGATTAGGTATGTTTAAGTCAAAGGTGACTAATATTTTGTCTGGTGTTACGTTGGGATAACCTTAAAATATACTGAAGTCACGTGACCTCTTTACAACGACAAGAAAAAAAAAACACTAATGAGCTGCTCACTTAATTTCATAGATTTTTCCCAGTTTTTGGCCAGTCTACCCCAGGTTTTCAGTCATCACAGACCCCCAACTACAAGATTTTCTAACAATAGAACGCCTCACATTTTCAGATTACACTTGTGGATCTCCATCAAATGGTCTCTTAACAGGTAATGTTGCAGAATTTCTCACATATAATGTTACATTAGATCAAAAGATACAACAGCATACAAGAGACACCAGCAAAACAAAGACTGTTGCTGCGTTTCAAAGCCTAGACTGCAGCGAAGGCAGTCTGCATTTCTCGGCTGCTACATCAAAAACGGCTGTTTGAAACAAAAGGATTCTTTGTATACAGCTGAGAAATGCAGTCTATGCTTTGTCTAATGAGAGTAACCCACAGTTCTCTGCACACATACTGTGTGAAGAAAAAAAAAGGAGCATGGAAATGTATTTATGTATATGATTTTTTTGTATATTTGAAGTTTTGTGCTGCAAATGCAAAAGGCAGGACCTCCCTGGTGACGTCATCACTCCTGTTAGACTGTTCCTGAAGGATCCATTTGTGTGACAAATCGGTTCCTAAATAGGACTCTTCATAGAACTGTCCTACCAAGGACCCATCCTACCAAGGCTATAACCTGGGCTTTGGAATGCAGTATGTATCTCAAACCTCATAGTAACTGCATGAGGGACACAGCAATAGACTGCCAGTTGTGTCTTAACAGTTGAAGTTATACTGAAAGAAGTACATTTTATTTGCATTCTTCATTCATTTTTGATTAACATGAGATAAACTTGTGTTTCCATTCAGCGTACTTCTCCTTTCAGCTCAGTTCTTTATTCATCTTAGGTCTCCATTCAGTTCCAGATTATCAATCTTTTATGACAGACATCAACATTGTGTTACAAATGATGGCAGGATGAAGGATGTTGAGTTCTATATATTGAATGTATTTTATTAATACACATTCATATGTATAATATGAGACTGTAACTGGACTGTGATCAGATTAGGGGGTGAAATATCATTCATGTGGGGTGTCATTCATACCCCACACCAAAGAATAATCTGGATTATATAGGAAATTCATAGATAAACTATTTGTTTACTCAAGACCACTTCTGTGACTTTGAGTAGTAAGTTCCTAGCATGCTTCCAATCCATTCCATTATTTATGCATGATTCAGAATTACTTTTAAATATACAGTACATTCAACACAGTAATGGAAATCAGACAATAAGCACAATACAAATGTTATGGAACATATCATTCAGCAGAATCAATTCTGCTGAATCAATTTATTTGGGATTCAGGAACCTGCCTCACAGCGGTGGCTGGCTTCACATGTATTAGAGGAAGCATGTGCTTGTCTTCACCCTCCTAATGTTGGGAGCACCAATGGGGTTGGATAATTGACACTTCCAAATATAAAAATAATATTATAATAAAATTTAAATGTAAAGAAATGTATATTTTTTTTGTTTGTATGTCTGTTCCAGCGCATACAACAATTAAACAAATAAAGAATGAGAAGAGTCTGTGATGTGCAGAAATGGGTACTTTGGTTGAGGTGACAGTATATTTGAACCACAATACTTGAGTTGCTGGACAACCAGGTTTTTGCCTTTTGCTCATCATCTTAATGAGGAACATAACATTCATATCCTTATATTCCAAGATGACAATTATTGCATTCACTGGGCTGCAAATGCCCAGATACCCAAATTTGATGCAAGCATGACTGAACACTGATGTCACCGACATCCAGTCTGTGCCAAATTAAATTGCAGATATTACATGTGATTAGGTACATTTGAATCACAGATGACTACTATTGTGTCCACTGTTGTGGATGAGATGATGGCTAGATAGGGTAAGTCTTGTAGTTTGTTATGAAATGTATGTCATGTATATAGGTTACTCTGATCCTGAGATGTGGAGCTTAGGATACCGGAAAATTGGTGTGTAAGAGTTAACATACATTCTGCTGAATACAATGTTAAAGTAACCATGGAGTTGTTAAAACCCAATATTTTTCTGCACTTTGTGTCTAATAATTTGCATTTTATCTAAACACTGCTTAACTAGAAAGAGGGAGGTGCTGGAGGATAAAAAGAGATACCAGCAGTAGAGGCAGTTTCTTCTGATTTGGGTTTAATCTGAAAGGCTTCACAGACCTTTAGGCCTTACCATACTGATCTGACCTGGTGAGGGACTCATCGTCAGATGTAGGCCATGACCTCAGGTGTCCACCAAATCACAGTCCTGATGCATTTTTACACTTTTACACTACTAATCACAACATATTTCACTTAAATTGAACTGCCTAAGATGAGGGTGTGCACATGGTCACAGGATATAATAGAAGATGTAATATCCTATATACTATACTCTACTACCTGTATTCAATAAAAATGTATCTATAAAAATCTATTGTGCAGCAGCTCTGCAGTGGTAAGCATTTTCGGCTGGCTTTTTTCCAATGACAGTGACCCTAAAAGATATGGATTTGGGCCCCAGATGCAGGAGCTCTTTGGCTGATTGTTCTACAGGGCTGTGTATGGAGAGCTGTCCTCAGGCAGGAGTGAATCCTTTAATCTGTGTGCTTGATCTGAGCTCTCCCTTCTCCACTGAATCGTCTCTCTCTCACTCCCCTCAACATCCGCGGCTTGTGGCCGTGAACTCTGACTCCTGCCCAAGCACCGTGCCAGCAACTTGAGAGGAGAAGAGAAAGAAAAAAAAAGAGAAAGAAAAAAGAAAACGAGAGCTTTCCCTTCTCTGCTCGCATTCATCCATTTCTCACTCTCTTTCTGTGTGGAGAGTATTGTGAATGAGAAAATAATTTAGAATGCTATGTAAAACGTAGCCTTGATACTTACTGGTGAAGAGAAAGGAGGTACATGAAAATTCATAATTTTTCCCTTGTGTTCATCGTCTGAAATGGTTTCATTGAAATCAGTTCAATCCTCACAGGGATTTGCATACACATAACAGACAGTTGACCTCAAGTGATTGAATTTGGCCCATAAAAGAAATGCATTACTTAAAACACAGAGGTTGCAGAGGCATACACTTTTTTCCTCATATGAAATAAATAAAAAATTAACATTTACTCTGTCAATGACTTCTGCCACTCCTTGTTATGGATGAAACACCCTGTTGCAGATGGCAAGCTGAGAAATCCTGTTGTGGCTTTTCTGCAACATACTGCAGGTGCACTCTGTATTGAACTTGAATCAAAAGTAAACACATTTTGAGAGAGTGCCATGATATAAAAAAAATCCTCAACAATAATTCCAAAATATGGTCTGTCCATCCTATTTATCTTTCGATACAGCCAGTGCATAATGTAGTATCTCACTTATTTACAATATAACAGGGTGCATCAATGCACTTGGAGGAGAGCAATAGATGTTCAACACAAGTAGACCATCATATGGGCTCCCAGCTGGCTGACAGCAGTCATGGAAGAGAACGACTACATGGCCTTGGTTATTTTACAACTCAGACGAGGAATAATGCATAGAAAAGTTAGTTAGACAGTTGATAGTGACAAAGTTACAGTTTTTGTCATTTTGTTGAACACAGAATTAAAAGAATATCCAAGGAATTACCCACCACAGGACAATTTCCACAGTATGAAGCACAGTGGGTTTCTGAGCACCATTAATTGAATTCTCAACATTTAAGCAAGTCAAAAATGTTGAGGTGGATGCCTTCATGAGTGTAAATAAAGAGTTTATTTCAGATGCATGCCACTAGTAATACATAAAAGAAAAGCATGACGGAAGCATTTCTAACACCTGGTTCTATTCTGCATTCTTTTCACAAATGAAACCAAGACTAAACCAAAGAGCACAGTCTGAAGGAAGTAGCTGTGAAAGGTGTATCAATTAGTACTCTCAAATGGGTCTGCCAGCAGTGGCAAAAATCCCAGTCTACAGCACATTCTTTTGAGAATTGTGGCCGAAATACAAAATGAGCAAGGCCACTTGCATGTCACTCTGCTTCATATGTTCATGGTATGCAGTTCCCTGCAGAGTGTTCTTTCAGAAACTGGTTCTGAAGGACCTGTAGCTGTGAAGGACCTGCAACCCATGAAGCACCCAATGGGTCCTTGTCCCACTTTCATCTTTCGGCAAAAATTCAGATGAGAATTTCCTGTAGGCAGGAATTTTTGCTACTGCTGGTGAACCAATATGAGTGTATGCTTCCATACACCACATATTCAGCTACTTCCTTCATACTGTGGCCTTTGACACACCCAAATGCATTCGCTCTGATTTGCCAATGTTTAACATCTACTTTGTGAGATGTTTTCCACTTCTTAATGTACACATCCTGCCACACTTCACAGCTTCAGTTTCAATCCATTTCTGCAAAAAAAAATAAATAAATACAATGGTGACCCACAGTGCAGATGGATAATGATCCAAAACATACTATAAAAGTAGGCCAAAAGCTCCCCAACTGTGTTCTAACTGGACTAGGGTTATGTTGGAGGTCACATCAAATCAAACTGGATTCAAGAAACATTTAGTTGAATGTAAGCATCTATAAATCAGGCTATTCGAAAGTGATACTGTATTATGACATTTCATATATACACTGACTAAGTATAACATTATGTCCACTGACAAGTGAAGTGAATAAGACCACCGCAGTGAATTATCTCTTCACCACCGCACCTGTTATTGGGTGGGATATAGTAGGCAGCAAGTGATGATTGTATCCACAAACAAGTTCTATTCATGGAGGCCCCACCATGCAACTTAGGAGTTAAAGGTTCTGCAGCTAACATCTTGGTCCCAGATACCAGAGCACATTTTAAGGGTCTAGTGCAGTCCATGCCTCGAAGGGGGGACCAACACAATACTGGGAAACTGTCATAATGTTATACCTGATAAGTCTGTGTCTTACAAAAAAAAAAGACTAAATAATTTCATAAACATCTGCCACATGATCACTTCCATTCAGTCTGTGAACATGACTGCAACAAATAGCCAACAAATAACATTTTTTTGTCTGCCTCCACGATTTTAGTCACTGAAGTAAGAATGATGAAGCAGAATAAACTGTGTGAAAATGTGGATTATATTTCTTCTAGTTTTAGTGTGAGTGTATTTGGTGGTCAACTGCCAGCGGCGGGTGCTCTAAGCTAAAGGCCTGCAGGATTGTTTTGTTATCTGTGGTGTGGGAGCATTAATGTTTGTGCACTGCTCCCCCGCAGAGAGTGGCAGTTGCCACGGCACGGTGGCGGCTCTGCAGGTGGGGAAAAAAGCAATTTCATGGTTCATTCCGTCTGTAATGTGCGGCCGTAATCTTTGTATGGAGCCTGCCTTTTTGTTTAAGTTTCACCGAGTATTGGGTAGAGCTCAGCCCTATTAATCACTCAGCTGAAGTGAATGGGGTGGAGAAGAAAGTGTGTAAGCTTGAGTGCAAAAGAGTGGGAATTATACACACACACACATAGGCACATAAAAGGTAGATAATGTTTTCACTGGACAGCTATATATATATATATATATATATATATATATATATATATATATATATATATATATATATATATATATATATATATATATATAATAAAAAATAAATATAAATAAAACACATCAGGAAATGTGGAGGACTGGTTCAAAACTGTCAATTCAAAAGTTTAAATATGTCAGTGCTTTTTATTTATATTATATATTTTAGTAGTTTTTCTTCAAATTAACCAAACATGCAATGTGACTAGATGATTAATTTACATAACAGAGAAAGCAGGCAATATAACATTCCTACCACATTTATTTTCAAGGCAATACTATCTACAATTTTATTTTTTGGCTCCAAAAATGGGATCATATTCTTCCTAATTGAACTTTATATAAATGAATATAAAGTTAAAAAACCCCACTATAATTTTGTAGTGACTTATTAATACCCCCAATACATAATGATAGTTTAACTTGTATTTCTTTTCTTTCTTTTTCTTTTTATTATTATTATTATTAATAATAATAATAATATTATTAATAATAATAATAATAATAATAATAATAGCATTGTTCAATTCTGTCAATGAACAATGAAGCTTGTTGCTTTTCATCATAATGGTTAATGATTATTCCAGGAGCAGCACAAAAGTATTAATAACCTTATGCATACAGAACTCAACTGATGTTCTACAAAAAGTTTTTAGAAGCGTTTCAGAAAACTGATTGAAACACTTGAAAATTGACACAACTGAATGTGCCCTTTTAAGACTGATACATCACTCAGCAGTGTGTAGTCTCACATCAAAAGCCTGTGTGAACAGTGGTTTAGGTACGTCTTTCTAATTGTCCACTGACACATTAGCTCTCAGCGACCTCCCCTCGTCTACTTTGTTTTCTGCTCTGATTGCCAGTCAGCAGCCCTTAAAAAAGGAAAGAAAGTAGGGGGAAAAAATCCCATGAACAATCAGAGCATGAGGGTCATTTTCTGCAAGAGCTCACCTCTCCTTCCCCAAGCAGCCTCTCTCCCAGCAGGAGCGCTAAATTAACACTTCACGGCTCTGTGTTTCGGCCCTGATGAGCCCTACCCATGGCTGCAGGGAAGCATCTGTATGTGTGTGTGTGGGGTGAGGCTTGGAAAAAAAAAAGAAAAAAGTGTGGGAAAACAAACACTCCATCATTTCTGCTTCATTTAGCCCATAAATAGACAGCCACACTCACCTGGAGGGATGGGGACAGGCAAGCAGAGGACAGGGTCGTCCTGGTAACAGAATGTCACCTCTGGCCTAGGCTAAACCTGATGCTGAAGGTTGCTAGGCTGCGGGAGAGTTTGTGAGTGTGTGTGTTGGCAAGTGGGGTGATACAAGACGACTGGGACGAGTGAACTAAGCAGGGTGTCTGAATAGTGTATGAGAGGCTAATGCGCTCATCGCTGCCGTAAGCAGCAGGACAATCATGGACCCATGCAACCATGGTGCATGGGGTGGAGGAGGAGGGGGGTTCTTTTTAACATCATGGACTAAAGACTTTCACTAGAACTGTTGTTAAATTCCACACATAAATACTTGATATGAACTGAATGAGTCTACTCTTTGTCTGTTTCTTCATTTTAGAGTTGAGTAGATGTTTCCTGGGACTTCACTGCCAACTTAGCTTGACTCGGTACTAGAAATACTAGAATCGAAGTTGAGTTCTCTGAATATTAGTATGTATGTGCCAAAATAACACTGTAAAAGAAGATTATTGCTTACTGTAGTGTAGAGAGCAAAAACATCACCATCATGTTTGATTCCCTGGCCAGAAAAGCACACCACACTCTATCGGTAAGTGTCCTTGGGCAAGACTACAAATGCTGCATTCGCCTAGGTGTGAAACATGATTTAAATGTAATCACTTCTAGATAATATCATGAATGTAAATATTTCAAATATGATACAATTTTCAATAAATTTCAGTAAGTTCTCAAATTCCGTTTTATGACCAATTCCACGGTGCCCCAGCCCTATGATACAACAATTAAAAAAAGATCAATCTCAAGAACTAATAAACAAGTTCACAAAAAAAGGAAAAACAGCAGAAAATCATTAGGCTTCCTCCCCCCTACTTTACTCTGATTGGATGGATGCAAAAAAGAAAAGACCCTCTGATGAGACAACACAAGATCAATATATTTAAAAATTTAGATATATTCTTTTAAACAATCATCTTGGTTTTTTGTCTTTAAAACAGTGTCAGTCTCAAATTTCTTCATGAATCAACTGTTTTGTATTCATGAAATATGACTGAAAAATATTTTTACACAACAGAAGAACACAGAGTGTTACATGCTCAGTGCATTTATTATCTAAAATAACACAAGCATAGAAACAATAAATCTAAAACGTGCATTTTAGTGTATGTGCTTTTACTATATGTAAGGGATGTAAGTCAGGATGTGAAGTGGAAAAAATAAATCCACTGTAATGGCTGTGATTTAAATTCAAACAAAGATTTTATCTAATATAATGTATCAATGTTTAATAATATCTATGTCCATGAATTTCTATGCACAACAAAAATAACAATTATACCTCTAAGCAATATCATTTTTTAACAGTAATCATCAAACTGATCACTGTCTTAAGATCATTCAATTATTACTATTATTATTATTATTATTATTATTATTATTATTAATAATAATAATAATAACAATAATAACAATAATAATAATAATAATGAACTTTAAAAAATCACCACATTTTTGTGTGTTCAGTTGCCTTGTCCTACAAAGTCAAATTTGAGTGAAGAACACTTTACCCAAGCAAAAACCACTTAAACATTACATTTCTTTATGGTTGCATTTAGAAACCATTGCCTCTACTAAAGTACCATAGAAGACCCATTTTACCCCATTAGGACTATCCCAACACTAGGAAGGTGAAGACAAGCACATGCCTCCTCTGACACATGTGAAGCTAGCCACCACTCCTTTTCAACCTGCCACCATTGCCCAAGATCCAATACAAACCTAAAAGACACCTGTGCCAACCAGCATCACTCTAGTTGTGATGTAGGGAGTGCCATCTACCCACCCAGAAATTGCATGGCCAATTTTTCTCTTTCAGACTCCGACTGCTGATGGCAAGCAGTATGACCCGGGAGTCAAACGTGTGAACTTCAGATCATAGTGCTAGCGCATTAGACCACTGAGCCCTTGAAGAACCCTTTTTAAAAGAGTAAGTAATACAAACACACATTATTTTCTCAAACGAGAGCACTAAAATATTTTAATATGTTTTTAAATATTTATTATATATATAATAATGTATATTTTATAAAATAAATATATTATACATTGACCTGAATACTTTAGTGTTCTACAAAAATACATTTTACATAAAAGTTTTCTGAATGCTACAACAGTCCAGGCTTTTAAATGATTTGTGAGACAACAGCTCATCCTTGCTCTTGTTCCATTCTTTCCTAAGAACAATGAATGTGATGATTACTGTCATTTCATAATCAACCAGATGTAGCAGCTTGAGTTCAGGATGAATAAAGCTTTACTGTCCCTTTAAACAAACCAGCACATCTGAAGAGTGAAGAGTGAAGCAGCAGAAAACAATACTGGATTTCTTGATATGAAAACAAGTGGAAGAAGTGATAATCATGTGACAATATGACAGTCATTCTGTGGTCCATGAGGGTAATGAGCAGCAGCATGCGGTGTCACGGCTCAAGGCCCATTGCCTAGCTCACACCTGTTGGGCTCAGTCTAATTACTCAGCCAAAACTGAACCCATAGCAGCCGGCTGGCCTACACCGGCCTGAGACAGCCACTGCTCTGCCAGAGCATGAAATATGGAACAGATCATGTGTGGCTGCGAGATATGAGAGAAGGGAGGGTGTTAAAATGTAATGGGGGAGTGAAACTCCAGTGTGTGTGCCATGCCGTGTGTGTGTGTGTGTGTGTGTGTGTGTGTGTGTGTGTGTGTGTGTGAATGGTTGTGTTTTTGTACATTTTTAAAACTTTAAAAAAGTAGAATCCTCCCAAAATCACGACAAATTAAAAAATGTCATTTTTTCTTGTTGGATTGCACCTACACATGCAGTTATCTAATCAGCCAATCATGTGGCACCAGTGCAATGCATAAATAAATCATATAGAAACCACCCATCAGCTTCTGTCATCATGATTTTTGCATGATTGTTGCTGCCAGTCAGACTATTATTTCTAGAACTGCTGATATCCAAGGCTTTAAATACAGTATATAGGTACTGTGTCTAGATGAGCACACACAACCTGGCTGTTGGAAGAGCCTAATAATGGAAAGTTGACTGGAAGGGAAAAATCTGGTAGGAAAAGGTACATGAGCAACAGGAATCAGTGCAGCCTTGAGAGGACTGTCAAGAGATGATTGTTAAAAAATATGGGCTCAGCTGATGACAATGCATCAAAAGGCATCATGCACATACAGGGGTTGGACAATGTAACTGAAACACCTGGTTTTAGACCACAATAATTTATTAGTATGGTGTACTAGGGCCTCCTTTTGTGGCCAATACAGCGTCAGTTAGCCTTGGGAATGAAATATTTTGGATACAATCCGGGTTAGCACCCGAACATCCCTTTCAGACAGCTTCCTCCTGCGTCCACAGTTAATCCTGTTGGATGTGGTTGGTCCTTCTTGGTGGTGCTGACATTACCCTGGATACTGTGGCTCTTGATACATAACAAAGACTTGCTGTCTTGGTCACAGATGCGCCAGCAAGATGTGCACCAACAACTTGTCGTCTTTTGAACTCTGGTCTGTCACCCATAGTGTTGTGTGCATTGCAATATTTTGAGCAAACCTGTGCTCTTACCTGCTAATTGAACCTTCATACTCTGCTCTTACTGGTGCAATGTCCAATTAATGAAGGGTTTCAATTTAGCCATGAAACCTCCCACACTAAAATGACAGGTGTTTCAGTTTCATTGTCCAACCCCTGTACATCTGCAGGTAAGGAGATACAAATGTTGTATTCATAATATCAAGTCACTTCTGAATCTGAGACATCAGAACCATCTTATCTGGGCTGAGGAGAAAAGGGTTTTTTTTAATTCATTTGGAAGTCTATTTCATTCAGTCCTAGAGTCTCTATTTAACCTCATAGAATCTGGAAAAAGAGTGAGGAGGCACAGAATCCATGGTGTCTGAAGTCCAGTGAGAAGTTCCCACAGTCTGTAATGGTGTAAGATGCCATTTCATCTGCTGGTGTTGGTCCACATTTTAAGTTTCTATTTAGAGATGGTTTTCATTGAACAGTGACAATATATTACCTTTATCTTTTGGATTAACACAAGATCTGCATTTTGTGGGCAGTTTTCTAGGCTTCATAACTGAGGATCAGAGTAACTTGATTCACATATCATAACAAACCCTGACTTACCATAGGGTCATCGTGTGATGAATTATCAGAGAGTAATTCAATTTCTATTTTAATTTCAATGAATTAAAACCAAGTTTAAATACCAGAGGAGTCTTCCAGTGTATGTTTACAGCTCTGCCCATGTGCACATGCTCAACCTGCATGCAGACTCTGACTGATCAGTGAGAGAGGAAGGGGCTAATTACATCACTTACAGAGTTACAGAGGGAAAAGGGTGGAGCTCTTTGCACTTTCTTTGCATACACAGTGTTCAAGTTTCAGAATAAAAGTCATGAGAAGGGAT
This sequence comes from Acestrorhynchus altus, assembly GCA_034509495.1. Lineage (NCBI taxonomy): Eukaryota > Metazoa > Chordata > Actinopteri > Characiformes > Acestrorhynchidae > Acestrorhynchus > Acestrorhynchus altus. Next base: position 12,314,167 of record CM067513.1, read on the forward strand.
AATACTGATACATACATAAATGACCAAAAAATAAAGGACATTCAGTTATTTTTAATTTGGGCAACTGTGAAGTATTTTGAACTTATTATACTTATTTTAGAGATAACTCTTGCATTTCCAGCTCAGAAACACTGTGGATGATCAATTTACAACAGGACTTCTAAGATGTAAAGACATCTTTATTTTTTATAAGCAAAAAATATATATATATAAGGTTCAAGTAATTTTTTTATGAAATCTTGGTCTAATTCATACAAATATCAAAATTCTGTTAAAAATATCTCAAATTAAAAAATATTTCAGGACCCTATGATCTCCTAAAAATAACATCACCTGGCATGTGTGACCATTTAAATTTTATGGGCAAAAAATGTACATCAAACTATGAAAACATCCCACAAAATTGGGTTCTAAATGGGTTTAAGGTTAATTTCTAAAAAAATATTTTTTGACAGTGTTCTAATTTTTGAAGATGTACCAGCATTCATTCAAAACAGATTTTAGAAGTTATTCAAAAAGACATAAAAAAAATATCCAGTCTGTGGCATTTCTGCAGACAGAAATGCTTATTAATCAGAGGTCAGCACAGAACGCTCAGACTGGTTCAAGCAGAAAAGCTACAGTATCTCAGATAACAGATAACTGAAGTGAGCAGGAAAGCAAATCAGAATTCACAACATGATGAACCTTGTGGAAAATGGGCATCAACAGTCAACAAACACATTCCCTTCCACTTCAGTCAGCCAAGAACCGAAAGCTGAAGCTGCAGTGGACACAGGCCTTTCTGGTCACCACATCTGAATTCAGTATAGCAGCTTTGGGATGTGCTAGGAAGGGTTAAGTGCCCCTGAACAATTACATTTTCAGTCAACACTAAACAGGAATGGTTGCAACATCTCGTTGAAGCTGTTTTTATAGCAAAGGGAGGCCTGGCCCAGTGTTAGTGTACTAGCACTGTTTCTAATAAGTGCTCAGTGTTTGTTTGGCCCCACGTCCTAAAAACATATAAAAACAAGTGAGTATGTGTGAGTCTGTGCTAACAAAAAAGGCTTTGTATGAGGCTGAATGAGAAGATGCGTGTATGTGAGTGTGTCTAGGTCTGAGACAGTGTGAAGAAGAGTGTGAGGCAGACATTTCTTTTTACACTTGATGTGTTCAGAAAACCAAAACATTGTGTAAACCCACGCTTGACATCTCTCGCCACCAGTTCGGAACCATTCCGCCAAAGCACAATTATGTTGAAGAGATGTTCCGAACAAAAGCCAGCAGCAACCCAGGCCTTTTTCTCTCTGAGTAGAACTCATCTGCTAGGGGTGAGGGTAATTTTAAAGTGCGGCATGAGCGGGTTTCTAAAACATTCATCACTCTGTACCCTCAGTCAATTTCTATGCTGTGTTTATTTGTTTTTTCCCTTTTTTTTTGCATATGTTCCCTTTGTTGTTGCGAGTGTTTATTTGTGCGCATGAGAGGGATTTGACGTTTGGTATCTGAGCAAACAGTGGCGGAAAGTGCTTCAGAGTGGAATTAATTAGCATGCTCTTAAACGAGGAGCGCAAGGAGAGTGTTTTTGTTTGTGGTGCGAGGCTGCGCAGTGGCGTAGTGAGGGGGCGGATCACAGGCAGGTTAAAATCACTTGTCATAGTGGAGATGGTCATGATGGGATTCCAATTGGTCAGCAGAGGGAAACAATCAGCATGGCCAACTAGGCAGTGCTCCATCATGCCTGCTATGTCGCTCGAGTGTATGAGTGTGTGAGTGTGTGTGTGTGTGTGTGTGTGAGAGAGAGAGAGAGAGAGAGAGAGAGAGAGAGAGAGAGAGTGGGTGAGTGACAGAGTGTTGCAGGATGAGTCAAACAAAAAGGACATCTTCAAGTCTCTATGTACATGTCAGAAGGGTTGAGGACAACATTTCTGTAATGCTTTAAAACAAAACAGTATTTTTTCTTTGTCGGCTAATAATAATTAACATGTGGGAGACATGAAAGAGTTACAAGCCTTCTAACTGTAAAGCACACTCAAGAGTCTAGTAAAACACTGATGCAGATCTTGGCATTACTGGCAAACACAGTGGTTCTACTACTGAGGAGATTCACATTATCTCTCAACACTGAGACAAATGAACTGATTCACACAGTGATTTCGGTCTGCTCATGCTTTAGGAGGAACTTTGTAGAGAAGAAAACTGTGCAATGATTTTAAATAGTAAATGAACAACAATTGATAGTGTTTTTGTTTAAAGATTGAATTTTGAATACTTCAGTTTGTAATATCCTAAATGTATTTACAACAACAATTTAAAATGTAACCATATTCTATATACACTGCCTTCTTAAACAAGGACTAAATAGAGAACAACTGATTTCAGTATTCTGGATATGTCCCTAAGCTTACATCCATGGACATAACAATACCATAAACATGTTATGACAGATGCTGCATTCTGTCACACGGTCATGAAAAACCATGTCCACTATTACAAAAGATTATTATTACTTTAAAAAAAAACATATATTTATTTCTTATAATTTATTGTTAAATTTTAGAAAAGGCAAGGTTTCTACAAATATTTAATGGGCAGTGTGAGACCTCACTAGCCCTGCACAATATCCAGATATTATTTCCAGATGTATTGCAAACAGAATGACCGAGATGCCAGAGTGTTTTACTGATGTACAGAGTGGCTTGTATATCTTGAGCTGGAGGTACGTGAATGACATGTTTTAATCGCACACTGCTTGTCACCAACATCTCCATTTCATAGCATCTGAGAAGTGCGTACTTATCATAGATTAACAAGCTGATAATGCTCCCTATCTTAAGACTGCCTAACTGATGTGGCTTACAGACCCTCAATTAGAAAACATAAGACACTTTTCATTAGTACTAAAGAAACAATTAAGCTTACAAATCATGAACTCAATGGGCCAAATGATAAAATTCATCAAGGGGAATATTTGGCTTCAGCACCAAAACCAGGGATAGAAACAAGATAGAATTTGTGGTGGTGCTATGAGGAGTGGTATGGAAGTGTTGGGGAGGAGGACAGTTGAGGACAGTTTAAAATTACATTGACCACTCCCGCCTACAACTGGTGCTACTGCTAAGCTCCCACGCTCTGAAGTGGAGACACTTGAGACACTAAAAGTGACAGCAACTTAACATAAGCTATGAGGGCCCTGTCACCACCCCCTGACCCTCTCTCTCTCTTTCGCCCCTTCACTCCCATCAAACCCAGAGTCCACACGACTGGGTCTGGATCTGCCCTGCGTGAAAGCACTCTGTTACAGTCGCAGGTAGGGATTAGAGAGTTGATCGACCATGAACATACTCCTCCCACTGAAAACAGGGCAGAATAAAAGAGTGAAAGGTGGCCTGGGCAGGGGGCTCTTGTCCTCTCTGCAGCCGGCCCATAATTGTTCCCCCTCAGTTTCCCGGTTACAGGTGCCACCCAGCAGAACTGCAAGCATGTAATCCCCCCAAATCCAGCCTCTTCCGAGGAGTGTTAACCAGGAATGTTCCGCCGGGGTCAATGGATTAGGTGGAATTCATGGTGGTGGCTTGGCTTGAGAGGTGGAATTAGAGAAAGAAGGGAGAGAGAGACAGAGCGACAGAGAGAGAGAAAGCGAGAGTGAGGCGGTGTTATATTAAAATGAGCTTACCAGGTGGTCCCCTGAAAAGTGGACAGTGTGTCAAGTAATCTGAAAAGCTTCTGGGCGTCTTTGGACGCTCATTGGCTGGAGGCCTTGCTTTAAAAAGTGAGAGAATGAAAGTGTGAGGGGGGTTCTTCAGAGGTGGGCACTGATGTGGTTCCATTGAGGCCTGGGTAAAATGTCTGTCAGGCTTGGTTTACCACAATCACAGCAGTCATTAGGCTCCTTTTGATGATAGGTTTAGTTTTCTGGCCATTGGAGAGAAAGAGAGGAGGAGTAAAGGGTGTGTATGGATGGGGGGTTTTGGGGGGGGGGGTGAGGAGAGCAAGCATAAGGAACAGGGAGGGGTTGAAGGGGTTTGGTCTGGCATGGCATATTAATGTCCCACACCGGGAGGGACCTCCTACGTAATTTCCCAGCGGGTCGCGGGGGTCAGGTTTGTATTTAGTTAGTGGTAATGATCTCGTTAGGGATCTGAATGGACCACCGTCTAAGCTCTTTCAGGCCGCTGAGCGTGCCTGCCTGTGCCCCCTCCCCCGCCCGCCTCTGTGTGGGCTTACACAGCCCCTGAACTGTGATTAATAGACTTCCAGGGCTTAATAACTTGCAAAACAGCATTAAACAAGGGACGGCCCAGGACAATCGGCCCGGGGGTGCTCCGGAGAAGGGCGTGGAGGGGGTAGCGGGCCCATAAACAGGGCCCGGCAACAATTGCCAATGCCTGGAATTAACTAAGACGGGGGTAGCGGCGGGCACACAATGCTACAGCTGGCCACTGGCGAAGAGCCATGGGGGGAGAGGCGAGGGAAAACTCGTTTGCTGCTTCCAGGTGGCCCAGGCCCGACCCAGACCGAGCCCTTTCAGTTTTGTAAGTGTTAAAAGATAGAGGGCGAGGGAAGGAGAAAAGGAAAGAGAGGGAGAGTGAGAGTGAGCGAGAGATGGAGAGCGAGGAAAAGGGGGGAGGGAGAGAAAGAGGGTGTGTGTGTGTGCGTGTGTGTGTGTGAGAGGAAGCCATTGAGTAGAGACAAGAAAGAGAGTAAAGAGCAGGGAGAGAGTGATAAGCAGATAATGGCGAGCACATTCAATGGAACAAGTAATCCTTGACACGCCAAAGCCCAAATATGAGCACGCTTTGTTTCTGCATTTTCCTTTCGCCCACAATGCTAAAGTGGGAAAAAATGGGCACGGTGACCTATACGCACACAAACACACACCGAAACACACACAAACAAACCTCCCCTCATCAGCCCCCTTCTTGCTCCAGCAAGCCCACAAATCTGCCAGCCCCCTCACTCTCCTTTTTTCCCACCCTTGTGTTCACTTGTCTAAATACAAATGAGCTCAGCATGGTGGCTTGTGAAGAGTCGTGTTCAGACCGCCCTCTCTTCTTATAATGTAGCAGTTCTTTTCTCTCAGGCCTAGGTGCGCATTTGCTGCCTATATATCACCCATTTGTAAATAAGCGCAATGGAGTTGCCTTGTGGGCCTGAAAGAAGTGTTTTTTAATAAACAAAGCAGCAAGAGGTACAAACCTTTTTCATTTGCAAGTCTTTAGGTCTGTTTGCAAATCATTGTATGCTATAACAAAAAAACAGAGAGGTTTATTCTGGATCTCTAAATAAAGTTCATTGTGTGCCTGCTTTCATTTTAAATCAACATATAAGCTACTCTTGATATGTATCATCATAATTCTTATATTAATTGTATATATATTTTTATTACAGCTTGATTTAAAAAAAAAAAAAAATTCATTTACTGGGTCTAGATTCATTGAATCTTTTCCCCCAGACAAGTAAATGTTTCTCATATTAGACTGACGAATGTGTTTCTTTGTGTAAAGGCATCGATGTGCCCCATACTGAGAACATGTGGCCTTTTTGAGCCAGGGAAAGGGATGGGAGGTTGCACAACATTTGTCTCACAGAGAAGCTTATAATCAGAGCATCAATTAACCAGACCAAGTAAATAGGCACTGGCATGAAACACGTAAATTGCACAGCATGTGTCCAATTATCAACAATCATGAGACAATTTTGAAAATGTCTGTTTAGAACAGGAACAGGTAACTACCAGCACCACTGCTGCCACATATCTGCAGCAATCAGTGGCCATTTATTACCTAAAACAAAGCCAACAGCTGGGAGATGTAGTTTCACTGAGAGAGAGAGTGTGTGTTGAAAGACTACAACACTGAAAACCAACAATTGTAGTTATGAAAATACAGACAAAATTCACGCTCTTGTCGCCATTCTCTTTAGGCAACAGCAGCTTATTCTACGTGGGCTTTTGTGTTTTTAAAGGGGAGTGGTTTAGTGTGGGATAGTGCTGTAATTGGATGCAAATAAAGGCCACTTGATGTCCTGGTCAGGCTCCACAGGGCTGCTGTCAATTTGCACTTGCCCTTAAAAAAAAAGGGGGGGGGGAGAAGAAGGAAAGACAGAGAAACGTGTATTGACCATCTTTATCTCCTTCAACATTACGAACCAAATCTACAGAGCTGCCAAGCTGTTTGACATTCTCTTCAGAGTGTTTGCCGAGAAGCGAGCTGTGACTAAACTCCAAATGACCACAGATACTTTGGGCACTTAGTAATCTATTTTGGATTTATTTGCAGGAATATTTTCTTCAAAATTATGCTTCACTGGCCACACAATTCTAATATTATTTCCTCCAAACAATTTGCCCATATCTTCCATATCAGCACAGCCCGAGAGCTTGCAAGCTTGCATGGTGCAGACCTGGACAGGAGAGACTGTGAGTGTATTTTGAGTGCTAAGCAGTCATTTTTTTCTCTTGGAATCTTGCTCCACCTCGGCCTATTTCTCTTCACCCCAGTGCTTCACACCCCTCTATCTCTTCTTTTTTGTCTGCATTGTCTCTTCTTCTGGTTTTTAAGCCTTTCTCTTTTCCCTCCTCCCTCTCTCTTTCTCTCTCTCTCTCTTAGCTGTCGTTGGCTCTGGCCCCGTCTCAGTGTGGGGGTTTGGGTGGGCTTGTTCGTATTGCAGCCGGTGCGGGTGGGCCCCTGTGCACAGCTAAGCCCCCTGACTCCATGCTCAGCCCTGTCATGAATAATGGATTGGGAAAATACATTTATCTTTTAATAGCCGTGGCCCCCCCTAGCTACTTGCTCTCGGTTAGGCTGGGACCAAAAAGGCGAGGTTTCATACTTCTCGATTGTCTCCTGTTTGTTTGATGTTCGTCACTTCTTAGTGTCCTAGAGAAGTGCAATCGGGCTTGATTTGATTGGTCAGTGATGTTTTTTGAACCATCTAAAATTATTTTATATTAAAAAAGTTCTAGACCTAACAGGTCTCAGATATTTTGGATGCTACACAGTTTTTGCATGTTGCCAGCGTCATGTAGAAAAGCTGAAAACTCAAAAATCTATAGAAGAATATAAAGTTATGTTGTTTTAGTAAATTATAATTCATTTAATTTTAATGTAATTTCAGGTCATTCCTATTGACCCAATCTTCCTGCTTAAACATAGAATGGCAGTGGGCACTTTGACATGCTGAAAATAAATAAAGATATAAAATGAAAGTGACAATATACACTTAAGTTTATGTTATTTATAAAAAAATGTGCATCTCTGTTTGATCATTTTCTACAGATCACAGATGACTATTTTAATTATCACACTACACTATTTTATTACTATTAATACTATTACACTGGAAAGTTATACAATGAAAATAAATAAATAAATAAACAAATAAATAAAAAGAGCAATGAAATTAATATGCATCCAAATATCAAAAGCATGAGGGGCAAACCAGGCACATACTTCAGTGTGTGGTATTCAATTTCTCCGAGTATTCCATATCATACCTGTAGAGAGATGTAGAGGGAGAGGAGGGGGAATTATTTGTGCAGCCAAATGAAGTATTTGCAGCACAAATAAAGGAGAGCTACTTCAGTTGATCATTTCCCCTCACTCCTAATAAAGTGCCTTTGAATCTCATCTCAACCAGGCTCTCAGGCAGTAATGTAGCCCCACTCTCCAGAGCAGGAATAACACGGCTTACTTTGTTTAAGCAGGCTGAGGAAGATTTGTGAACAGGAGAATACATCTAGCGTCTCATCCGCCACATCTCTATTTAAGCTGCGAGCTCGGCGAAAGCAGCTGGCATCATGCGGGGGCATACGTTTGTGCGGACTAATTCTGTTTCTTACATGTAAATATGTTTTTTGCTTTCTGTTTTCTTCTAGTCTTTTCTTTTGCTGCCATGGAAGCATTACAGAAATGCAGCATTTATGTATTTAGGAAAAATACATACATGTTGAATTTTGTAGGAGCAGAATTTAGACATAATTAACATATGCAATGTAAAAGTGCTTATTAGAAATATTTCTTTTAAACAACAATAAATTCTACTGAATAAATCTGAAGCCTTAATGCACTGAAGAGGTTTTATTAATTAAAAAATCTTTTCAGAACTTGGCACCATTGTTGCAACTTGAGAGAATTCCTCAATTCTTTTAGCCAAAATCTTTATTTAATTTATTTTATTTTATAAAAAATAACAATCATTTTTATAAGGAAAAAAAGGAGCTATCCCCCAGGTGTGGAGGACAATTATTGCTATTTGTTATTCTTTAATGTCGTCTTTCTAAATTCATATCATTTGTGCCTTAGATTTATCTGTGCTAATTATGATCACCACATGTTTCCCTGAGAGGAACCTGAGGCACATCCAGCTACCGTCTGTGTGTGATGTGATAGCACTGCAACGAGGATGAGACTTGCATTCAAATAGTCTTCATTTCAGTTTTGGTGTGAAGCCACACATATATAACCACAGGACGGACACAGCCTACAAAAACACACTGCTGCTTAGTGTGTGTAACTTTGGCATTTTCTGTTGAGGGAAAAATCACCAAATAAAAGATTTATGGGGTGAAATGAGAAGCAGTATGAGAAGTAATGAAATGACAGTAACCAGTACAGTACAATTTAAATCCACAGGTGAACCTTCTCGTCAGTCTTTAAGCCTTTTGCACACACCTTACTCCTTCACCAGACAACCCTGGCTAAACTCACACACGCTCCTTCTCTACTTCCCTGCCTCACCCCATCTTCCCTTCCTTTCTCACTCTATCCCCTGTCTAAAGCATTATTCTCCCAGCTCTTTCTTCCCTCCTCTGCAGTAGAAGCTGCTGTACACTGGCCAGGGCCTCCTTAGCTCTGCTTTATGGGCTCGGAGAGATGGGGAGAATGAGAGACAGAGAGAGACAGAGAGAGAGAGAGAGAGAGAGAGAGAGAGAGAGAGAGAGAAAGTGAGAGAGAGAGAGAGAAAGAGAGAGAGAGGGAAAGGGAGAGGAAGCTGAAAGCCCCATTTATCATCACTTGTGTGGGCAGTGTTGCCAAGGCAACACTCAGGCTGGCAAATGCCACTGTGTAGAATACTAATGAGGCACTTGGCAGGCCTGTTGGCTGAGCTGCGGCGAGCGGCCCGGAGCGCAGGCCACTGCTGCCGCTCCACGAGCCCTCCCAGCCCCGCCAAACAGTCAAAAGGGAAATCAATTAAGGACCTTCCACAGGGCTTGGCAAGGGCGCTAATCTGCAAGGCCACATTTAAAATAATGCTGCAATCTGCCCATAATACCCTCCGACTCAAGCAAACTGAGAGAGAGAGAAAGAGTGAGCTTGAGAGAGAGAGAGTTAGAGAGAAAAAAATGGAAAGTGACAAGCAACGCATATGACAAAGAGAGGGAGTCTGCAACTTTTTCCACACTCGACAGGCTTAGAGGAGGAAGGGAAAAGGCATGCTTTATCGCTGCACTAGTTTGCTGAACACTGGGATTATTATTGGAAATGACTGACCTGTGGGAAATGCAGTTGCACATATCAAGAAAACAGCATGCTGCTGTGCATAATTAATCAGTTCCAAAATCCAAAGTCACTTACAAATTAATAATTCCACCAAAAAATTAAACGATGCCATGAAACCTGTAGACACAAAAACCCAAAAGAGCCAGGCAATCAAACTTTCAAAACACTTGAAATAATGCTCCGGAGGACATAACTGCATGCTTCTATGCTAGAACTGCGCTGCCGGAGACGGAAGCTAACTGCAGACATACCTGCGGAGTTAAAACTGTAATTAACACCTCGGCCTTAGCAAGACTGGCAATTTCCACCTGACAGATTACCGCACTCTCTCTCCCTCTTGTTCTGTTTCTTGAGGAAATGGTGCAGGGAATAAATTGAGCTGGAGCATGCCTTTTCTCCGTTCATTGCTCTCCTTCATTGATTCAGGCACTTTGATCGAGCAGGTCCTAATCAATTCTTCAGTGGCAAGACGGGGGCAAAATCATTTCCCTGACAAACCCCTTCAAATGACTTGTCATTAATTTGCCTCTTTACTGGCACTTGTTTGCTCAGAAAACGAGATGCGTTTGGCTTTCTCTGTCTATTAGCGGGGGTTGTGCTCTTTGGGGGATTTTCATGGGCTGCTAAGCGTTGGGGAGGGCACACAGAGGGATTGGATACAACATGTTTGCTCATCCTTACCAAGTCACTTATTAGCGCTAATTGGGAGGGACAGTTCAAACATGCACGACAGAGTGGGGTGTCACAAGAGCGTGACATGGGTACAGAGAGGCAGTGGTGGTAGTGGTAGTATTGGTGTGTGTATGTGTGTGTGTGTGTGTGTGTGTGTGTGTGTGTGTGTGTGTGTGTGTGTGTGCCACGACCCTCTACTCCTGCCCTGGCCCCAAGTCTGGCAGTAAGGAGGTACCTCAGGCCTCCCTCCTTGGCCCTCTGTTTTGTCTATATCTCTTCATTAGCAATCAGTGAATCTGTGAATGGCAAAACTGAAGCCATAGTTCTAAACAGTCTCTAAATCTGACACACTTAGTGAGTCAACAGCAGATGGAAGGGTGCTGACAAACAGCATGGTGATCCACTGTTGAATATATGATGTGCATAAAATATGGACATGGGCATGAAATATCCCCAAGCCCTCCTCTCACCCTAGCTCATTAATTCACACCAAATACACCTCTCAACAGCCATGTGACATTGCTGACAGACCCCTTTGGCCCCCGGAACCTTAAGCTAATGAAAAATCATACATATCTGTCAACACCAAGACCCCTTTCCCCCCAGTGCACCCCCACAGCACTGTCTCGGGTGTATTTTGGCTGAAAGATGCTAATTTTCGAGGATTATTTACCACCATAATAGCTGCAATTATATTCTGTGCTAAACGATTTAAGGTATAAGCACCAATTAGTAACTGGTCATTATCTTGAGCATTTGAAACTCACAGTGAAGTAATAGGCTGACATTTGCTAGCCTGTGTGAGGGAACTGCTGTAGTGCTTCTATAATTAGAGGCTGTTTACCTCCAGTCTTGAGAAGATTATATCAATTTATCCGTACTGTACTGCTCCATGCCCACTTATTGTGACCAACCTTAGACAAGAGACATAATAATGCAGAGTTCAAATCCTGAATTTGAAATAAATCTAATTCTGTTTATAAGGCAATTAATTACACATTAATCAAAACCAAACTTCAGAACCTGTAACTTAATGACTTATGCTCACCCATAATCTAGTTTGTTATTAAATTCTGTTAAAGCTTTTTTTGTTTTGAAATGTAATACTTCTCCCACTTTCTGTGTTTATGTACGGACTAAAATGACGTATGTATTGTTTCGTACTCAAAGGTATATTTTCTATAAATGTACACTTAAAGGTCTGATATTGTACTTTTGGTACATATTACCTTAACTGGTACAAAAGAGGGTGCAGAGAAGGGCTTCCACTGAAACGTACTGTAATGTACCTCATTAGGGTACAGCCTTATTCCAAAATTGACTGCATTTATTTTTCCCTCAAAATTCTACACAATATTTCACAATTACAAAGTGGGAAAAGTGTGTCTGAAATGTTTGCAAATTTATTACAAATAAAACACAAATACATAACATGTACATATGTATTCACAGCCTCTGCTCAATACTTTATGGAAGCATCTTTGGCAGCAATTATAGCCACAAGACTTTTAGAGTATGATGCTACAAACCTGGCACACCTGTTTTTGAGATTCTCCCATTTTTCTTTGCAGAACCTCTTAAACTCCATCAGATTGGATGGGGAGTGTTGATGCGAAGCAATCGGGTTCAAGTCTGGTCTCTTGCTGGGACACTCAAAGAGATTCACAGAGTTGTCCTGAAGCCACTCCTTTGTAATCTTGGCTGTGTGCTTAGGGTTGTTGTCCTGCTGGAAGATAAACCTTTGTCCCAGAACACTCTAGAGCAGGTTATCTTTGCCAAATCATGTCCAAACAACTGAATTTACCACAGGTGTTCTCCAATTGAGCTGTAGAAACATCTGAAGGATGATCAGTGGAAATAAGATTCAACTGAGCTCAATTTTGAGTGTCATGGCAAAGACTGTGAACACTTATGTACATTATATTTTAGTTTTTTACTTTAATAAATTTGTAGATATATCAAAGAAAAAGGTTCTCACTTTGTCATTGTGGGAAGATATGTGTAGAATTTGGAGGGGAAAAAATGAATTTAATCCATTTTGTTATAAGGCTGTAAAATAAAATGTGCAAGAAGTGAAGCGCAGAATTCCGGAGACTGTCTTGGTGAAATTGTGACAATTTTAGTCACTCACTACTCCAAGATTTTCAGGGAAAAATGTGTGAATGCAGAAAATGAATTTTCAATGAGATGTTAAAGTTAATAGCTTTGTAAGCTCAACTAAGATTGTCAAAAAGTTTGCCATAGTTTGGTGCTCGATAATTACCAAGACAATTTTCTGCAACTTCCTTGAATGACTTCCAAATGATTTTCTCAGGCCCCACCAGCAGCTTGCTTTCCATGAAGTGCTGGATTTGTTGACCAACAAATATGCCTTCATTCATCTTATTTTGGTGAACATTTGTCTCAAATAACAAAAAGCTTCACCTTCCTTGTTCATAGCTTTACAAAAGTTTTCATCAGTCCAAGTCCCCTTTTTTTTGTCTTGGAGTCAAGCGCTGATGGAAACAGCAGTTTTTCATATAGCCCAGCTGCAGTCCAAGCAACAGTTCCACCACTTTTAAATCTCCACAGATGGTCCAGTTGTAGCTGCTATAGTTCAGTTGTTTCAATAACTTTTCCATATTTTGATATGTTTCTTTCACAGTGCAGCACACCCAACAGGTACTGAAAGATGGACTTTTGGGAGCCATTGTGTAACAGTGGCTCCCAAAGACAGTCTTGAGGTTTAATGAGGATGAATCAATAAAAATATTCCACTGTTTCATCTCAAGCTCACAACCCAAGGCTGCAAACAACCCATCAATACCAGTGCAGAACCACAGACTGTCTTCCTGTGAAAAAACATGTTGAATGTTGAATCTTGATGGTGGCTCTAAAAGAAAGAAACTTTTGAACAAGGTGATAACAAATACCATCCTTGAAGTCTTGAACCCAGCAACTCTACATTTGCTTTTGATAAATCTAATTCTCTGACCAAAGCATTTAGTTCTGATTTTGTTATAAGATGAGGCTCACCAGACATGGTTCAATGTCTGAATCAAAGTCACTCCCAATTTCTGACCCATGGACTGCAGCATCTTCATCTGCTCAAGGCTTGGTGGCTTTGGCGTAGGGAGAGTATTACTGAGTGGCACTGGTTTCATTGCTGAAGGCAGATTTGGAAATTTGATGGTTTTCTTATTTTTAGCAGAGAAACCAGATATTGGTTAGACAAAAGTAACAGTCAGTGACATGGTCCCTCTGTTCACACACATCATCATAACAGTAAATGGCATTGATATGCATGAACCTCTTAGCCAAGTCCTAAGATCATCAGCACACCTTCCACAACAGATATGAAGATCCCAATATTTGTTTTGATCACCATCCTTACAACCATACAACTCATAAGCTTTCATGATAAGAATTGTGATGGTGCATCATTAAGGCTTAAGTGTGTATTCCACACAAATAGAACAGAAAGTATTGTTGTTGACAAAACATTTTATAACTACAGCTGTTTCGATTTTAAGTAACCAGCATAAAAATTGTGAAATGTCCACTAAGACAAGTGCAATAACATAAATCTGATATATCAAACTAATGATGGCATTTGTGGAAATGAGCTGTTTTTATAGCATCTGCACACACCCTCCGGACCTGGTTAAACATGTCAAGACGTGCTTAATCTGTAACAAATCCCATTACATCATTCAGTTTCAATCAAATGCAAGGATTGCATGTCTAGTCTTGCCTGCAAAACACAAAGAACATATATATTGTCAAAATGTGGGAAAAAGAATGCGGGAAATAGTAGATTTTCTAGAAGATGGAACATGATATAAAATTTTGATGGAACTTTCATGATCAGCAGTTCAAAATACACGATGGACCAAAAACTATTCAGGAAGCAAAATCTTTGCATGTATTAGTGTATTATATATACAATATATATATATATATATATATATATATATATATATATATATATATATATATATATGTGTGTGTGTGTGTGTGTGTGTGCGTGCGTGTGTGTGTGTGTTCAGCTATTACTTTAATAAATGGGCAGTTGAGAAAAACATACTGTGCAAGAATACACAAGCAGCTTGTACCAAAATGCTGTATCCATCATTAATTATATTACTCAGTGATGATCAAGCTACTGATCTAGCTATATAAGCTTGATATTTATATTTAAATACACATATTTATATTGTGTGTGATAAAATTTACATAATGGTGTATAATGAACACCATGCATCTCAGGCAATTAAAATATCACAAAAAAATGTGTTGAGTATGAGAATTTCATTCAAAGAGGTAAACTGTCACATTTTATATTTTTTTATGTGTAAAGTGACATTTCAAACTTTTTTCCCTTCAGAAATCCACAATCTCAAATTATTATTTCAAGTTACTAAACTACGAAAAGGCTTGAAATAAAAGTAATGAATATAAAATATATGAAGTAACATTCTTAACAAAAATGAATTTTTCACAAATTCCTGAATCCCCTGAGACGCACTAGTAAAGAAATGAACAGACTAAGATGCTAAGATAGTCAAATGCAAACGGTAAGTGTGTTTGTACGGTCATATACAAAGACGAGTGTAACATGTCATTACTGTTGCTTGTGACAGACCCAATACAGTGTGTCATCTGGTCAGCGGAGAGACAGCACCACCTCATAAATCAAGTAAACATGTTGGGTCTGGCTAATAGATGTTTAACAAAACCTCTCATTTCAAACAGTTTGACCCTACGTCCTAAAACACAATGTGAAAACTCCCCCAGGATTACGGCTGACCCCTGAGGGCAGGCAGGTCACACTGGCAATGAAAAAAACTTGCCATTGTGTTGTCTTAGAGCAAAGGGTATGTGTATGTTTGTGTGTGTGTGTGTGTGTGTGAGAGAGAGAGAGAGAGAGAGAGAGAGAGAGAGAGACAGGACAGTCTGGCAGTTTGGTGTAGATACATGGCAGTGGGTGGTGGCAGGTCACTGTAATGACATTTTGATGGATCATCATTCACACCCACTAAAGCTGCACTGTGTCTGGGGGCTATTTAATTAGACTTTGTGCGCTTGCACACAGACAAATAGCCATGAATGTGGACATGTTTACAACATGGTTACCTCTGACTCTCTGCCAATCCTCCATTCCTTCCTGATTATCGATGGGTGGAGTAGATCTGCGTGTGTCTTGTTTATTTTGGTTGTGGTTCCCTATTTATTTGTTTGCACTCATACTACATTGCATGTATATGGAAATGACAGACCTTAGGACAAGATCGGACTCTATTGCCATGCAAGCCATTATCCATACATAGTAACATCAGCAATCGTGAACAAGTAAGGACACTTGTCTGTACTAAACAGAAGCCCAAACCCACAATCCAACCGTCATCATCCTCCAGACATCACTCTCCACACAGCGCCCGCCCCCCAACACACAGCTTTTCATATTTCAATATCAAAATCAGACTTTCTCTTCAAAACAAGGCCGTTCTCTCCAAAGTGACCCCTTGAGGACATGATGAATATACTCATTAGCAAGGGAGTAGAGGGACTACTTTTCCTCACAAATGAGGAGAGGAAAGCTAGACTGTGTTGGGATCAGACAGGAAGTAACTCAGATTTTGTTTTCTTAGTAACCGACCTTGATCTGACTATCTGCAGGGTCAAAGACTCTCTAGTCAGCTTTTGTTGGACCCAATAGAATGTTAATGAATAGACGTGCTGCATATTAAAATTCAGCTGGAGCTTTTCAGCGCTGCTGTCAAAACTGCTGCGGCATGTCGAGTACCTTTGGCTGAGAGACGAGAGAGATCTGGTTGTAAAACGGGATGGAGGGATGGAGGAGGGTAAAAAAAAAAAAGAGGAGACAGTGGTTGGAGCCATTCCATTCCTTTCCAGCAGGGTGGGCCTTTTCTTCCCTTTTTTCTCACTCCCACCGTTGCTGCCACGGCAGCGTGCAAATGAAAGAAAGTGGTAAATAAAAATTTGTGTCAAACGAGGGCCATGTGACATTGTGGTGTTTTTGGGTAGCACAATGGGTCCTTTCAGGGCCAAGCAAAAAGCCTAGTCGTTTCCGCTGGCCTGGAAGTGTTTGGGTTTTTTATCAGTGGTTTTGTTTTGTGGACAGCTGCAGGCCTTGTTTGTCTTGGGCTGTTTTTGATCGGTTAGCATGCTTGAAGAGGGCACGAGTCACAATTGTTTCAAAACAGAGTCTGCCATTGTGGCGACCGGGGGGTTGTTTAGTGACTGCTGGCTCCAGAATGCAAACAGCAAGATTAAAGAAGCAGACACTGTTCTGAAAAGAGAAGAAAAACTGTCAAAGTGGCTGTCAAAACAATAGTCACTGATGCAATATTTTTCTCCATCGCAGAAAAATAAAATTTCACCCAGGAAGCCAAATCTCTGTGGAAATTAGCTGTTATTAGTTTCTATATATCATAAACAGTATATAAAGTGTCACTTTGTGCACATAATAAATTGTAAAATAAGACTTAAAAGTAATTTTGGAGCACGTGTGTGTATATATATGTTATTATTATTTATTTTATTTTTTTTCAACCAGTGTGCCACAAAAGTGGGTAAAGTGTGCCATGTAGATTTTGATGTGCGATAATGTTTTTAAATTTCACTGTAAAATATTTTTATTTAAAATGAAAATAACTTGTGTTATGACATATCATGGTACTGTGATCATTTGTCAAATATGTTTAAATCATTACCCAACAGGCATTGTCACATGACAGAGTGTGGTTCTTTAGACATTTAAATGTTTCTTCACACTCGCATCTTCATCTCTCTTGCAAATGAATCTTTAAGTAAGCTAAAGTGGTTCTATGGAATCACTCAAAGAACCCTTTGTAGCATCTTACTGTAGTATATCACATTATTACAAGTGTAGTTTATGTTTTCTGTTGAAACAAAACCTTGTATCTCCATTTTTGTAATGTGTCACTTAAATTTGACATCATTTGTCTAATTAAATGTCTTACTCTGTCAAAAAATGACTGGACAAAATATTTCTTCATATTAACTAAAAAGTTAAGAATTCTTTATACCATTTTGGAGGAACACATTTTTGTTCCAACAGCAATGATACATTTATAAGTCCTAAAAAAGCCAGAATTACTAATCTAATATTAAGTAATTAAATATTAATTAAATAATGCTACACATTATTTGATAGAACCCAACTGTGAAAAGTACAAGTGTATGGCGATGTTTTGGTATCCCTTGTTAAATGACTCATTTAAGTGATCTTTTGTGATTTTTAATGTTATGCTTCTTCCCCCCATTAGTTAAATTCAGAGTATAAAGAAAGTGTTGTTTAAAATTTGCAGTTTCCTATATAAGATTTCTCACCTTATGTTCACTAAACCTGAAATTTGAAAATGTGTAAACTTTGGCATTTTTTTTAATTTTCTTTCCCAACTTAACCTGAAATACAAAGACAGAAGAAAAAAAAATAATAAAAAAATAAAAAAACAAACAAAACAAAAAAGCCACTTTCACATGATCGCCCTCTGCCTCCTCTCTTTATTGTGGAGTACTGAAGTAGCTCTGCAAAGAACAGTGAAATTCAGAGACTTTTTCAACACCTCTCTGTAGAGGAGTCCTTTCTTCCACAGACTCAGACAGTAAGCTCTGATGACATATCTAAAAGAGAAGTGTGTGTGTGTGTGTGTGTGGGGGGGGGGGGGTGTCTGTGTGCACTGGCTTGTTGAACCCCTAAAAACGTGGTACAAACATCTCAGAGCCCACAAAAAGAGCCATTCTCTGGTGTCTAGTCTGCCTTTGTCACAGTTTCTACATGGTCGCAGCTGGGATAAAAAAAAAAAATCGAAGGTGGAGAAATATATCAGCAGACAACATCTGCAGATGGTGATTAGCATTAGGAAATTGCCTCCTTGAATGAAATTGGAATGTCGACTGTCAATTTCCTTTCATGCTCGTGTCTCCTTTTCTGGGAAGCTAGAGGGCACTGCTTTGTCCTTCAATTGGTTACAATTTGGAGAGAAAGAGAGAGAGTGCAAGAGAGAGAGAGAGAGAGAGAGAGAGAGAGAGAGAGAGAGAGAGAGAGAGAGCCCTCTTTTCTTCCCCACGCCTGTTCTGATGTACTATGACGACAAGAAAGGGACACCATTAATTGCGCTGCGTATGAAGAGCTGTATTTGGTTAACTGTTTCAAAGCATTGCCTTCGCAGAACTTCTCTTCTCGCCTCTCTCTTTTACTTCTTCTTGTTCTGTGGGTCCTTATCGCACCGTGTGGCTCGGGGAGCACACAGCACTGTAATCTCTGCCAGTGAGTGAGGCTGTGGCGGCTGCTGAGGCGACGTGAGCGGCCCACAGCTTTAGAGTGAGGAGAGCTCTCAGCGGCTCATTCAGCTCGAGGAGCTCCAGTCTACTAATATTATTTACTTTAACACACCTAATCAAAAAAGCACACACTCTCCTAAAAATGTGCAGACACACCATGCATGGCCTCCACCACACACTGCCTATTCTTTTTGATTTTTTTTTTGTTGTTTAAATCATGATTTAAATA
>CM067513.1:12337862-12496569 GCA_034509495.1 Acestrorhynchus altus
AAGTTCCTATGCCAACTATTGCTGAAAACAAGGGTTGTCTGGTAAAACCAAGCCTAATCAATGTCAGCGCAGGATGGAGAATCCTCTAGCCCTGCCTGTTTGACTTAAGCGCTCCATTTGTGCTCTCCCTGATCCCACAGCCTTTGTGTACATTGTAATGAGTGTTGCCATAATCCTGGGATTTTGCTGGGGGTCGACCCATGGCAATGCCTCCTCCCTGCTTCACCACACAAGGCCTGGAGTTTAACCCAACCAGGGGGTACAGGGAGGGGCTGCGGAGAGAACAACAATGACCTGTCTCCCATGAGATACCTCCATTTACGGCTGGTTTGGAGGTTTCTGATAGACCTGCTAACCCGTTTTAATCCTATTAGAGCAAGCCCACAAAGGGTGAATCTGCAGCAGGCTGGGTGGAGGTAGAAGAGTCCTGATTTTGGCCAAAAGGGGAAGAGGGACACAGTTCTCCCATCAACACTCATCTATTATAGGAGAAGACAGACGAATGAAAGAAAAAAGAAGGGAAAAAAAAAACAACACAAAAAAGTCGAGCGACAAGCAGAGCCATTGTCCACAGACAGACTCAAAGAAGAGGACCACCAGAGGCCAGGCATCTACAAAGTCAACTCACTGGACATCCATCTCCAGCCATAACGGACGTGTTTCTGACAGGCTGGGTGATAAATTTACTGTGAGGCATGTCGCAGGAAGTGGTACTGTGGTGCCTTAGTACCTAAGGGTCACCTCACAAAAGCTTGCGGAGGCCGGGAGGCCTCAATGCGCTTTTGTTCCAGGCTCCGGTTATGGGACACGCGGTGGCCAAGTGTGCTGGTGGTCTGTCCTGTTGCCCCATCGCCAGTGTCGAAGCTTAAAGTCCCCCATTGTGATGGACGAGGAGGGGGGAGTGACAGGGTCCATACAGACAGAAAGTGTTCTTTAGCCAAACAGGGCAGGATATGACTCTTTAAGGGCCAGGGGGTGTGAATGGACAATGCCACCAGGGAAGAAAAAACTGCTCTGAGCAAGGGGCACTGAGAGATAATGCACTTTCACACCGAGTGCGTCCCAGCTAAGTCGCCATCAGACTGCTTCCAGTTTTCAGGTTTCACACAGCTTGTCCTGATTTATCAAGTTCATTCCAAGTCTTGATTTGGACATACAGTTCTAGAAAAAAACAGAATCTTTCGCAAATATTACCACTACTAAAAAACACTGTTTGCCATCTATTTTTAGTACACAACCAGTCAGGTTCTTTCTGGACATTTGCTTCATTTTTAATAACAAACGTGTGGCTCCGAATGGCTCAGTGGTTGTGCTAGAATCATGATCTGAGGATCACAGGTCTGATCGGCAGCCAGAGTCAGAGAGAGCATAATTGGCCATGCTCTCTCTGGGTGAGTAGATGGCGCTCTTTCTGGCACAGACGTCTTTTAGCCATTGTTAGCATGTTGGCTGCCCATCAATGATGCAAAGTCAGCAGAGGTGGTGGCTGGCTTTGTATCAGAGGAAGCATTTGCTTGTCTTAACCCTTCTAGAATCAGGAGTATCATATGCAATAGGGGCAGAGTCCTACTGTGGCTGGTTAATTGCCCTAAATAGATCTAAAATTATACATATATAAAAATGTGTTCTTTGAGCAGTGCCATATAAAAATGCCAGGGTTCCATGAAGAACCATGGTTGTCGAAATGTGTGAATAGAAAGAACATTCAAACATACAATGTGAAGAACTGGTAAAAAAAAAAAAAAAAAAATGACCTTTCTTAGGCAAATGTCAGTCATCATTTGCTCTAGAGGCACACATTACAAATGCAAGATGAAAATAAACAAGACACTCTCTAGACTCTCTAGACATTCCTCTAGAACTACTTCAGAAGACAAGTTACCACTTCTACTACTTCATTATGGATACATTTCAATGCAGTTTTATAGAATCCATTACTACATGTAAAATAATTTGACAAGTTACTGAGATGCAGAGCAAGACTTGTGACTTCTTCACCATGCAGTTCACAACAATGGTCCACATAATCACTTTTTATATGCGCTACTTTGACATTATTACATGAACAACGGCTACAGTCTAGTTACAGTTTGTACACTGACATGGCAGGGATGGGTTAGGTTGTGCTCTGGTTGATGGACAGCACTTTTAAAGCTCTGGTGAGGTTAGGTCTAGTCCCCGCATTCCCTTGGGGCCACTGTGTTTAAAATAGCACAGACCAGGGATGCTAAACGCAGTGTCATACATTTATGTATGGGCCTGACCTTTTCTGTAATGAGTTCACATCATAACCGTTGACCTAAAACAAATTCACGAATGTTCTCTGCTGAGGTGGGGGACAGAAACCAGGGAGGAGAGGGGGGGAAAAAAAACAAGTTTGAATAATATTCCTCTTGTTCTGATGTTAATTCTATGTGCTAAAAGGTAATTAAAAAAATGATATAAAAGCATGCTTGAACACAATTGAACATTTCTGTGATAAATATTCACTAATGTTCACTAATTATGTTAAGGAGTTAAACAGAGGAGATACACCAATCGGCCACAATATTAAAACCACCTGCCAAAACATCACTGACCCATTAAGGCATGAACTCAGCAAGATCTCTGAAGGTGTTCTGCTGTATCTGGCACCAATATATTATCAGAAGATCCTTTAAGTTAGGAGGTGGGGCCTCCATGGATTGCTTCATTGAGCCTAGGGCCTCCATAACCCTGTTGCCAGTTCATAGACTATCCTTCCTTGGAACACTTTTAGTAGATACTGACTACTGAATAATAAGAACACCCCACATGACCTGTCTGCTCATCTAGCTATTATAATTGAGCCCTTGTCAAACATCCTTCAAGAACTGACTGCTCATTTTCCGTCTGTATGTACACATATCCCACCTCTTCAATCAATGTTATTTACTTCATATGTCAGTAGTCAGTTTATACTATTTCATATATTTGTTTCTTTTTCTGTATGTCAGCTGTTCATTTTCCAAGAACATGTCCAAGTGAATACAAGTTTTTCTTTAAAAAAAAGAAAAAAAAAAGCAGAAATGAGAGTGGAATGTAATAAATATGAGAGCGGAGATGTTTCATTCTTCAGAAAGAATTTTATAGCCTTCCTGATGAAATACCCAAACTTTCCTTATAAAAGAGCCCCAAATGATTTAGCCCGGGATCCAACCTTGGGATTGTGTCACCTGAATTGACAGGTAATATTGACTATGACCTGCTGGGTACAGTTATATGATAAGCACTTATCTGTTTGCACTGCACAGTCATTCAGTGTCTCTGCCTTCAGTGTGAGTGTTCGTCCCCCTCGTGTTTACATCCCGTGGTAATATCCACACACAATGGACACAAAGCGGAGGACAGAGGCGGCGGGCTGCCGAGCGCTTCACCCCTGCTCAGCCTACGCATAATTGCCTCCTTTCGGCTTGTTGTAAGCTTGCGCGTCCCTGCCACAAAACAAGTGCTTCATACTAGGAGCAGTTTGTAGCTGTGTGTGGAGGCTTATAGAGGAACAGAGCTAAACAGAGTCCCACCACCCCCCACCCTCAGTCCGCTAGTACAATCTTTCCACGGTGGCATCCGTGGAATGCCACTGCCCCTCGTAGCTGGTGTATTGAATCACAGATACAGCAGAAATGGAGCAAACAGAAGCTATAGATTACAATACATCGCCGCTTATTTTCCTAAGCACTGAGTATGCTGCTGAACACTGTTGCAGCAGGTCAGAGAGTGTACTTGACAGAAAATATGCATACTGAGTGGCTACTTGTGCTGCTTTTCATTTGCATTGTGTATTGATTTTTTGGGACCCATTTAATCTAATATTATGTGTGGGTCTCGCACTGCTTTCAGCTTTGTCTGAGAGGGATGCTTATATAGGGGGTTTAATGATAATTGCACCAGCGGAAGCAAATCCAGGTAGATTTCATTCAAAATGCACCCCCACCCCCCTTCTCTGTGTCTCCCATCATCTCTCTGGTTGGAAGGATGAATGATACAACAGAGGGACAAACAGACAGATGGACAAATAGTTCGGCAAATGCATAAATATTGGAGATAAAAAAAAAAAAAGGATGTCTAATTCATTTCCCTCCTCTGTAAAACACAATTAACCTTGCTGGTTTCTTACTATGGCCTATTCTGCACATCACAATAGTGGAATAAGAACGTCTTTTTCAAAAGGTGACATTTCTAATTTGTGCAAGATTACTCATTCTGTCACTGTGTCCCAGGTTAAAACCTCTTCTACTGCTATAGAGTATTTCCTCTTCCTGGCCTATACGAGATGTTACTCTGAAATGTCAGTGCCTAAAGAAGATATCAAATCCTCTACAGATCCCAAAGGATCTTGACAAATGCCATTATTGTAATACATTCACTCATCCTGTTGTCTATGTTTAACAAAAAAAAAGAGGCAAATACATAACCCCCATAATAATGCGATGGTTATCACGGTGCATGCATAGAAAATAAATGAGGCATGCCTCTAAAACATACCAAATCATATTATTGTCATGGTCACGCTTCCTTGTCTCCTGATAGAGCCAGATTAAGCTGTCAGAGACAGTGAAACGATAAGCTGCTGTTTGGTCTACAAATGAAGAGTAATTAGGGGCACTGGCAGCCAAATACAGTCCCAGACATCTCCATTCCTCCAGGACAGCATTTCAATTCATGCCTGGATTTAGCTGCGCAATCCTGGCCAACAGAGAATTTAGGTGTTTTGGAGCGCAGTCATTCACCATATCCAGACCTTTCTGTTGCTGTTGGATGTTCCCTCTATTCAACCAAGTCTCTCTCTCTCTCTCTCTCTCTCTCTCTCGCTCTCTCTCTCTCTCTCTCTCTCTCTCTCTCTCTCACGCTCTCTCTCTCGTCAGTTGCCTGTAGTTTAGCAAAAGAGTGAAGGTCTGTGGTCCTAAAGGAGCTTAATTTCAGCAGACATGCGTAAACATTAATGAGCTTAGCAGAGAGGCAGCAAGCAATATTTATTAGACTTGACAACCTGCTCTGGGCTCTGGAAGGAGAGGATAGGGAACTAAAGTAGTCAAATGAACCCATGAAGTCAGCATTACAGGACAAGGAAACATTGACTAGACATGTACACACACCGACATGCCAAACGTCATAGGACAGCATATAAACTGATCATGAAGTGTTTTCTCAGGGGATGGCTTGGGAATGCAAACACCTATATAAATTGTAAGGTGTTATCTTGTAAGTGAGGCTGAACATTGACCAGCATGATCATGCCAAGCTGATAGTATAAGTTTGAGCAAGGTATGACACTGGGTGCTATTTCTGAGGTTGTTCAGACATTTTCCCATTCCTCGATCCACAGTGTCACGTGTACCCGGAATTTGGAACAGGCATTACCACACACAGTGGACAGTGCAGTGTGTGTTCATGATCACGACCTGCCGTGTCTGGCTAGAATGCAAACAGACAAGAAAGTCTGGAAGAAATCACATCCAATGCAGGATATGCACTGACATACTGTACATATCCCACAGGCCAGTGCTTTTTCTTTAGCTTCCATGAGACCTGCCAATGTCATGTGACAAAATAACTAGTTCCTGTCCTATGACCTTTGGGTTTTCAGTGTAGTATAAATGCACAGTCCACAGCCGTTTTTGGTTTTCACTTAAGGCCTTCACTTCTCTTAATGTTGCAGAGTTACATGATTTTTGCTATGACAGTGTCAAAATATTCCTTATTAAAAAAGGCATAGATGAATTTGTGTGTGGTGTATGATGCAAGCCAATCCACTGGCTGCATTTGTAAACAGTTTTGAAGTTTCAAAATTCAAATAATGGCTCTTGTTTTGATCATCAACGAGCACCTCTCAGTGGTGTGTTTTAACCTCTATTAGGCGGGATTACGGGGGCTGCGAACATGCTGGCATTTGGTAAGTGTCACAGTGACAGCACTTGGTGGCGGAATGCTGGGTTGTCAGCAGCGTGCTTTATCACCAGGCTTTTCTCCTTTGCAGAGTGTGGACTAATAAGCCTAGAAATTACAATTGCCTCCCTGCTGAATCCCCGATAGCTGCAAATAATGATATCAGTGCCCTGCTAATCTCCTCAGCTCGCCGCTTGGCATCAGCCTATTGAGTCACCTGTCATACTCATGTCTGATGAGGTGAACTTAATCTCACTGTCTGTAATGACAATGGGGGCCATTTGAATGTTAAGAACGATATTTGTCAAAGTTTCCTTCATTTTTTCCCCTTTTCTTTTCTGTCTTCCACAGTCTTTTGCCAGCAGACAAATTGCAATGTTCAGTCAAACTGTAGAAAGCTCTGCACTAAATTAAGATAGTATAGAGTCATATGTGATTCTTTATTGTGATTTTTTAAAAAGATTTTATTTGTAGTTTTGAGCATTTTAAATCGAGAAAAAGTGTAAGAATCAGGAACGTGATTATTTCCAGTTTGATGCATTTTTCTAATTATATGTGTTTCTACTGATTAATTTTAGTTAAATTACTCAATGCCCTTCAGACTTCAAAATGAAAACATAGAGTGCTCATGGAATAAATATAACTAAAAGTAAAACGAACAAGTCACCACCCACTGTGCTCACTGCCCCCAAGTGTGTGTGAATTCACTTGTGTGTAAGTGTGTTTTTCACTGTGTGGATGGGTTAAATGTGGTTTAATTTGCCTGTGTGGAAGGACAGTGGATCTATATGTAATATAAATTGTAAAATATGTGCTTAGGTGTCAAAAAACATCTGCACAGTAGCGTATTTTCATTGATATTTTTTGATGACTTTATTTTAACTTAACTGTATCATGTTCAAAACCTAAACACTACGTTTGAAACTAAATGTCCTCTAATTTAACTTGGATGTTCATTTCTTATAGTCAGTATGGCATATCCATAGTTTACCTTTCTTATTAAAGTCTCAAATATTACCTAGTGCAAGATCTAATTTTGAGGCTTTTTTTGCATTTTCCACTCCAGACAGTGACACAAGCTTGTCTACCTTC
This sequence comes from Acestrorhynchus altus, assembly GCA_034509495.1. NCBI lineage: Eukaryota > Metazoa > Chordata > Actinopteri > Characiformes > Acestrorhynchidae > Acestrorhynchus > Acestrorhynchus altus. The sequence goes on from CM067513.1 coordinate 12,344,859, forward strand.
TTCAAAGATCCAAAACGAAGCACCACCACGACATATAAGGCAGTCTAGACGAAAAAGGGAATAGTTTCAAATGCAACACTCATGCTTACGAAGCCACCCAAGGTCAATGAAAGTAAAGTATTCTCCAGTCTCTCCTTTCTGTTGTGTTGTTCATCCATATCAAAGGCAGCCGGCAGAGATGAACTGACCCAAGAGGCAGAGACAGACAGAAGTATGGTGAGACTAAAACAATATTCTTGAGAGTCAGCTGAAAGGGAAATCTTTCTATTCACAATCAAGCACTGAAAATGCTTGAACTGCTTGACTATGTACCTCTGCACCAATGTGAGCTGTTTAAAAATGGCCTCTGCCACTTGTAAGAAAGAACATAATTAAACAGAGATGAAACTCAGGTACAGTCAGCTGAGCTGTGTGAAAAGTGCCTCTGCATTAAAAAAAAAAAAAAGATGAGCAGTTTGATTGAAATCACCTCTTTTTAGGAGCTTAATTACAGACCAACATCCAAAATCAAGTCATTGAATCAATTCACTGATGAAACTTTAATCATCTGTTAATTTTTCTTGGATAGGCAACCTAGGCAACATAAATCTAAAGTAGGAGTGGTATTATTAAGGGATTAGGAACAATATGGTAAAAAATATATAGCAATATTTAAAGACATTTTCATGATACACAATATTTAATACACATCAAATATTCTGCTATTTTTTTCTGCTATAATTATTTTTATCTGCAGGCATTTCTAGTGCTGGGTATTGAAATTCCAGTAAGCATGCTGGAGCAGATAAACATGAATCTACTGGCACCATGCCTAATGCCAGGCAAGAGCTAGACGGGTATAAAGCCTCCCAGTATTGGGCAGAAATACTGTGTTCTCTGGACTGAACTTTTGGTATGAGTTGGGGATGAGGTAGGGTGGTTAACAATTATCTGAAAGCAATCAAATTGCTGAAAAGCAAAGGCCCAAAATCTAGTAGAATGCCTTGTTTGGAGAGACTCCAACAAAAGCAGGATCAGCTCTGTTCTGATACCATTGATTTTTAGAAGAAACAATCAATGAACTGGTCTCCCAATTTTTTTGCCCATATAATATTAAACCTCATACATATTACATATTTCATACAGTGACATTCAAAATTCTCACTACCTCCGTCGAACGTCTTTGTTACTTTGTTACTTAGTTATAACATGAACACATGAAGTTAAAGTTGAAATATTATAACATTTTAATCAAATTTAGATTTAATGTAATTTGTACAAAAAAAGGAAGGAGCACCATGCAGAAACTTTGGGCACTCGAGAGATCTGAACCAAGGTCTCAGACCCTAATTAACATATGAAAGCTCTTGGCTTCAATATATTCACAATCATCATTAAGAAATCCATATGATGCACATTTCAAAGCATTATAAATACTCTGTTTCCTTAAACATCAAGCAGCCATGTGCACCACTAAGTAGCTACCTAGAACAATGAAAATTAAAGTTACTGATGGACACATGGTAAGAAAAACCTGTTAGGACCTGTTAAGACTTTTCAGGTAGTTTCCTTCATTCATAGTGTAATTTAGAAACAGCAGATAACGGGGAACGTCTGAAAAGATCATGAAAGCTTTCAGAGAGAACTGCTAATAGGATTGGTACAAAGGCAAGTCCACCCACCTGATTGACAGCAAAATACTTAAAGATTAAGCAGCCTCTCTATTCTACTGTGCAGCAACTTTCCATGACCTCAATGGAAGGGTCATCAGAAGAAAACCTGATGCTTTTTAGAAACAAGTCATGTGTAGTAGTTAAGGATAACTGAGCAAATGTATGCTTGGTAAAAGGATACATTTGAATAAAAATACAGAATAAAAAAAGAACACCTCTCTTACTGTGGTGAATCAATCATCCTTTGGGCTTGTGTTGCAGCCAATGGTATGGGGAATATTTTGCTTGTAGAGGGAAGAAAAGATTCAAGTACTCATGATCTCAGTTGTGAAGCTCTCCCATGTTCCAGAATTGTCTTTTCTTGATAATACTCTCAAGGCTGTGGTCATCCCTATTGCTCACCTTTTCCTACCACATTTTCCCCTTCCAATCAACTTTCCAATAATATAGTTTGACGCAGCACTATGACACAGCACTATGTGACTTGGCCTGCCCAAGGTGTTTATTATCATGTTCTGGACAAGTCAGCAGTTTTTCCAGGATTGTGGTGGCGGTGGACATTGTATTTATAGTTTTAGATTAGTAATTTACTTAAACTCAAAATGAACTACTCTTTATTATAATATGCTAATTTAAGGTACTGGATTTTTGATTTTCATAATCTATACGCAATACTGATAAAAAGTACAACAAAAAGATTTGTCCCCATTCACATGTGTACTACATTTTCACAGTGAAGTCTGTCCTTCTGACAATATAGTTATATTTATTACAATTATGTAATAATACAAAAAAACTTTATAAAGGAATCATATCACATGTATTATAGCACATGTACCAAAGCTGTATTTTAAGTCATTTGTTTATGTATAATTTACTGACATTAATTAAAATGGCACCAAAATGATTACAAATAACCTGCTATACAGTCAGCCGACTACAAGGAAATGAGAATGAAAGGAGCACTGTTTTCTAAAGAAAAGGTGTCCTCTGCCTTCATTTTTTTTCCCGCCCTCATTCATCCCTCATCGATCAATCTCACGGAAAAACTGTGTCATTAGATAAGTGACTGTTTCCCACCGCTGTCAGATTACCATTGACAGGACAATCAGCACTGCCTTACTAATGTCAGCACTGACAAAGAATCATTTAGGTCCGGCATGTACTGCACTGTGCCATCCCCCGCTTCACCCTGTCAGCAAGTCGACAAATGGCGGCTGTTACGTTGTGCTGTAAAGGAAAAGAGCTATCCACTGAACACCTAATTTAAGCACTGTTAGCTGTATATAGAAAGGATGGGCTTTGCTCTCAGGGTAATAATCATACTATATAGTAAAGCCGGTGGCTCTGCCTCAGAAAATGCTTCTTACATTCAAAATGGGCACGTTCACAATTACCCCCTCATCGACAATATAACATGACAGCACAGAGAAGGGAACGAAAGTTGTAGGAGAGTCCATAACCGCCACTACAGAAGAACATTCTCTCAGTCTCCATCTCACCCAGGAATAACAAAGAGTTTATCTAGAAATGCACAATAATGCTTACAATAATGCTTCTCCTATAGAGGAACATTATTGCAGAGAGATGGCAGAGAAATGGCAGGATCCAAACTATCAATTTTCTGCATATGTGCATGCTGATGTTCAGACTAGCCATGTCTATGTGTTTTTTGTTTTTTTTTTCTGTCTACATTTGGTAAATGTGTAGAAAATACTGCCGGTTGTAGAGAACTATGGACTGCACACTCCAGCTTGAATTAACCAGAGGACACAAAGGTCAAAATGTTGCCATTATTAACACAAATCCTTCAGCTGACTGCCTGTTTAAATGTCTGACTGCAAGCACTATAACACTTCTGTGCACTTGTTCCATCTGTAATACACAGCCATAAATGTTGTCTTTCCATTGTGGAGGACGTAATGATGCAAAGTGTAGTATAGACTATGTATGGCATACTACACAGAGTAACAAAGGATACGTGGGAGACAACAAAGGGTCTATGGGAAACATAGCTCAACACTAAATGACTATTATATGAAGGATCAGATACAGAACAGGAGGAACCAGAGGAAAACGAGACAATGTCCTTGTTGAAGCATGTTGAGTGTAAGGTAATAGATAGGACATTGTTCGAGAAAAACAATCGGAATGGTGAAACATTACATTTAAACGTGCGAGAACCTTTCCAAAGCATGCATACCAATTAGGACTAAACAGAGAGTCTGTTTGGTGTGTTTAGTATCCCCCCAGCCCCCCCACCCCACCACCCCCCACCCACCCAAAATGACTGTCTGCTTCTTTTATGCTGTAATTTGAAATCTGTTTGTCTCCCCTGAAGAGGAATATTATTTCTGTGTGAGAGACACAGTCGCGCTAATGAGCGTGGTTAAGAACATCATTATATTTTAAGTATCATTCTGGTGTTCACAGCAGGGAATGTAAGAAATCTCTGTAATAATCTGTTTCTGTGTCTCACATTCAAAGTGACATCTGAGGCTGACGCTTTAATGCCGTGGAATAATTAGCGTGGCAGCTTCTTTTGACATTCCAGAGGAGGAAGGGGGGAAAAAACTGTAATGAAGATGTATTAACTAGGAGTAATTTAGTTGTGCTTCAGCTGAAGTTTCCGCCGTGCTGATATTTGGTTTTTCGCTTGCATTGATGTCTTGGCAGAAGTAGTTTGTGCTGCTTGAACAAAGGGCCTAGAGTATGTTAAGTGCTTTTGAAATGGCAAGCTTTCTACGCCGCACAACCATGCCTGATGAAAGGGTGTGAAATACAATGTGGAAATCGATTTCACAATCTCCTCTTTTCGCTCTGCCAATAGAGTGGCGCAATGTCAACGCTCGCACCGCACGCATGTCCGCACATTTAGCACACTCTCAATGAAGGACTTAACAATTTCTGCTACTGTTGCTAAGCCTGACGAATTAATGCATGTTTGTGCTCGGATGAGTGGCGGAGGGACAGGAATTTTCAATTAGTTTGAAATTGATTGGACTGTTGATATAATGTAGTGCCACTACAGTCATATGTCTGGAGAGTCGGCTTGATGTTGCTTGAATGCTCCAGCTTTAACCAAAGCTGAAGAATACTCCCAGAACAGGAAATATTAAATAACAAATAAAGCAAAAAGGAACCAGACATCTTGGGTTGTATACACTGAATAATTAGCATGCTAAGCGGCAGTAATGACAAATAAGGAGTTAAGCCCTAAGCTCTTCTGACTGCGATTGTCATCTGGAGCACTCTTGTCATGGCTCATGATGTATTTGTTTGTATCTTCCTCACATCATTTACAGTTTGCACTTTGTCACCCAGATGCATTGTTGTCATTATGAGCTGGTACATCTCTCTCTCTCTCTCTCTCTCTCTCTCTCTCTCTCTCTCTCTCTCTTGCTCTATCTCACTCTCTGCGTACGTGTCCATTGAATATAAATAGAAGCTCAATGTCTGCTGATGACAAAAGGGCTACAGAATAGGAAGTGATGGGACAGGCACAGAAAGGAAGAGCCAGTCTGCGGAGCACTGTCTGTGCCATCTGTGGTGACGGGGGAAACAGGATGTGAACACAGTGAAATTAAAAAGCTTTTTTCCCCCTTCGTGATTAATGGCAGCGTTACACGTCAAGCCGTTTCACCATATTTAACACAAATATAGCAATATGCAGCTGTTGCATTCTCTTCCCCAAAACGACCAGCAGAGAGAGAAAGAGTGAGACAGATAGAAAGAGGGACAGAGTGCAGCAGGGGAGGGTGAGCATATACAGGACAGGGAGAATGCAGCACATCTATCATCAAATCATGCCACAATAATTCTGCAAAGAACAAACAATAGGACTGAAACATAAGATCACATCTGTAACACAGAGGGTGAAAATGATAATGACATGCACCCCCAATTTTATTAATCTCACCAGTAGTTATCAGTGATTAACCATGTTTTTTTCTTCTTTAAAAGAATGCCTACTGTTTGTTGCCTCCAAAAAAAGGAAGAGGAAAAAATAGATGTAGAAGTCGATGAGTTTCGTAGTCAATTAAAACAAATTTAATAAGGCTATGAAACCGAATCACTACAGCTCTATCTTAGCCATCTCCATAGGTGGGGAGTTTTCTTTCTTTTGAGACCCAGGCCAAGTAAATAAACAGCGAAACGAGGGGGAGGCACAAAGCACGGCCTAACACAAGATCCCTAGACACCTATTATATGAGAGGGGAGGCAAAATTATGCCCTAGCAAATTGCTAATGATGAGCCAGTGATGTCTTGTTAAGCGACATTGTTTGACCTCAGATCCCTTTGTGCCTGCCTTGTATTCCTGGCTTAATGAAAGACAAGAAAGAACAGAGCGCTCTCTTTCTCCCCCCCCTTCTCTTCTTCTTCTTCCTCCTCCTCCTCCTCCTCCTCCTCCTCCTCTTCGTTCTCATTTTGTTTGGTGAGGTTAACTCATGCCTGCATCTTCGCCGGGTTCTGTCCCTTGGCATGGGCAGGACTGATTTGGCAGAGGAGAGCATGCTAGAGTGGGCCCGCACAGCAGGGGAAGGCCTTTTGATGCAGACCCCCCGGGAGCTGCCGCCAAGGCAGGACGGCAGGATCACAGATGTGACAGCTTTCATGTAACAGTAAACTTTTTCCTAATTAAAGTCAGCCAGCTAATTACACTTGGCTCTATCTGATCATTGCGGAACAGGATAAGGTACAACGGTGGCAGGCCCGTGTAAGGGACAGGATCACATCAAAGATTTTTCGGGAACTGGTGATTAGGGTGGGATGGGGGCAGAATGGTGCGTCACAGCCCTGCATGGAATCCGGCCTCACCTGGGCATGGAAGCGCATCAGACACCAAATGCAGAGAAATAGGAGGCCCATCTCATTTACACCAATGCCTTCCCTGAATGCTGAGGCGTAATTATGAAGGAAGGGGGAATAGGAGGAAAAAAATGACCAAAGGAAAAAAAATCCTATAATTAACAAGGCAACTCCAAGCACAAGAAATGGAAATTAGTCACAGTGTAATAAATTAGCCTGTGCATACATTATGTGAAATGAACACCCTTGGGGCTACGAATTAGCGCTTTTGGCCGTGCACCCTCATGTATCTAAATAAACCATTCAGTCCTTGCTTATTGCAAGCTCACAAAGAACTAGAACCAGTCTTTCCTTGCAAATCAGCCATGCACATTTTGTTTACAGACAGAATATACAGTATATGTAATGCAGCAGTGGTGGTAGGGTGGGTGATTGAGGAGAGCAAAGCAGATATTCTGGTGAGCACTCACGATCCCTTCACTCATGCATTTGTAAACTATCACATATTTTTTTCTCACCTCCTCATTTTAGTTTGATTAGTACTGCCATTTTCCAGAGCCATCTCATTTTTTTTCCCTCCCAGACCACAGTAAACAAACACAAAATTAAAGCGAGTTGAGCTGGGAAAAATTTGCATCAAAATAATACAGCTACAACTACAAGACAGCAGAATCAGATAGCAGTGACAAAGGCAGGCAAATTACAAATTAAAAGGCATGCCGTGAATTGTATTTTGTCATCAAGCTTCATTGGCCATTTGGAGGAGAGATGGAGCCGTAAGAAAGAAAGAAAGAAAGAAAGAAAAAAAGAAAGAAAGAAAGAAAGAAAGAAAGAAAGAAAGAAAGAAAGAAAGAAAGAAAGAAAGAAAGAAAGAAAGACAGAGGGGGAAAAAAACACGGCAGGCAGCAAAGCCATGTTTTGATGAGTCTTATCTAGAGCGATTATTCATACTTGTCCTTCTGCTTGAATTAAAGCAAAAGTGCTGGAGCCTGTTAAAGCCAAATACTTGAATGGCTAGTGAACTCTCACCTTTGCGCGCATCCATTTAGCTTGCAAATGAAAGCCAAGTACAGTCAGCGAGAGCCATAATGGGCCTTTCTTCTTGCGGAGTGCGGTCATTACATACTAATTTCTTCTGGAAGCTCTTCAGGAATTGAAACACTTGGCTGTGGTGGCCCTGCCTCGTGCTGAAACACACAGGCCTACAATGCCAGCACACAAGGTGTTTGTTCAAGGCCTACTCATGGTGACTGACCACAATCAGGCTCAAATTGAAGAGGGCTGATTGCAGCTTGATGCAGCGCAGCTTTCACTTACGGAGAGAAAGAAATGAATAAAATATTGGCAGCATGATTTACATCATTATTAGACTAGTCATGTCTGAGAAAATTCAGTCTGGTTTCTCATATTTTAGAGGGAAAATATGTAATATGGAAAAGACATGTATTATAACTTCAGTATATTTTAGTAAAGGAATTCGAGTTTGATCTAATAAAGAATTTACAACCTAACAACATAAGGTGTATTTTTATTCCTATATGTGTCTTAAGTTTTGCTGGATTAACATTTACTTGTATCTGTTCTAATGTGATTTATATATCTATCTAATGCATCTAATATATAGATGCATATACAGGGGTTGGACAATGTAACTGAAACACCTGGTTTTAGACCACAATAATTTATTAGTATGGTGTACTAGGGCCTCCTTTTGCAGCCAATACAGCGTCAATTCGTCTTGGGAATGACATTTTTTGGATACAATCCGGGTTAGCACTTGAACATCCCTTTCAGACAGCTTCCTCTTGCGTCCACAGTTAATCCTGTTGGATGTGGTTCGTCCTTCTTGGTGGTGCTGACATTACCCTGGATACCGTGGCTCTTGATACATTACAAAGACTTGCTGTCTTGGTCACAGATGCGCCAGCAAGACGTGCACCATTTGTCCTCTTTGAACTCTGGTATGTCACCCATAATGCTGTGTGCATTGCAATATTTTGAGCAAAACTGTGCTCTTACCTGCTTATTGAACCTTCACACACTGCTCTTACTGGTGCAAAGTGCAATTAATGAAGATTGGCCACCAGGCTGCTCCAATTTAGCCATGAATCCTCCCAAACTAAAATGACAGGTGTTTCAGTTTCATTTTCCAACCCCTGTATATAAGACTGGGTGATATGTCAACATTTATATTGCTATCTGGATATAAAACACTTCACTCTGCTCCACCCCGTATTCTCAGCTCCTCCTCTAATCTGCTCCCCTCTGCCCCATTCATGCTCTCACATACCCACTATAGAGGGGCCATAAGGTTTAGTTTGTATCAAAAAACATTTCAATATTTTTCAAAAAAGACAACAAAAAATAAGGATTTCTTGGGGTGTCCTAAGTTTTTCACATTGTAGTTTTCACATTACATATTGTACCATATTTTGTGTATCGCTATTGAGTTCAAATATATCGGAATACATTTTTTTATACAACAAAACTTTCAAAACTTAAGAAAATTGATATCTTGTACGTTTGTAAGATTCAGGTTCGCAGCCTCCAGTTCAACTACATTACCAGCAGATTTAATATAATTAAACACAGAATTACCAAGCAAAGGAGGGCTTTGAAAATGTTTTAATAGTGACAGATGTTTAACCAGCACATTTTGAAAGAATATTAATTATATTTCCTGTGATATTAGTACAAATACACACTTACTGTCCTGATTAAAAGCTTTTAATTCTAAATAGCAACATTACAGAAGAAACAAAACATGTTTAACTTAAATGAAAAGTTTTTGATAGTCCATTCATCATAACATGAACAACTGCAGAGGGGAACTAGAGTACAAAAATTATGCAAAATTTTTTTTTTAAAAATACATGGTTTTGGCAGTGACAACATGGTAAATAATTTACAACTATATGTCATTTACAAAAATATCTGAATTGTATAATGACGGAAGAAGTAAAATAAACATCCATGCTGTTCCTTAAAGAGAAGTCCTTCCAACAAAACAACATTTAATTGCTGCCATTATAGAACGGCTGCACATTTCAGCATTATTTTCAAAAATACTAATATACTTTTATTTTGGAGAGTATCACAAACAGATATCACAATGTAAATACAACATTAATTTCTAACCAGCTGCTATTTCTTTCATTAAAGCCCTTGTTTGATGAGGCAATGACATATTATTTAGCTCATCTTATTGTTGCTATGTGGTTTACCCCCACCCCCCAACCCGACACCAATGTTACATTGTATTACAGATACAGCGTGTGTACATCTGCATGGTCTGCATGTTTGTGTATCATTGAGAAAAACAAATAAACAATTATTAACAACAGAAATCTACACTACTCACAGTCATTGGCAAAACACTTTTCCTTCCATTATGTGACAATTAACTCATTCGTTTAGTTCCAGGTACAGCGAGCAGTAGGTCTTAAATAAGCTAATTTGGCTTGATCTACCGAGTGTGCAAGCTGTAACACTGGCTGTACCTGGCAATGTTACCCTTAGGGTGTGGAGGACATTTGGAATGTGAATAGCAGATTGTTAACCACACATCAGTTGTTTGGAGGGGCTGGTGATTTAATTAAGCAATTAGGCAGGTGGCTGCCTGAAAAGCCTAATTAATAGAGTGAGTAATTTGTTATTTGACCAATGCAGTAGTTTACAGTAAGGTGTTTCTCCACATGCTTAATTCCACATTTTATGAGGAATTTTAAAGTGGTGTTACAGTGGTGCAATGATTTGGTATAAAAAATGTGTATATCTGATACTACAACAAAATACATAATATTATAATAAAATGATTATCTTGCTATTGTTTAATGGGTAGACTGCTCTGGAAACAGAACTGTTTCTATTATACTTGCACATTCAAAAGTGTTATCTTTCCATGTCCTGGTTTTTTCCCAGGACATCAGCAGAGACGGCATGGCCTGTCAGCCTGCCACAGTGTGATTGAGACATCACACTAATCCATGTTTACCCTGCTGTCTGCGTGTGTGTGGGTTTGTGTCATGCCACACAGAATTAGGTGGTGTTTGACACCTGGTACCATGCACTTCAGCTGCTCTCTAAACAGAGGACCCCTACAGTTTTCTTGCATGGTGAAGAGGACAATGTCCGAATCTTTACAATCAGCTAAATGTTTTAAACATCAGAGAAAGAAAACAGATTTGGAAGGGCTGTAAAATATCTCATTAATGTTCATGAGGATCGTAATATTTGCTTTTGCTTCCGTCCACAGTCACCCAGACTTGCCTTTAACTGGCTTATCTGTAGCATATTAACCTTTCTTTAGAAACATGGAATTGATTGTGATCAAATATGCCACAGTAAAGTCTTATTGTGCTAGTATTATCAGTGCATCCACATTACAAAGCAAATGCATGAGGCAAATGTGTCCTACAGTCTCTAACTGTCTGGTTTTGGTGCCTGTGCCCACTGCAGCCTCAGCTTTGGCTGAAAGAAGTAGAGCCTGACTGTTTTTCTGCTGTTAGCTGCCCATCTGCCTTCAGATTTTTCCTGCTGACGTCATAACTTGTATACGTAAACAGACTTATTTGCAAACATCAATAATATACATTTCATGTCTCATTAAAGCATATAATTTTGCCATATTGTTTACCCTTAATTCATAATGGTGTTTAACCTTTAGAACACTATGGATGTTTTCATAGTTTGATGTACTTTTGTTCACCAAATTTTTTAAAGTATTTATAGGAGACATTGACATTTGCCAGATATTGTCATTTACAGGTGATCTTATGCTACTTAACTTTGTCTTCATTTGAGTTGTATTCATTAACAGATTTTAAATATTTGTATGAATTTGACCATGTTTTGATCAAAATTTACTTGTGCCTACAGATTTTGTGTGGGTTTTTTTTACCTTAGAAATCTTTATAGGAAATTTATCATCCAGGGTGTTTTTGAGCTGAAAATGTACATCTGTTAGCAATGATTAGACAGTAATATTTACAATTATAAGTTACTTTAATATTTTTATTATTATTACTTCTCCCTTATGAGAACGCCATTACATAGGCAAAGTCTTGTCGTTTATGATGATATGTGTTTCATGTTTCAGGTTACTGTGATTCTGGTTTATGAAGCTTAGAAAACAGCATATAACTGCCAGCAAAGTGTGGATCTGGGGTTCTAAGCGATAAATGCAGCACAATGCATCTCATTATCATGACAATCATCACAATACTGTAGTCAATTAATATTGTCTAGCCCCATATAATACTACTCAAATTAGTAGAACTTATTTCCCTCTCTCCATTTCTGTTGTTTTTACTATAAATGACTCCCTCTTGTTTACATCTACTTTGACCCAACGCAGTCCTGAATCGTCTCTTACTCTGCCTCTCACCCCTCTCTCCAAAACTCTCACTCTTTCTAGCATTCTCACTTTCCCTCTCTCTCACTCCTATCCCTTGCCTTTCTTCCACTCTCTCTATCTCCCTCTGCCTCCCTCTCTCCGTTGCTTGCTCAGAGAAGCAGCCAGTGTTTACTTGCCCTTATCCGGCTGGCTAATCCCTGCAGCAGTGAAAGACTCCACTAAATAGGTGCTGGAGAAAAAAAAACAGCAGCGAGAGGGACAGGCAGAGCCATTAGAGGAGAGTTTATCAGAGTAGCTCAATCTGTTATCACCCCTGTCCCTCTGTCCCCCCCTACCAGCCTGCCTTCCCCCACTGTCACAGAGCTGCTGATTACAGGCCACCGCACAGCCTGGCTCTGGGTCTGTGTGTGTGTGTGTGTGTGTGTGTGTGTGTGTGTGTGTGTGTGTGTGTGTGTGTGTGTGTGTGTGTGTGTGTGGGTGAGAGAGAGAGAGAGAGAGAGAGAGAGAGAGAGAGAGCAGGCTCTTCACAAAGCTTACATATGATAGGTAAGAAAGGCAGAAAGAAACAGCTGTTTGTGTGTATAGATTCACAAATGTGGGGTTTGTTTTTATAAGTTGATACAAAATATGAAACAGATTTTTGCATTTACTGATCTGTAACTTTACTAAAAAACATCTGTAGTTATTGTATTCACAGTAATAAGAACAGTGACAGAGCCTAAATCTACCCACGGCAGTGGAGTTGTTGAGAACGAAAATGAAACTAGTTAAATAATAATGCAGACTGAACTGTGCTGTAGGCCAACACCTTCACCAGAAACAAGCCCTGGGCAGAAAGCTGTAATGACACCAAACCCTCCCTGCTCTGTTACTAATGTCCAGCACTGGACCTCACTGGCCAAGTACTTGCGGGTCTAATGACCCTGTGTTCTGGGTCATCAAGCGGTCAAACAACTGAAGGATAAACTCATCAGTGCCTGTGCTTTACATCTCAGGTGGGAATCGCATGATGCAACTTTTTTCTGATACTGATATGTATGCTGCAACCTCGAGTACTGGCTGATATACATGCTCTATATCAGTGCATCTCAAAAACTGTAAATTATTTTCATAAGTTCAAAAAGTTACATTTTCATCACTGACCAATGAAAACCATATATCTCCATTTTTGTCCATTTTAGATTTTTCCATAATGTGAATATGACCAATAGAAATGCTCCAAAATGACTTCCTCTTATTTTACAATAACTTCCATTTAAAGTTAAGAGCATTCTTGCTTTCTCCGGTAAAGTCTCAATTTTGGAGAAACATGTTTTTCACAGGACAGCAACAATATATTATATTAATTATATTAAAAGTGATATATATGATTTTTTTATATTAATACTATTGAATTACAAATCAACATTAAACATTCTAATATTCTTAGAACAAAATTCTTGTAATACACCACTTAAATATTACGATTTATATTTTTGTAATGAAAGGGTCACCAATAAAATTTTTACCCAATATTATTACCCACAATTATTTTTAGATGCACCAGTATATACTCTGTAATATGATAGTAGTTTAAAATCATATACCTTAGCAGAGGTATGCTGGATGTGTTTGCTTTTAAATAACAAGAGGGTAACAGTTCACCATTTACCAAATACAAACATCCTGTTTTCAAAAATATATATCTTGAAATCTTATGATTTATTGGTGTAGTTCCACATGTTTCCTAGATGCACCAACCATCACATGAATTTGTTCAAATCCATCAGCAGCATATGTGATTTATCATTACGACACACTGATTAGCCAAGCAAAATTTGCAGTTAAATGAGAGAGGTTTGGAAATGGTTAAGCCAACTTGTTGACCCACTTAAATACATAAAATCATTATATATTATATTAATGTTATTTGTGCTGATTTTGCAGTAATGGTGTTGGGAGCTCTAAAATGTGCAGGGAAGGGATGCCTCCAGGACCAGGGTTGAGAAACACTGGCTTAATCCATCCATATCTTAAAGGTTGTTGAAGATAGAATATGGAGGTATTGTTCTACTGAGACATGGATGTCAACAGAGATCCCTAATCAAGCCATTGAGCCTGCTGGACAGAATTAAAGAGCTCTCCAGGAAGAGTAAAAAAGGAGGTGTATGTTTTCTGATCAACAATGCTTGGTGTGATCGGAGGAATGTACACTTTACCAAGTCTTTCTACTCCCAGACCTAGGATATCTGATCATCTTGTGCAGACACATGTAAAATGAGAAAAATCCCCAGCTCTGCTCTTTGTAAGACCATAAAAGCAGCAAAACCTGAGTACAGAGACAAAGTGGAAGCACAGTTTAACACCACATGTGCCTGGGGTTAAACACAATCACTGACTTTAAGGGGAACTCTCACTCCCTGAGCAGCACCAGTGCAACGCTTCCAAATGAGCTAAGCTCATTTTACACTCGTTTCAAAGCAAACCACAGCATGTCCATGGAGAGAGTCACATCCAACACCCAACCCAGTCTCTGTAGCTGATGTGCGCAGATCCTTTAAGCATGTCAACACCTGTAAAGCCTAAAGCCTAAGCTTAAAGCATGTGCAGATCAATTAGCTCTCTTCTTCTCAGCCATGTCAGTGTGCCTCTAACTGTCTATCATTGTCCTGGTTCCAAAACCAGCCAGCATCACTTGCTTAAATGACTGGCACCTGACGGCTCTGACCTCTGTCATAAGCAAGTGCTTTGAAAGGCTTGTCAGAGACTTCATCTGCTCCTCACTACCTACCACCCTGGACCCACTGCAGTTTGCATAAAGGCAGAACAGATGCACTGATGATGAACCTCACTCTGCACACTTCCTTCTCCCACCTGGACAAGAAGAACACATATGTCAAAATGCTGCTTGTCTGAACAGCTCTCTGTACAGCTGGATCCTAAACTTCATAACAGACCATTGGCAGGTGGTGAGGATGTGCAGGAACGCATTCTCCTTACTGACCTTCAACACCAGAGCCCCTCAGGGCTGTGTGCTCAGCCCATTCCTGTTCTCCCTGTACACAGCTCCCTGTAATGCGCACCACCCAGCACATGACCAGGGTTCAGCTCCCAAACCTTCTAGATTTATATACCAGCCTCTGTTTGAGGGAGACCAGGAGAAAGTTGTAGTACATCTTACATGTGTGTGTGTGTGTGTGTGTGTGTGTGTGTGTGTGTGTGTGTGTGTGTGTGTGTGTGTGTGTTAGCTGTTTGCTTAGGGTTGTTGTCCTGTTGGAAGTGGGAAGACCCAGTCTGAGGTCCAGAGCACTCTGGAGCAGGTATCAAGTCACTCTGTACATTGCTGCTTTCATCTTTCCCTTGACCCTGACTAGTCTTCCAGTTCCTGCTGCCGAAAAACATCCCCACAGCATGATGCTGCCATCACCATCCTTCAATGTAGGAATAGTATCGGTTAGGTGATGAGCAGGGCATGGTTTCCTACAGACATCATCAATCTTTTTGTTTCTCATGGTCTGAGAGTCTTTGTGGCAAACTCAAGATGGGCTGTCATGCGCTTTTAACTAAGGAGTGGCACCCTGAGCCTGCAGAACTCTTTGAATTTCTTTGGAACTTAATTGGGGCTGCTTATCCACCATCCGGACTATCCTGCATTGTAACCTTTCATCAATTTTTCTCTTCTGTCCATGTCCAGGGAGATTAGCTACAGTGGCATGGATTGGGTGGAATGGCAAACTTGATTATGTAGTGCACAGTGGACAAAGGAACATCAAGATTTCTGGAGATGGACTTGTAACCTTGAGACTGCTGATATTTTTCCACAATTTTGGATCTCAAGCCCTCAGACAGTTATCTTCTCTTCTTTCTGTACTGCATGCATTAGTCATGTACACACAAACACACAAAGCAAAGATTGAGTCAACTTCTCTCTTTATATCTGGTTTCAGATTTGATTTGTATATTTCCCACAGCTGTTACTTGCTACAGGTGATTTTAAGTTATTTACCCACAATTTTGAAAAGGTGCCAAAAATTTTGACCAGTTTTGTTGAAATGATATAAAATTTGCATTTTTCTCTCTGCTATGCACATTAACATGTGTATAACAAAACGTGTAATAGCAATATTTTTCTGGGAGAAATAGTGCATTTTCTAGAAACAAAATCCAAACATGCCAATACTTTCTGCCATGACTGTATAGATTTGACATTTACTATTTACCAGACCTGCCCAAGGCCTTACCAGACATAACCTCTGCTCTCCACCAAGACGAGGTGTTTACTGGCCCCTGGGGACACACTGAGTAACGTCTGGGTTTATCCATTCACGCAGGCTGTCTGAGCTGCATCTGAGGCCATCTCCTTCTCCATAAGGGTTCTCACTCAAGCCAAGCCCAAGTATTAACGTTGTACATCATTTTACACAAGCGTAATTAAAGGCTGTCTGCATGCAGAGGCACATATACCCCATCTGCATGCACTGGCACAATATCCTACTGTGTATAGACAGTCCTATTTGTCACATTATTACATGCTCATGTCTATCAATTACCTCTCCACCACTACATCAGCTAACATACCAAGCAGTGAATACTTTAGTGGTTAGTGACACTAATATGGTGTATTCGTTTTAATATAATGCAAAACAAGCCAGGCATGATCCAGAGGCATTTATTTGAGGGAAATAGTGATTGTGAAAGACAGCAGCGGTTGCTCGATTCCTTTCTGTTTTGTTTAGTGATGGCAGAAAATGTGCTGTTTCTAATATTCCACATAATATCCAAAATGTGGCTTATTTGGGGCAGCTTTCCTAAGCGGGGCAACAGAGAAATGCCCTGGGCCCCTGGCAGCAGCGGGGGAGACAGGTTCTCAACCCTGCATACATGGCCATACGCGCGGGCTGCTGTTTAGACTCTAATGGCTGGTAATGTGGGCTCCATGTTTACCGAGCGGTGGGTCTCCAGCACACAGGCTGTGACAAATTATGAAAGGCGGGCCTGTGTAGCCAGGCTGAATTTCATTAAACTTTAACTGGCCTTATCTGCGGCGCGACAGAGGACAGCATAATAAACGCTGACAGGTATCTAAAGACGTGTGTTTGGACTGGGGAGAGCGAACAGCGGGAGAGGCACTGCCAGCTTTGTCACCAAAGAAGGGACATATGTTGTTGGCTATAAAATCCTAAAGCAGATGTCGCCCCTTTTTTAGAGACTGCGGCCGTGTTTTGCACATACGCATGAAGGAGTAGCATGCCGCGTTTCGTTTATTCTGACTCTCCACGGAATTGAAATCTCCATTAGTGTACCACCCAGAAGAAGCAAATACGCTGGATTTCCCTTTGTACAGCTTATTCACAATTCAGTGTAAATTTTCATATACTTTAAAAATACAGTTTAAAGTGTACTGAAGTGAACCACACCTACAGCCAAGGACTGCACATCTTTTAACACTGATTAAATACTTGTAATTTTAAAAAGGGGTACAAATAATCAAGGTACAAGTCAGTAAATTTATGCATCCTTATCGATGCATCTTCATTTTGAATTATATAATATTTGGACAAAAGTATCAGGACACATTGAATCAGCAAAGCATTGGCAACTTTTATGCAGCCTGTGCCTCAGCTCTCAGCAACCCTGCTCTGTAACGCTACGTGGTCTGCCACTTCAGGGCTCAGGTTGGTTGCTGTGACTCCTAAACGCTTCCACTTTTCAATAACACCACTCATAGATCATCGTGCAATACCTAGTATATAAGAAACTTCACAAACTGACTTCTTGCTGCAATGGTGGCATCCTATTACAGTACCATGCTCCAATTGAGTGAGCTCTTCAGATCAATCTATTCTTTTACAAATGCTTGTAAAGGCACAGTACATGGCTAGGCGCTTGATTTTATACACCTGTGGCAATGGGACTGAATAAAACACCTGAATTCAATGATTAAGAGGTGTCCCAATACTGATTTCTCACCAGCTATTGCTTGTAAGACTGATCCAAAATAGTGCTGGCTTTCTATGTAAGTCCTGAACATCCTTGTCAATCACATCATATTGTGCCTCTTTACAGAAAGTAAAAAAAAAAAAACATGGAACTTAGACCAGTCACATGAAGTTAATTTCTTAAAAGAACAACTAACCAAGGCCAGTCTTAAAGCAGGTAAAATCTGGACAGAGAGATGCTGGGTGGGGAAGAGAGAGAGAGAGAGAGAGAGAGAGAGAGAGAGAGAGAGAGAGAGAGAGAGAGAGAATAAACGGTTGATTGATTCCATAGAACCTTGTTCATCAAGGCCACCAGGTTGGGACCAAAGATATTTGAAACGTGCTTAAGAAAGAAGTAGTTAAAGCAAC
Organism: Acestrorhynchus altus; assembly: GCA_034509495.1. Taxonomy (NCBI): domain Eukaryota; kingdom Metazoa; phylum Chordata; class Actinopteri; order Characiformes; family Acestrorhynchidae; genus Acestrorhynchus; species Acestrorhynchus altus. The sequence continues at coordinate 12,363,003 of CM067513.1, forward strand.
AAAAAGCAGCTAAAGCAGGGCTTTTATTGGGCCTCAAAGGGCTTAGGCAACATTCGCTTCATAGGGCACTCCTGTTGTGAGTGAGGAACACGGCCATGTAAATAAAAGCCAAGGGTAAGCCTACATCACATCTCCATGAATGGGTTTGTCTACAATAACATTACACACACAAACACAGACACAGACAGAGACCCACAGACACACACACACACACACACACACACAATTATGTTTATATATCTATATGAATACAGCTTTATATTTATATAAATGTTGCTCTGTGTGTGATCTTAATGCTTACCCTTCAGAAACAATTTTTGTCAGTCTTTTGTTAAATATTTCAATTCCTTTTCAACTTCCCAATTCAACCTCTTACTCGCTTCCAATTTTCCACACATACTCATGTGAATAGCTCCAAGCTCTGGATTGGCCATCAATAGCCTTACATAATTTGACAGAGCATGCCCAGTGCAGCAATACGCTTTGACACGGCAGCTAAAACATTGTGCCATCTCAGACAAGAGAAGTCAGTGTGTGGATTCAGTAGTATCTTAATTATGAGTAGAAATAGACAGGTACTGGATCAGCGTGGATCCACAATTGTTTGTTTACCAACATTTCCAGTGCATTTACAGAATAATCCACTCATAAGCTCTCTGAAAGCATTACACTGACACAGCTGTTTATAATCACACTGGATTTTGTTGTGCTGTCAATAAAGACTGCTTGGAATTACATAAAAATGGCTTTAAATAATGTAACTCCCACGGGAGTTAGTTCTTTAAACCTCTTGCTTATTATACAGATATCATCTTTAAAATGTTATATTTTCGTAACTGGTAATCTGTTTTATTTTTTATTTTATTTTATTTTTCTTGGTCTTTTTTCCCCATTCAAATATTGTTTTCTTTTAAAGTATGCATAATCAAGCACAAAAGTATTATTTGTATACTAGTTTATATGTATTTATTGAGAATTAATTTCTATTGATTATTAAAATATTACTAACAATGTTTACACAGCTCTAGGAAATGCAAATTCAATTTAGCAAATTCTCCACAAGAAGGTAGAAGTAGCCCGTAGCTTTGGTGTACACCATTAGAAAATGAATAACCAACACTCGCAACAAATGAGTGCATGTTTGCAGCCACATGATGATAGTATAAAACACCCTATTTCTCATTAAAAATATATTTAATTGAAACACCAAAAGACAGTCTGTCATTAATGTAAGTCATGGATGTTTCTAAGAACTGCATCCACGTGTTCCAGAACCTAGGGCAAGAGAATCTGATGAGGATAATTCTTGTTTTCTAGCAGTGCAGCTCAGCGTTCACAGTGTTTAATCATTAATTAATTATATTCATTTAAAACATGTACCTTGCAGATGCTCAACGATGTTATTTGTAATTTTTAAATTTTGGATTTAAATTGGTTGTTGCAGTTTTTCATGTCTTGTTATAGTATGTTGGCTCTGGATTTTGCACTGCTAACACTTGTTTTTGATGCTATTGTGGGACCCAAAGCTATTCCCTTATTCCTAATTGAATACATTGGGAAGCATGTTAGCATGAATATATTCAAGCTCAGATGCTAGAATAAATTCAGTTTTTGGATAATTTGCAATGTTTTCATTCACGTTTTGCACATTTTCATGTCTGACATCCACATTCTCCACATTGCAGAAATCATAGGGTCATACTAGTATAATATTGTTGCTGCTCCTCAGAGTTAAAGGGATTATATTAGTAAATTTACTAGTAGGGTTGTGGTTTCATGCATTTGACATATAAGGGGGAAGGAAAAGGACAGGCATATCCGCAGGAACATCTAAGGTAAGTGTCACACAGATGAGAGGACACTCAGGGTGGACAAGACCCTCGAGCCAAGTCTCACTACTCCCCACCCTCACCCCCACCCTCCCCACCACCACTGCCACCAACACCACCACATCTACCACAACACAGACACACAGGAAACCACATGTGCCGCCACTCAAGTGTCCCCACGCTAATCCAGTTGGTTGTGTAGTTTTCTAGTTTGCACAGGCCCCTAAGACCTTCCACAAACAGTCTGAGAGAGGACTTCTGCCCTGCTACAGGAATATTTGCCTTCCTCTGTCCAACAGCCTGTCTGCTGTGACACTTGAGGGGAGGAAGATGGTCTGCCTTCAGATTTTAATGGTTGGCTGTAGAAAAAAACTGGGGAGGGGGGACCAAAGGAGGGGGGTGGATGAAAAAGTGCAAAAAATAACCTCGCCTGAATATGCTCCGAATTCCATGGCCACTCTGGCTTGTTGTCATGGCTTGTGTGCGAGGAAAAAGGCGATGTAATCAATAACGCACAGCCTTGAAAATGTCTCCAAACAGATGGCCCATTGAGAGAAGAATTCCAGCGCCTGTGTGCCCCAAAGCTTTAGCATTTGCAGGCTTTATTTCACTGACAGACTGCAAATTCTTCCCCATCGCAGGTTTGTGGAGGCTTTCGGAAAATTTGGATTGCTTTACAGGTACCAGCTCGCCGTTGTCTCTCTTTCTTTCCATTCTGCATGAAGAGAGATGGAGTAATATATCCATCACCAGACTCATCAGGCAAGCAGCATTTGCTAACTGAGTGATTAGGATGCACAAAATGAGCTCAGTTAAATCGAGGGGGGGGGGGGGGGGGGTGGAGATAAATAAAGCACTGTGGTTTTGCCGCTTTAAGTGTCAGGCTGCTTCTAGCCTGGGCCCACTCTCACTATGCTCTTTTCTAGCATTGTGGCTTGAGTTTCAGCGGCGTTAGGCACGGCGATGCTTCGGGAGCAGACTGAATCCATGCTCTCTAGACACCTGCTCAGCTCTGGAGAAGCGCAAGATATTGACCTTCAATTCAGCCAGCATTCAGCGGCGATGAAAGGAGATAAGCACTCTAATCGTCCCTCCGTCTCCGGCACCTCTTTATTGACTAACTGACACACACTCTACCTCTGGCGCAAGCACTGCCGCCACCGCCGCTGCTGCGGCCGATATTACAGACCCCCACATACACACTCACACAATCCAAATAGATGTTTATTTTAAAGCTTGGCTTAATGTGAAAATTGCCACTAAAGGAACACAAATCAATTTGCTCCATCAAAAGGTAACTGCATATGGGGTATGTCTTATTTAGTGTGACACTAAAGCTGATACGCTTTCTAGACAGACTGTTTTGCTTCATCCTTTTTTCTTTTTCACAGGTGACATGTCTTGTAATGTCTCTCTTTCCTTGAGTGTGCTGATTTAGCCTTTATTATTTTTTTTACGTGAATGGAAGCCACGGATGGGTGTGGAAAACTGCTGCAGTTAAAAAGGCATGGCCGAGGATTCGGGTTGGGGTGTGAGACTTAACCTCTGATCATGTCGCAGTGTTTTTCCCCACGGCTCTCTGGGGTTTGGAGGCTTAAGACACTTGAGGATGAGTAGGGGAGTGAGAGCAGCCTTGTTGAGTGCTCTAGTCTAAGAAAGCGGACTGCAGTGCCCACTCACTCTCTGTTATAGAGATCCAGTAGGAGCAGATGACTAAAATTGGGCAGCGTTCCCTCCACACAGAGACACACACACACACACACACACACACACACACACACACACACACACACACACACACACACATATGAACACCCATATACATTGTCACACCACCCCAAAAGCCCTAAATTAAAGGCACGTCCACTTATTTTCATATTTATATTTACATATACAGCAGAGTCTCCAGCCATGACAATATGAAGCATGATATTTGAATTCCTGCCAGAAATCCGTTAATACCTCGCCTGGGCAGATCCGGTGCTATATTTATTTGAGTGACATTGTCTAAATTGAAGTTTGACACTCTTCACCACTCTAACCTTTATGCAAATGCAAAAATCACCCAAATGTGATGGACAGAATTCAATTAACTGGGAAGACAGAGAATAATCTACTGAACTGAATACATCAGCCAGTTGAAAGGTAACATAATCATCATGCTGAGGTTTGGTGGTGGTGGATGGGAGTGAGAGAGCAAGGGGGAGAGGGAGGGAGGGAGAGAGAGAAAGAGAGAGAGAGAGAGAGAGAGAGAGTGAGAGAGAGAGAGGAGTAGGGGGAGCTGAGGATGTAGATATAGCCCATTTCCCCCGTCTTATCTAATGGTGCAAGCTCTATTTCTCCAAAGCGGAGTCTTCAGTCCAGTAAACTCTTGATCTCAAATGAGAGGTCTGAAACACTGTTGCTAAGCAATTAGGGGCCTTTATTGAGCAGCTGATTCCTGCCGCTCAGTGTCCATCAGTGCGATTTCGCCTCACCTAATAGACTTCTATACTCGTGAACAGAATAGCCCCTGTGCTCAAAGAAAAATGGCTCAGGAACAGGACAGCAAATGAAAGCAATGGAAGCAGCTTGGCCCCCTACTTCACATAGAGCCTGTCCAAAACAACTGTTGCACTCTATACATGTCTTTAAATGCTACCTCACACTGTCTTAGAGTGGGAGATTCACAGTGGAGAGACTGCAAGAAAGAAGAGAATAGGAGGAAATACACCATCATGTTACTTAAATGTGTTATAATTATAACATTAACACTATGTTTAGCATTGTATATATATGCAGAATAAGCCATATAAAACAAAAAAATCTATATTTTTTACAACTGAACTCTTTTTTAATTATTTTATTTATTTATTCATTTTTCAAGTCTGTTGCATTCCCCACTGACTCTCAATGAAATGTGCACCCTTGAGCATTCATCTCATGTAAATTATGACAGTCATTCAGCTCATATGCACCATGTGCATCAGTTACAGATCAGACTTGTTGCCAGGTGGGGGCACCCTTAACCAAGTTATAAAATACTTGCTGTTACTGTCTTGGTCATCATAGCATCAGGATTTCAGCAAAACAAACTTCTCTTAAATGTTTATCACTATAATAAACATAAGTACTGATGGAAGCAATGATACATACTTGCAAGACAGTGATCAATCAGTTTGATTTCATTATAAATATCATATCCACCACTTAATTGATATATAATTCACTAGGGAATTCTGTCTACCATGCCATGAAGGTCCCAGTGTAAAACTGCAGGTCAGCTCAACACCTCCTAGATGTGCTATATTTCCTATACAGCCACTATCCATTATATACATATACATGAGCTTTCAGTACTACTTCACATACACTAGATGGCTCTGTTGTGATGCACGAGAATGAATGGCTGCTCATTAGTTGTTTGATTTATTCTCACATTATTTCAGCAGCATTTTCTTTTGTGTCCTTTTTGCCATTCGCGGCACTTTGCGGAGGGATTAGTTATCTTTTAAGTGTCTTGGGCTATGCTAAATTAAACAGAGGTGAATGCTTATTGCTAGATCACTCAGTGCTGCTACTTTGAAATTCAATGTCATTTCAAAACGCTGCAGCTGAAATGAAAGTCACTGTATCCTTGCTATTGGTTCTAGAGAAACACTGCTTAATGTCCCATAGATATGTGAGTATTATTGATACAGGTAAGAGCCAAAAGCAGCAATATGGAGTATTCCTCAAGTGTTTTCCCTCTCCACAGAAAGGTGTTAGTGAGAGAACGAGTGCAGCATTTGCAATAGGCGTAATTGCAATTTGTGTCATTTTGTTAGAGCATTAACACCTTCCATTTGTAGCCTTTATCTGCTAATTCAATTAAAGCATCATTCAATCGGCTCTTTTTTTTCCTCAGATTGTTTTATTCTTAAAATGAACCAGCAAGGAAATGCAGCAAAGTGAAATTGCATCCATTAGCGATGGTTAAGTGATTCCCCACCATATCCGTTACATATAATGTAACTTCCATTAGCCCTCCAACTGACTACAGTATTCTATTTAATTAAATATAGCCTTTCAAAGAAACCCATGCAAGCAATTTAGAGAGCAGCACATTTGAAGCTTGTATGAGGTTACTAGTGCTTTTAACCACTGCTACGAGTGCGCAGACTGTTAATTAACATATTTAGAATTAAGTAGATTTGTTATGCACTAATCAGTCTCTAATTGACTAAGAACTATACCCTTTCAAACACTGGACAGAAACCACAGCCGCCAGGGCTCAAATATTACATAATCATTAATTATGTTCCAGATAGTAAATAATGCAAAAAAGCTGCAGAATTACACAAAGCTCATCAATATGATAGACTAATGGCTGCCCAGAGCTGTCATCAGAGCTGGGCAAATGTTGGGCCTTTCGTCTGCAGAGTGAGTGATTGCCTTTAGCAGGCTGAAGTTGGCTCTGATTGCACTGCATAGAAGACAACTAGGACACACAGACCTGGGGCATCTACTCAGATTGAAATTCATACAGTGAAAGCCAGCAATGGCATATTGAGAAAGACGCAGCCTATGCATGCAGAAACATGCTGATTGATATATACGAGTGACTATTCATAGACGTGACTCTTGAATCTAGAGGCAAGTGTACGCACTCATGTTCAACTGTGGCTGGCAACCGATTTCCACAGATCACATAACCTGAGTGAACTGCGTTTGTTATGTGTTTGTAAATGGCTGACAACCTCTTTTCACAACTGTTGATATCTGCGATAATGCTGCCAATAAAGGGAGAACGCAGCTTGTCCGGTGCTGTCTTTTCAAATCATATTTCTGTTTATTTCACATAGTCTCTCTAGCACCCTCTGCAACTGAGACACAACTTTCTTTTTAACCGAGTGGCTGTGGTTTTACTCCTCCGGTTTAAAAGGCCAGTTCTTGCTTTGCTTCCGAGACAGCCTTGACCCCTCTGATCTCAGTAACATGGCCAGTATTGACGTGTAGCTGCCCATTGAGCGCTACAGCCCACTGAACAGGCTGAACCTTTTTCTTCAACCCAGGTGAGCTCAGGAAACTCAAAAGACCCCTGCAGGGTACTCCCACTATCAGGGCCTTGGTTTCACGAAGAAAAGAAAGAAAGTGTCTAAGAGGGAAAATAAAATACACACGGCTTGAAGTGTTGATATTAGAAGCAAGCAAGAGGAATACGCATGAAAGGTGATACAAAATCTAAAACACAATTAATCATGCTAGTAGGAGCTCAGCACTGGCCTACACTCTTAGAAATAAGGGATCCTACACAGTTGGTTCTTGGCTTAGAGATGTTCTGAGATGAACTGCTCACAAACCTCATGTTGTCACTGCCCAAAACCAAGGCAGTATCTCCAATTAGTCCTGATTTTTACATTTTCTGAATGTGTCAAGATCAGTGGACTATTAGAAATGCTCAAACATTATTTTGAAAATAAAATCTCTTCACATTAACTTACATTCAACCTTCTCCTGTGAAATTCATATTTTGGCCTATTTAGAAGCACAATTCCACCCAATGAAAGGTTCTTTTGGAGACCAAAAGTGTTTCCTCCATGCAATTTCTTCAAAGCACTACTTTCTGCACCTTTTAGAGTGTACACAATAAATAGTTCTAGTGTATAGCCACAAAATCTCATTAGGCAAAGAGAAATGAATTAGTGTATTCCAGTGGTACAAGGCTCAGGCAAAAACTGCAATGCTGATTAAACAGCAAAGCGAGTGAAGCATATCAATAATGCCTGCAGTGTATTAGAAGCACATCCTTCAGTGAGATTTACTGAGTGCCACGCTGGGCTGGATCACGTGTCATACGCAGAAGCAGAAACAATGTCAACACGCAGATGAGCACAGCAGGAGTATGCCTCATTGCAGACCACACACACACAAACCAGTATCTCAACTGAGCTGTGAGGTTCAGCCTCTTTCTATCTTTGAAGCTGACTCTAATTGATATGAACTGCTGCAGAGCATCCTTGGCTCAGCCGTTCACTCACCATCATATAGAGACCTAACGATGATGGTACAAAAAACAAAGAATAGAATAAAAAACACAGTAAGACAGGAACGCTTGCCATGTAGGGACGCAGATCTTTGTAGATGTTTCTAGGACACCACTACGGTGGTACGAGTGGTATGAGGCCAGCAATGTCATAACCAACTTGCCTATATTTAGATTCAGCAGCTCAACCTACTCCTGTTAAATACATGAAAAAACCATCAGTGGGTTTATACTGGGAAAATGTATATATATGGCAATATACACTCTTAAATATAACAATGTTTTGGTTCCACAAAGAATCATGTAATCATGTAAGCTTGTAATGTTTGTGACAATGAAGAACTGTTTAACATCACTTGATGTAAAAGTTCTTCACCATTGTAACCCATTTAAAGGTTCTTCACACTCACACATCTTTATTATGAACATGGGGTCTCATTCACCCACTGTTCTAAAGTTAAAACTTCTTAAATCGCATTTGCACAGTTTTCACAATGATTTTGGCATTCACCATATCGCGATTTCTTATTTGGGATTTATTCAATTTAGGACAATGGGATTAGGCCTGGGCAATGTATGAGAAATACTGAGTAGGATTCAAAATATGACCATATCCTAATCTCACGCCTGGTTACCAATTACCGTCTGTTTGCAGTTTAATTCCAGAAGAGAATCTGAGTGTGTCATTTTTAGGGAAATTGTTTAAATTATGCCGTATAAACACTGCAATCAAAGCACCAGCATGATGAGTCAGTGAAAAACCATGAAGAGTGCTTCACCTTATGCTTATGTGTGTATATCTATCTATCTATCTATCTATAGAAAAAAAGATTGAGAAGGATTTCATCAGGTGTCCCGTATGACAACATATATCGTATTGTATATCACCATTCAGCTGACTGTGATTTGATTTTTTTTGTCCATATCACCTGTATCATATCATAACATTTTGGAAGTTTTCCAACCTACAAAGAATGGAGAGATTTTTAATTTTTATCATAGTTACACTTAAACTAAACCTAAAAAAAAACTAGAAAATCTAATTGTATGATTTTAAATGACTAATTTACATTTTATTGCATGAAATAATTATTTGATACAAACAGAAAACTTAATATTTGGTACAGAAACTTTTGTTTTCAATTACAGAGATCAGACCTTTCCAATAGTTTCTGACCACGTTTGCACACACTGCAGCAGGGATTTTGGCCCACTACTCCATACAGATTTTCTCCAGATCTTTCAGGTTTCGGGGATGTTGCTGGGCGACATTGAGTTTCAGCTACCTTCAAACATTTTCTGCTGGGTTCAGGTCCGGAGATCTTCTTATAGAGTCAGTCCTTAGTTCCCCTGGCTGTGTGTTTTGGGTCATTGTCATGTTGGAAGACCCAGCCACAACCCATCTTCAATGCTCTTCCTGAGGGAAGGAGGTTGTTGGCCAAAAACCTGCAATACATGGCCCATCCATCCTCCTTTCAATACGGTGCAGTCATCCTGTCCCCTTTGTAGTAAAGCATGTATGATGTTTCCACTCCCATGCTTCACGGTTGAGACAGTGTTCTTAGGGTTGTACTCATTCTTTTTCTTCCTCCAAACATGCCGAGATTGAGTTGATATCAAACAGTTGATATTTGGGGTTGGGGTTGATATCAAAAAGTTCTATTTTGGTCACATCTGACCGCATGGAACATCCAGATGGTCACTGGTGAACTTCAAACAAGCCTGGACATGTACTGGCATGAGCAGGGGGACCTTGTGTGCCCTGTAGGATTTTAATCCATGACAATATAGTTTGTTACTAATAGTATTCTTTAAGACTGTGGTCCCAGCTCTCTTCAGGTCATTGACAAGGTCCTCCCGTGTACTTCTGGGCTAATTTTATTTTGAATCTGAAATTAACTGATTTTCAGTCATTTTGCGTTTCTTCCATTCTCTAATAATTGCACCAACAGTTGTTGCTTTCTCAACAAGCTGCTTGCTTATTGTCCTGTAGCCTATCCCAGCCTTGTGCAGGTCAACAATTTTGTCTTGGCCATGGTGGAGAAATTGGAGTTTGATTGGTTGAGTGTGTGGACAGGTGTTTTTATACAGGTAACAAGTTCAAAAAGGTGCAATTAATACAGGTAATGGGCGTAGAGTAGGATGCTTTCTTAAAGAAAATCTAACAGGTCTGTGAGAGACAGATGTCTTGCTGGTTCTTGCTTTTCTTGAGAACTTATTTAAGAAAAAAATTAAGAAAATAGTGGAGAATAAGGCCTGTGCTTCTTTATGGAACAATGAGTGGTTCTTCTGTGGCTTCACTGAAAGAATACGTATCACATTTGTATTCACTGAATACGTAGCACCTTTGTTTTTGTAAGTGCAACATTAAAGATCTATATAGTCTTCTATAATTATCAGACTCATTGATTCAAAATGCTTACCTTATACACTATATGGACAAAAGCATTTAACACTTGTTTCTTCCTTAATCAAAAATAGTAAAAAGAGTTTACCCTGCTTTTATTGGAATAACTCTATATTGTGTCCAGTAAAGGCCTTCTAATAGATTTTAGTGTATTTTCAGAAACAGTAGACTGACATTGCATTTAATACCCATCTTAAATTCTGTCAGCTCAAAAATATTTTCTTGAAAAGCCCAATCAGGCATGTCAGACTGTGTTTGAGGGAAGAAAAGGTGAAGGGCTGGGTTTGTTTTCACAGCCCTTCATTTCTCTCCACTGCTGCTAGACCAGAGCTAGTTCAGCACCACAGAGTGCTGAAGGAACACGAGTGGCGCTTTGTTTGACTTCCTCTCAGCCTCGGAGACACCAGCAGGGTCTGGTAATGAGTCTGCAAACAGGACTCACGAGGAACGCCATGCCACTCATGACTAATTGTGCTCCCTCACTTTTCCTGAAGAGGACTGGGAAGTCACTTCGCCTGCAGCAAGTTTTGACACACTTTAATAGTTTCAGTGGAAGCTGCTGAAGGTAATTTGCTATGGCTGTGAACAGGAGCACATACTTGGGGCTGTAGAGGTCACATATATATCCTTTTTGTTAACAACTATATCCGAGGAGGCCTTTAATGTTGAGTGAAATGGTCAGATAATAAGGATATACCACTTGGTCAATAAAATCACACGATACTGGCATCCCATGGATTTAATGGCATCGAGAGAATTTGCTAATTAACAGATAACATCAATAACATCCTTAATCCTAGGCTTATTCTGAGTTTTAATTTACATCATATTATTAAATAAATAGTATAAATTATTCAATATCTATTATAAATAAGGAAGTACGGAATAAATTATTTAGTGCCTCTTATAAATAAAGCCATATACAAAAATACTGTAAATGATTTAGTATTTAATATTTGGCAGTGTTCAGAACTACTATAAATTATTTAGCACCTATTATAAATGAGGCAGTATTCATTCATTCAAGTTATTTGGCAAATAAATTAAAATGTTACCTCAGAGATGGCTTGGGAACACCCATGCCAGTACAAGTTAGCTTGTGAAGTGTTATCTTGTGAGTGAGGCTAAACACTGGCAATGGTGCTCATGACAGGGTGACATGAATTATCAGAGTCTGAGTGAGGCATGATAGTTGGTGTCAGATAGATGGGATTTTCAAATTTGTGCAGGAATTTAATTGAATTCTAGTTCTATTTTGGTAACATATTATGAATATGCCAAGAGGTCTAGGTGGAACACTTTTGAAATGCTTTTCAGAAACACCACCACACACAGTGGCAAAGACACTAGACACCATGAAGTGTTTAAACTAACATTCTTACAAAAATGCATGTAATATTCAGTTTGTTTACAAGTAACTATATCTGTATTTTAGGGACAAGCAAAAAGGCAAGCATGCCTTCGCCACCCATCACTGAAAAGAGTCCATAAATACACACTGATTATGGCAAATTACAGTCCCTGAACAAGCGTGCTAAAAATCCTCCCCTTCCTAGTGGTATTATTCCACCCAAGCACCCCAAAAACAGATCGAATGGGGGCTTGGTGCTGTGTGTTAGCTGCTCACGAAGGCTGGTAAGCCTCTGTTTTATTCATGCGCATGAAGGCTCTGCCAGCCAAGAAAACCCCTGTGGTCTCTTCCAGCACATCAAGGTTTCACGCCTGCACATGCCCAGGCCTGGGTCGCCGCTCTTACACACCATATTAAAAAGCAACAGGGATTAACGGGCCCCAAGTTAATTTGGGGGCTGATTGACAGGCTCTCTACTGTAGCACGGTGGCAGCCTATAACAGAGCCCAGGCCACCAGTGTAATCAGAACACACTCGTTCTGTTCTGGAAGTCGATTTAAAAAAGGGGATCAAACATTTTCCATTTTTATGGTGAGGGGGCAGGATTTTAGGAGGGGCTATGAGGGACAGAGGAGAAAGTTTGCACATCTGCTGAAATGCATTGTTGCCTATAATCCAGTGGAAATTGAAAGAGAGACACACTGGCCGGCCCCAGAGAAGAGGCGTTGCAGTGGATGCAGGAGGCTTACCGTCAGGCTATTGCAACCACTGGAGAAGTTTGATAATAGCCATGGGGGTCCCTGGCTTCAGAGCTGTATGGGAATGGGGCTGAAAGGCCATGTTGTTCAGAAATAGCTTTAGATATTCAACACAACGCAGGTCTCAAAGTTTCTTCCACTCACAGCACGACAATAGGGAGAAAAAAGGCCTATTTTCCATAACTACCATATGCTGCCATAGCAGACTGTTCTCGTCTCCGTCTGGATAAATAGGGATGTGCTTGGATAATTGCCTCATTTTCAAACATTAATTACGATCCTGAAATCTGTGCAACGTTACGTAACAGGTGTAAACAATAAGTGTGGTATCATGCTGGCACACTAAAAAACAACCTGACACTCACAACACACACACATACATACACACACACACACCAATGAAGATGTTCAAGCAGGCCTGACACTTAATAAGCAGAGAAACAAACACAAATGAGTCACTTTGCCAGCAAGAGGAGAAATAATTGGTCCACTTCCCATTATGCTAATAAACAAGCAATAATGATAAACAGTTCTGAGACTGATAAAAAAAGAAGACAAAATTTCTCAACGGGAGGCCTTGCAAACCATCTTCTCCTCCCCTTTTCAAAGCAATTAGATGTATCTCACAAATTGAGACAATAACAATGTAAAGATTTCTTCTTTTTTCCCAAATGCCATCTGCATTTACAGTTTAGAGTACGTCCCTTAATTGCCCTCTCTGAATTTACCGTCCCAGGCTCACCGTTATTATGGCTGCACTGAAGTCCTAATGAGTGGAATTGTCATCCACAAAGACGCCCCCCTTTTCCCCTGCTGTGTGAGCACATTAGGTCCAGACAGCTCATTTCCATTCCCCTGCCATCTCTCCAGAAATGACGTGCGATGCTTGAAACTGTTTATTTCCAAATTCAGACCTCCTCCGCGGCAGCCATCGGCTTCAATTACCAGTTTTCCTGAGCGCAGCCATCAGGCAGCCTGACACTGAGGTCCAACCTAATTCCCACCTTCTCCAGAGTCAAGAGCATAATGTGCAGATAAAAAAGGTGGAAAATAGCCTGCGCCTCATTAGCATGCAGCGGCTGCCTGTTCATTTGCTCGCTTGCGAATGAAAGTTCTGACACTCGGGTGCCTTTCGCAATATGAGAATGGTCCTCTTCAGACAGTGCGCTGTCCTTACTGCAGTGGGAGGTCACGGAGGGAGGGGGCAGCAGTGACCTCTGCTAGCTGCTCCATGGTACAAAGGGGCTGGTCAGGAGAGCGCAATGAAGGGGGTGGGGGATGGTTGGGGAAGGAGGGTGGTAGGGGTATTGATTCTGGGAGCAGCTCATTACCTGCTGAATCAACACATTACAGCCGCGTTTGAAGCGTGTGCTGCCGAATTGTTTACGAGTGTCTTTAGCGCAGGCCAAAAGCTAGCGATGGCAGGGCGCGACCGCACTCATTAGCTTGCGACCCATCCGATTAGATGTTATCCGATACGCTGCTATCTGCACCGTCTATTTGACCAGGGCTCCTGGCCTGCATTGGCCTCAGCCCATTACTGCCCTCTCTCTGTCTCTCTGTCTCTCTCTCTCTGTCTCTCTCTCTCTCTCACTTTTTCTTCATTTCGCTCACTGCTATCCATGAATGTATCCATTAGCCCACCAATGTGTAAATTGTTTTCACCTGCTCTGCGGGCAGATGGGGGGAGAAGCAGAGGCACCGGACGTGTGATTTCCTATGCATGAGCTTTCTAATCAGCTGCAGAGTAACACGATGCTCCTGCTCCTCATGGATATAGGGAGCGAAGGGGTGGGGGAGGGGGTCTCTCAAATGCACAATCTGCAATCAATATGCATGCTATGCTATGGGGATATTGGAGGCAGGGAGGCTGGTGACTGAGTTCATCATATCAGCTTGCCTTATATAACTGAGATGGCTTAATACGAAGGATGCAGCACCCGGCCTGATCCCCATCCACTGGAGATGGGAGCTCAGATTGGGCTGGGAGAATTGCAGGATAATTTGACCTATGGAGACAAAGCCCACATAAGCACATTTTCCAGTGCCGGTGTCAGCACAGGGTGACCCGCAATGAGTAAGGATGCGAACGCAGCCTCACACACACACAAATAAATGGTGCCTGCAGTCAATGTTCCATGTAACCCCACATCTTTTTTTTTCAAAGCAGGTCATGGTGTCAACTAGGACATCCGGGATGGAGCTGATTGACCAGAGTTGAGGTTAGACGGGGGAAATGGGTAAATAATATACCTGACAAGCATGCAATGGAGGTGACATTACAATTATCTAGGACCAGTCAATTGTTACAGTGCACAAACGTACTGTATCTTTTAAAATGTACTATATTTCATGGTTTGCAGCTCATGTCAATAGCAAATATCAGGCCTCAGGGATTTATTAAGCAAGGCACTTAACTCCACAACTGTTCCCCAGGTGCCATGGATAGGGCTGCCCACCACTCCTGGCATGTGTGCTCACTGCCCTGTAGTGTGTGTATTCACTAGTGTGTATGTGTGTGTTTCACTGGTTTTCATCAAAAGCACTCTGTGTCTTGAACTGGCTCCATCTGGGCACATAAGAACCTTGTTTTTTAGGGAACCACACCATGGTTACACCAGTTTTAATGACACCAAGCATATGTCACAAAATAGGTCATCAGCGTCAGTAAATGGGAGAGAAGAGTGTGTAGACTACCTGCAAGCATTTGTGTTTTTACAGATGTTTGTTTTTCTCCAAAAAGCAAACATGAATCAACTTTTCTCAGTAAGAAAACGTAGAAGACTACAATGTGCAAGACGAATATGATGTATATGACTGCTCCTTGCTCCTATAAAATTAAACAAACCCAGAGTGGTTCACACTGAAAACCTCCTAATCTTTGGTTCCCGCTGCAAACTAACCTTTCAGGTTTTGGAGCCTAATTTTGCTGGTGGACATGCACAGAACGGTTAAAAATGAAGTTTTGAATGCATCCACAACCAGTTCTGTGTCTGTGGATAAAGGCCCTGGGTGGACAGCTAAAATGCAGGGTATTTTACATAAATGTGTGCAAGCACTGTGGCTCTATATGCACATTTATGTAAAATGTGTGATAACAATCAATCATCCTTTATTTAAACTCAGAATACATTGAAGGTGTAGCTGAGCAGTATGACATCTGAATTAAGCTACATCCAGGATAGAGAGCTGTAAGATAATGACATTTTGTCTCCACCTCAACCATCCTCAGCATCTCCAACACTGTCCCCAATCATCCCCAGATGCCTCCCAGTTACCCATTAACACCCCATACTCACGTCACCATTCCCAGAGCATCAGTGCACCTCAACATTATATCCCTTCTACTTTGGGTACTGGTGGCCCAAATCACATTGTTTTGATTGATTGTTTACATTGTCCTCTTAACATGGACTATATTTGCATAAATCTGAACAGATTATGCTCCTGAACTGACTAGACATAAAATGGTTACCTGTTTCAGATTAACCATGGTCAAATTTAGGACAGTTAGTAATACCTTTTAAATTTTTAATTATCATTAAAACCGTCTGTTACTGCGGTGTGAAATTCTCATGAAACAACATTCAGCATAGCTTCAGGCTCCCAGAAAAGTGACTAAACTCCCAAACAGGAATATTTTGTTTTTATATATGAAACCTTATGAATCACCTTTGTTACCACTGTCCACCTCTTTACAGTGAATGCGAAGTAAGCTGACATTTAGTTTTTAGTTCAGAAGGCCGTGGGGAATGTAATGGTTTATCTGTTTAAAATATGGTTTAATAAATTTTACATTTAGTCTGCAAACATAGAGATTTCTAGGATGACTTTATTATAAGACTTGTTTGGGTTGTTTGTTTGTTTTCACTCAATGTAACTGGTTCCATTCCACCTTAAATATAGCATTTATTGTGGAAGGAAAAATGACATGCAAACGTGAGTTAAATATGAGTTTTAGAGAAGCTAACATTAGCATTGTTTTACTAAACATTACTAATGTTACAGCTATACTAGCAAACTAAGTTAGCTCACTCACATTTAGTTCACAGGTTAGAGTCTTTAATCATTTTCCATTCCATATTAAATGCATTCATACTAAACTATGGAGCAGTAGCAGTTAATTCAAATCTGTACATGTCTGGAAATGTGTAAACATTTACTGACTAAAAGCATGCTTTAATCAAACCAATTTGTAGATATTCATTATTTTAAAAGGTTCAGGATCCTCTTAATGAATGGCTTTGTTACACGTTTGTGTTTTAATAGTTTATTTATAAAATAAACTGATCTGTATTCCTGATTATTCAAAAACAATTTGTAACTCCTGAGATTATCCTGTACAGCAAAACAATACATATTATTATCAGACTTGCCTAACACTGAAAAGTTGAGAGTTAATAATGTATTAAGATTTCATTAAACCTAAACCTAAAACTGGCATTTGGTTGGTTTCTTGAGGAGACAGCAGTGTCGCAGAGCAGCAGTATGCCAATAATGTTGCAATTGCAGTTAAAATGAGAGCTGTCTATTAGAAAGCAGTCATTTCACCATTAAGACACACCTCGGAACAATAATACTGATAACCATCATAATGGTAATGGTAATGGTGATATTAAATTTTGATAAGTTTCACTTCTAGAACTGGCTCTTGTACACAAAAGAATACTTGACAAAAACAGAAAAACATCTGTGTCTACTCATTTTTTCTTCTTTTTTTTTCTTTCTTTATACAAATGTCTGAATAAGATGTACATATGGTGACTTTAAACTCTGAAAAAGAAACAAAGTTTATCAAAAAAAAGGAATTGTGAATTATGAAAGATGATCAAATAGAGAATGGAAGCTGCATGCAAAGCAATATGAAATCAGTGGCAAAACAACTATGCACATTTGATAAAGTCCCTGTGCGAGGAAGCTCCTTTGACTCCTTTGCTTCTCTGTTTTTTCAAAATATTTTTAAAGAATACCAGATTTTGAGGAGCTATTCAATTCAATATTCGATTTTTCCTGTTACAGAGCCTCATGTTTTTGTTTGCACTGCCCACGCTCACACTCATCCTCATAAGCAAAAGACACGTAACCATAGTAACAGGCATTTTGGTGATGTTGCCATAAATTCTGGAGAAGATTAAGCTGGACTAACTTTTACTAAAAAGTGAATTTTGATCTGGCACATCAGACAGGGATAATAAGAAATCTCACATATAATCACTGAGAAAACATGTATGTCCAACATTGTGACATTATAGGAGAAAAGAAAAAAATGTTCTTGACTTTGAATGTAAATTATTGTCATATAAGAGGAATTAATTGTCATTTGAAAGCACCTGCATGTATGTTGAGCATGTACACATGGACAGAGCAGTAAACGAGTACTGGAAGGCTTGTTTAACATCAGATTTTACTCAGTTGGAAAATAGTGAATTTCAACTGTTTTCCAAGCTGGATTACTCACTTTTATGTTTACATCATGTTTACACAATACATTATATTTACATTGTATTTACAATGTAATAGAATAGACAGGGTAAGTCTTGTTTGTAATGATATGTGTTTCATGTCTGTAGGTTACTCTGATTCTGAGATATGAAGCCTAGAAAATTGGATGTAACTGCCTGCAAAATGCAGATCTTGGGTTGTAAGAGCGTCAAGTCTTCAAAGATTTACTGTAAACAAATCACGTACACTCAATTAATTAGGTATTACCTGCCCTAAATAAGTAAAAACTCTAAATCTTTATAACTTTAAACTCTTATGTCGGTTATCTGTTGGAACACAAATTTATTCAGAAACTTTTCTTCAGATTAACCAACAAACTCTGTGACACATCAAGATATATATTTTTTTATCTAAGTAAAAAAATGGGTAAAATTATAGAATGAGACAGATATTAGTTAGCTGACAGTTTTGTGCAACGTACCCAAAATGAATTAGAGGTAATTGTCAGATTTAGACCATCCATTTGATTTGAACTCATATATAACATAAACAGTGGGGAAAAGCATTGAATGACATTTGGATTACGGCAAGCAATGTCTACACGCCAGGCTATCCCCCTTTTTTCACATTTCCACAGTAATGGACAGCTTTCACACCTAGGTGTTACTAGGCAGATTCTATGCAGGTTACCTTTTTGTGACACTGCATGCTTTTAGCAGAGTCCACTCCATTCTGATCAATTTGGCCCAATTAAAATGCTTTACATTTACTAGTGCATGTTTTCCAGAGGCATTTCAAATTATCTCTCATAATTAGACACAACGACATCGCCAACCTACAGAGGCCTTTGTTTCTGAATTAGCTTCATACCACATCAATTCAGCATGCGAGAGAGGTCATCTATTGCACAAGTCAACTCTGAATTCTTTTATTGGAGAGCGACAATTACTGTCACTGGCAGGGGTGACACAACGTCTTGACATTTGTTTGGGAGACAGGCTGTGTCCAATTCCCCCTTAATCTTGGGCTTTGAAGAAAAGCTTTCAGAGGACTGCTTCTCATCAAGCCCCACTCCATTTTACTTTATTAACGTTTCTAACACAAATTTAAAAAAGGGAGGGTTTTGCACCTTTTTATCCACTTGACAGCACTTCACTAATTGCTTCTCTCTCCCTCTCCGACTCTCTCTCTCTCTTTCTCTATTTACCTCTGTCTTTCATACACACACATACCCACAGACAGTCACATACAAAGAATACAATTAGCACAAAAATGCACACAAGAATATTTCCCTGTATAGTAACAGTGATCATTATGTATAGACATTCATACAATAAAATGCCACAAATATGCTGAACGTATATTAATATTAATCATTGCTAATAGTTATTAAGATGAATAGCTTCTACCCGTTAACAGTACAAGATAATCATGGTAGTGACTAAATACAATAAAATACAATAATAAATACATTTAATACATATATAGCCTTGCTAATGCTAAACAGCTCAGGTGAGAAACAGCTATCTTACAAATGTCAGAGTTACATATTTTAGATTTGTATGTATTAAGAACTCAGATTATTACTAGCAAATTGCACATTCAACCTTTTTGATATACTTGTGTCAAAACGATGCCTCAATGATGCTATCCATAAGTGTCCATTTGCTGGAACAATGATAAAAGCTTGGTCAAATTCACTTTCCTGGTGGCATAAACCTATTATGAAACAAGTGACCATTGAATTAACACAGAGAACTTGAAAGCTTTTATACTCTGATGTAGAATACATTCAGACTAAAAATTAATTCACCTCATTTGTAATTGCTCTGGGACTCTCCTGAGCTTCATGGAGACATTTTACTCAGATACATGAAAGGAAAAGATCTTATTGTGTGCTTACAAAAAAGCATGTGTTAATATCCACTATTTACCAATGAACTCATTTTTGTGCTGCAGACTGAACAATGAGAAAATGTATGGCATAGCCCATATTGTGCTCAATCACAATAGAATAATGTGCGCCTTTACTTTTTTTAGACAAAGAAATCCAGGTTAAATTCACTGTTGGACATCCCTTTAAAGTTGCTCCCAAATGTGTGGAAAGTGATCAAGAGTGACAGCTACAAGAATCGATGTAAAGACTGAAAAATGAAGGTAGATAAAACCAAGGAAGGCATTCAGCTGAGTCAAAGGGTTCCCGATTGTACATAGGAGACAAAACAGAGCCTTCAGCTGGGACAAATTGGACACTATTTGTATAAGCTGTTTATCAAATTATTGAACAGACAGATGTTTCTGACTGCTCCACGGCTGCACCCTGGATCTCCCGGGCACAGAAACAAAGGTCTGAAGGAATCATTTGTGATGTGCCCAGAATATCAATTCAGTTTACTGCTGTTAATTCACATGCAAATTTTGACCTCTGTTAAGGCATATCAATTACCCTACATACAGTATCTGAGGGATGACACGCACCGGGAAACGAGGGGGAAATAACAAAATATGGACAAATTGTAGTGATGCAAATTGTATTTTTCCATGCATGTAAAACTCTGAATTCAATGCATTTATAATTTGTGATTAAACAAAATGAAAAATTAATTAATTAATGTATTGTGGCAAGAATGTTCTTTATATATCCTCCCTTATATTTAGAACCAAAATGTATGGGTGAAACACAGGCATTCTAAGATCCTACTTTTAGGGAGCAACTATAAATAAGCTAAAGATACAAATACAAGTTTGAGTATTTAACTAAATTTAAAAAAAAATTTGGATTCTGATGTTAATATGCAGAAGAAAACCCAAAGAATAATCATTCTTTACATACCATGTACTTTTCTGAGTCAAAATATAAATATAAATCCATATCCTTCTACAGTATGCAATCCTCAAACCAAACTAAACACTACTTAAGACAATGTCAACATTTTAACATTTCCTCAATGCCACCTCAAGTGTTCTGTTTTAATGCCTCATCCTTATGATGAGCAATACCTGAACCTGCTCCTGTGTTATGAGTGCTTAGTGAGTGACACATTTGTCAAGGGCTGATTACTTTGAATCTCAGCGGAAGCAGTATTGGCTCTCATAGGCAGAACAGTGTTTCAAATCTCACTGTTATCACCTTCAGAATAGTGCCTTTCAGCCTTCCCCTGCAAACAAAGACCTGTGCAACAATATCAATTATACATGCAGGATGCAAACAAGAGGATTTATTAGCCAACAAATAGCCTCACAGAGTGACCATGAATGGAGGATATTAGCATGTGAAAAGCACAGCAAAACTCCCTGGTTCACCAGTTAAAGAGCAATTTGATGGGACTGGAATTGGGGAAATTGCTTGGTTAGAGCCCACATTGGGAGGGGAACAGAATAGATCATCTAAGCCATAATACAGAGCAATATAAAACATGGGAGCATCAGCTGTCAAAACACAAGATTCAGAGGTGTATGGTACTGGTTAACAAACAACTTAATTATTTGTATCATCTGCTTGTTCTTTGATCTGTGCGGTTTTCAAATTTGCATTTTTAAATGGTCATACTTTTAATCTAACTGGACATTAAAAGATTTTTTTTATGTGAATCCCGAATTCTTTATGTGTACTGGCAGTGAATGGACACTGGTGAAAATCTGGTAAAAATAAATAGCTTTTTGGAGAAATGGATTTCTCAAATAACCTTTAAATACACTATTCTATAGCAGAATTGTTATAGATTTTCTATAACACTATTCTATAACAGATGCCAGCATTTGTCAACCTTTATTTATCTACACTTTATTTAATCTTTAACACAGATGACAATATTCTGTTTTCTAATACAATATTTAATTTTAAGATTTAATAAGTATTACTAACTTCAGTAATTATTGCAAGGTCCAGGATGAAAAACATTAGAAGACAATCAGCATTACACCAAATGATGAATGAATGGCAGAGTTCTGTTAAACAGGACAACATAATCCAGCCATTTTTTTAAACACTCCTCTTTTCATTCTACCGCCATTACTACTGAACTCAAGAAAATGGCAACAGTAACCTGGGGATGGTGATTTCAGTGTGCCCTTTCTGAAGAGAATTCTATTATAGTAACACAGGCTGGCTGGGAAATGGAAGAAGCTGCAACCATATATTATTAGTTGCTAGAATAGGAGAGCAATTTACAGTAAGTGGGTTCAAATTCTATCTACCTCATCTTGGTGAAACTGTGAAAATCCGGAAGATTACTACCTAAACCGAATCACAATTGGCAGCCAATAGTGTCACCTCTGTATCCCTGTCAATGCCCCTCACTCACCTCTATCGACTTGAGAGACACTTACCTTCATGCACTGAGCATCGAACTCATAGTTACTTGGCTGTGTTCTGATAGAAAAGCTAAACGAGCACCTGAAACATTCCGTTTTTCCCTTTGCACTGTAGATGTGTGAGACAGAAATCAGTGTTCGTTCTTTTTTGATGAGGGTCAGTAGTCTCTCCAGGAAGTTATTTTTCTCTACCATGACTTCAAGGAAATCGAGATGTTTACCTGCTGCCTGGACTTGGGGTCACAAAGGAGAGTATGTGGATGGGCTCTCAGAGTGGCTTACAGGCCAGATGATTGGAAAAGGATATGATGAAATGGAACTCATGAAGTAGAGCTCTATACATCAGGAAAGCTGAAGCATCAGTTTCAGTACAGCTCCAGTACCTAAGGACTTATAAAGGCAGAGCAAACCGATGTTAACCCAGCTGGTGGAAAATATTCAATAGGCAGAATTCACACATCCACACACTGTTTAATTGTTTTTATGAATAATAATTATTATCATTATTATGCTCAATGGATTCATTAAGTCACAAAAAACAGCCTGTTCAGAGGTTTCATTTGTTAATGCTATTGGGGGGGGGCTGCTGGTTATAACATGAAGTGGGTCTTGTTATAAAATTCAGGGCTCACAAAAAATAATTCAGGACTATAGCCCTAAAAGCCCAGATCAGGGGACCCCCCTCCCCATTTCATATAAACATTATAATAAGATAAGGTAATCCTTTACTAGTCCAGCAGTGGGGAAATTCACAATGTTGCAGCAGCAAAGGGATGTATGTATAAACCGATATACATTTAGTTACACAGAATAAAGGGGTTAGAAAGTTAAGTTTCTTAAGTTAATTAATGCAGTATGTAAGAACTGAAACTCATTAGGTAAGAATAACTCATAAAATACATAAGTGTTTTGAGTTACCCATTAAATTATTTAATTGTTGAATAAAACTCAACTTTTCAAGTTTTAGCCTTTCATTCCTTAACTTACTTTTATTACTTTTCTGAAAACAATGTCAATATATATGTATAATGTAGTTGTAGTGCTAGAAAGAACACTGCAGCATAGATTAAGTTAGCATAGATTCACACTCAACAGCCTACAAAATGGGAACGTGCTTTTATTGCCTTCAATACTGAAGCCAGACCATCACATTATGTAAAATATACCTGTGTACATAAGAAAAATAGATAAATATTAAACCCAATAAAGTTCTATCTATCTATCTATCTATCTATCTATCTATCTATCTATCTATCTATCTATCTATCTATCTCCTAATAAAAATAAGTCATAATAATGAGATAGTAAGTCATTATAATTCATAATGAGATAGTAAGTCATAAATGAGACATGTCATAATTATGAGAGCATGTCATAATATCATAATTACATGACTATATCACATAATTGTGACTTAGTATCTAATTATTATGACTATTTCAAGTTTTTTTTCCAAGTGGTGGAAATGGGCTTCCACACAGACCATGTGATAACAAAAATGGTCATTTATTTATCATGTAAAAACATGTTTACGTGTGACAATTATTTTCACATTTTAAATCACATTTCCTGTGTGTGAAATGCTGAAAAATATGTTTAGTTTTATGTTTTTGTAAGAGATGGGGAAAACATTCAGAAATTATCCCATAAGGATTAAATTTCGCAAGAAGCAAGAAACTTTCCATTTCTCGTTCCTTTTCAAAGAACGCTCCTATAAAAGACAGGCTTAGCAGCTGCCTTTTAGACTGATCAGAATGGCCTACAGGAGTGAAGTCCTGACTTGAAGGTATTGCAAACAATCTCAACAGGTTGTATATAAACTAAAGTGTGTGGTTGTTATTTTCTTACAAGAACAGAAATTGAACTCATTTCAGGATGAATGACGCTTAACTAAATGGTCTTTGGCTGAAACAGAACTCAAGATATGCAACAAACTTGAAGTTGTTACATTTTTTTATTATTATTTCACTTATATTTGCTGCTTAATGGTTCCACCTGCATTGGACATGGTTTATTAAATGCCTAGTTTATATTTGTGTTTATTTATAGTGTATCTTTTCTGTCATTTGTGTTTTAGTTTATTTTTATGTTCACATCTGCCCCAAGAAAAAGTCCTTGTGCATCTGATTTGGATTCTGAAATCTTAAATGATTAGGCTGACATGATGTCTTGCTGCCCAGGATGTCTCACAGGACAGTTTGATGATGAATATCTCTGTCACTGAATCACAAAAACAAAGTGTCCTGATGTTGTCCTGAGTGTTAAGCTGTGTATGTTATTGTTTTACCCCAAGGTTAGATCACTCACCTTTGATTCAGGCATGACTCAGTGCCTTCCTGCCTCAGAATACTGTAGGCAGCTGTCTCATGTTTGAGACACAGCCTTTGTCAGTTGTTTCTGCCAAAACCTATTTGATGTAGCCAAAAGCCTGTTTTGTTCTGTAAAGAGGTGGGAAAACATTCAGTTCATTCACAATCCTCTCTAACAGGAGGTCAATCCTAAATTCCTACTCAATCTAGTGTAAGACATCACAAAACATGCTTTTACTAATAAAAAATGGTTTAAAACTGATGCTATTTTAATGTCAATTTCACTAACTTACCCAAAGTAACTTGTAACAAAAAGTAACACAGTAAACAATCCCAAAACGGTCTGTAGTGTGTGTGTGTGTTTGTTTGATTTTTGTTTTTTCAAAGTAACTTAAATACACAGTAAACAATACCAAAACGGGCTGCAGTGTGTGTGTGTGTGTGTGTGTGTGTGTTTTAACAAACTGCCTGTTGACTCAGTGACCGTTGGCTGAACTAAAGAAATCTCGTTCACGTGAACAGCGCCGTGCAGCGCGTGCGTGCGTGCGCGCGCCCGCGGCCACAGCGTGTCTGCTTGTTTACAGCCGAGCCAGCCGGGAAGCGGTGCGCATGGCAACGAGCGTAAACAAGGCTGAGGCGCCGCGCGGAGAAATCCACGGACGAGTCCGCGAACGTGCAATGGCGTTTTGCAGCTCAGAGTACTTGGACGCGGTGGGATCTATTCAGAAAAGCATACACGAACGGTAAGACTGGACTTTATACGCCTCCCAGCAGAGCCGCGGGAAACATGCGTATATCAGCTAAGGCCCGGAATGAGACCGCGGTGTCTGAGTGCCGACCTGCCCGGCTGGAGCGCGGGCCCGGCCTGCCCGCCCTCCCGCTGCTCCGCGGGGCTCTTTAGCCCATTAGCCTCAAGCTAACTAGTGCTAAAGCAGTAGAACAGTCATCAGTGAGAAGCACAGGCTGTACTGTGCGCTGTTGGAGATGTTGATTAAGTTGCCTAACGCAGTAAAATCGTGTTAATTTAGGAAAAGCGGGGAAGCTGAGTTGAACTGCACAGCGACGTTCAATGCAAGCAAGACTTGTTAAGATAAGCGCGATCTCCACCGGCGCTGCACTTTCTGATCTGATGTCAGCTCTTACAGCTCTGCACCGGCTACATGACCATTTCACTAGTTAACGTTGGATTCGTGTGTTTTCTCGCAGAACAGCGAATCGGTCACTTTTAGACGGTTAGAAAGCTTGGGAGAAAGTTTCTGTTAAGATCACCATCTTTCTACTTTAGGGAGAAAAGGAGGCACGAGCTGGAGGAAGAACTGTTCGCCTACTCAAGATCAGATGATAGACTGTAAGTGTCCTGCTTCACTTCACTGTGTGTGTTTGTGTGAGTTGTATTGTCACGTGAACTGTAAACAGGCAGCTACCGTGACTTTCTCGGTTTGCTTGTTCTCATCAAACACTTAAGCTATTAGATATGAAACAGTAAACACACGTGCAAACACTCCCACACAAGTTATGACTGCACATAATTACACTAGAGGCATACATTTGGCAGTATATATATTTAATTGAAGGTTACGTTGTGTTAATATTTTGTATAATATTGTTGTGCAAAGTGTGGGATATTGTGAAAAGGGTGTTGTCAATGCCATAAAGTGCACTGTGTACAATAAGTGTGTGATCTATAGTGAGTGTAGTTATTTTTGGTCTGTGTGTGTGTGGTGTGTGGTGTGTTGCCAGCTTTCACTCAGTCAGAGTGATTGTAAGGGGCAGTGTGTGGCAGTCGTTTACAAGCCTGATGGCCTGTGGATAGAAACTGTTTGTGAGTCTGGTTGTCCTGGACTTCACACACTTGCATCCTCGGCCTGAAGGTAGGACAGTGAAGAGAATGCCCTTCTAGTGGCCCTGATGTGGTAATCACTGATTTTATATAGTTAAATCAATATGACAGCATGAATCTATACATTTGTATTCAGTAAAATCTCTGTAGAGCTCCTGGAACTGTGAAGAACTGTGAGAGATATGGTTATTTATTAGTCTGCTGTTCTTTCAAAACAGTAGTTGTTCTCTTAAATGAGCTGTTCTGTCATTTTGTTCTTATTCACTTCTCATAAGTTATATTGTTTGAATTAGACTTCAACTCAAAACTTTTGTTTTAGGGCAATTAGATAGCTCTCTAAAATATTGCCTCTTCTCTCATGGATGATATGATGGTACTTAACACGAGTGCCTATTTGTTTTTATATGGCCCAGATTTGTGGATGCAAACAAACATTTTATGATGATGTTAGGACAGGGAATATGTAAGAGGTTTAGTGGATCAGCCTTTATAATTCTGTTTCTGAGTTTAGCTGTAATTTTCCTTGTTGGCCTTTTTGGTTGGTTCCAAAACATTTTTGCTCTGGAGTGCCAATTAACAAATGTATCAAGCCCCATTATCAGGTATTTTTATGTGTGTCTAGCTTGACCACTGTTTTAGCTTCAGTATTCAGTATTGCTTAAACATGGTCTGACACTGACTCTCTGTGATTGTACTTTCTCAAGTTTTTATATATAATATATGTATAATACAATACATAAATACACACACAGGAGTAGAGTACACTGTATCCGACTCTGTGAGGGGATTCTTTAATGTCTTTATTTTTATTTTTGCAGAAGCAAGGTGAAATGTGCCAAGATGCAGCACTATTACAAGGAACTGTGTAAGAGAGAGCAGCAAGCAAAGGCTCGCAACCTTGAGCTCCTAAGAAATGTCGAGAGCCTGGTATCAAATGCGAAAGAATTTTCCATTGACTGCACTGTACTGCATCACTTGAAGGTAAAAGCTCTGCATTGCTATTTCTGTTCTTACAGTATTGACATGCTGGCCTCCACAAGATGATATTTTGGTGATTTTCTTAAGCAGGCATTCAAACAGTGCTTTCAGCAGCATCAACTTCCATGCCCCCTGTTTTTCGAACGTCCTATGTTGTGTGTCTGTGGTCCTAATGAGTCAGTAACTGATTAATCCTGGTATGTGTCACAGCAGCTAATTGCACTGAAAGCAAGAAATTCAAGATTTTGCTCATAGAATGTAAGCTTCAATTAGTCTGCTGCCTATAATCCCATATCATTGTCTAATTCTCATCTGCAATTTGAGCGTTTACTCTCATTTTTGTTTAGTAACAATTGTAAACACTCTAACAGTGCCATTTATCACTGCAAGGAAATGAGAAAAAGAAAACAATGGCTGTGGTCGATTATCACTTAAAACTGAACAGTGCTCAACAGCTTAATATCAAATTTGCCAATTTGTTTAATTACACTACCCCAAATTAATTGCCCACTATTGAGACACTGAAGTACCTCTAGTTTTCTCACTTCCTAAAAGGAGAGTTAGTCTGTCTCTCTTGTTCTCTCTCTCTCTCAGTTTTTATTGTGTTTGGATTATATTAGTTTATTCTTTAATTAAAAAAACCATTGCATATTTAAACATTGTTAAATGTTATTGATAGGGTAGCTGAGATCACCAATTGCTACAGACACCTACTAAGAAGTAAACTAAGACTATCAACGCTCTAAATTAAATGAAATGGGTATATTGCTTTGGTTCGCACTACCACCAAGATAGCACAGTGCTAACAGAGCTGACACTCGATGCTGCCTCTTTCTTTCTCTTTGTTTGCCCTGGACTCCCTCCTGTTCTCTCTATTTCTGCAGTTCCAATATTTGTCAATGTAATTATAATAAAATGTACACTAGAGTTGTAATTACTTGTTTGGAAATCATTGCAAATAGATAACGGATTTGTGCTTAGCAAGCAAAATGTTCCGTTTGGTGGAGCTTCTATTGTCTTAGGGGAATGAAGTGGGTGGCTGGAGGTAATCCCAGTGCCCTCACTGCTGCCATTAGACTGTTTAATTGAAGTTTGGATTAGTCCAGTCAGTCTGGCTAACCACAAAATTGATTAAGAGCCCTGGCAGGCAGTGTTAAGGGCACTCAGAGGGGAATACCCACAGTGAGGGACACTACATTTCCAGGGATAAACATAAGCCTCTCTTTCTCCTCCTCTTTTCCTCAAGTTCGCCATTTACACTGCCTTGCTTCCACTATTTGGTTTTAAGAATGTACTGTGTTCACAAGGGAACATTCTGCACCTACATAATGTAGTTGCTCAAAGCAGAGAATGTTCTTTCCGAACACTGTAAAGTCTTATAAATGCTAATGCATTGCTTTTGTAGGTGGCTTGAAACTTAGGACTTAGTAAGACTTAGTAAGAAGTTTCCTTATTAATGATCGGAAATAGCTGAACAGTTTTGGGCAATAACAACTTTGATGGAATGTCTTCCAGGAGGAATGTAGAAATCACATTACCAGAATTGTGGAGGAGCGGAGGAAGATGCTGAGCAAGAGGGAACTCGAAGCACAAAAAGTAGGACAGATTTATCATGTCATCTTTTGGGATTACAATTTGGTGGAAATTTACAAAGCTATCTCTCCACCTTTGATGAAACCATGATCTTATGATGGGATCCAATATAAAGTGTACCATTTCACTTTCAAAGAAGAGAAATGACAGTTAGTGAGGAAAATAGGCTCGCAAATCCATTATTCTGTACAATTCTTCCTCTTTTTCTTCTTCAGTAGACACTTTTTTACAGTTTATATGGGGTATCGGTGTTCAAAGGCTACAATTAATTTATAATCAAAAGCAATTTGGGAAGTGCTTGAGGTAATTACTGTTTTGCTCGCAACTTCAAATGGCTCTTTTGCTTTAATAAAGGAGCATCCGAGTCTTTAAACAAAATTATATTTCACTTTTTTTTTTTTTCTGAAGCTCTTGAAACAGAGGGGGAAAGGGTGATTTTTCTTGGACCATGTGCTAGCTACCCGTCAGGCCATTTCAGTCAGCATTTCACATCATTTAGGCTATGACTACAGTACACAGTTATTATTAGCCAGTTATGTGATGTGATGACTACCACAGATACAAGTATATTTCTACCTGTAGTCCTGGGAAAAAATAATTTGGCATTACAAGACCCTACGTAATGGAAAGTAGGGTTTTGTGGTTTGCTTGCTTGCTTGTTTGTGTGTTTGTTTCTCTAGGCCTTGTTCCTGCAGCAAATATGAATTCTAGTGTTTTAAGACTTATCATCTCATGCCTAGCCATTATTCCATGGCTGCAGATGTTATTAGACAGCTATAACTTGGGCAAATGAAAATCTGTACTTCCATTTGCATGTCTAGAAAATGGAAGTCATCATTTTGAAGCTCTTTAAAAGGGAAAAAACATGACCTTGTATTACCTACCAGTCATTTCAGTCTTTCTAAAGTCCTTATCTATAAACAGCTGCCATTAGATGACTACAACGAATAAAACAATATTTAGTGACATAAAAACAGAAGTCACCATTATAGAGACGGCTCAGCGGTGGTGGGGTGGGGCTGAGGGGATTGTCCATTTTCGTTGCCGTATCTGTGATGGCGCAGGTGTCTAATCCGGCCTGCTATGACCGTGCCACCGATGTAGTTCAAGCCTGTGGCTGCTTCTTTCCTTCACTTCAAGCGGTTTGAGCGTTTTCAGATGAAATGTGGAAGACAGCTCATAATGACTTGGAGCATGCTGTCTTGAGCAGTCACTTGTGACTGTGTGCCTCCCCCCACACAAACACACAAACACACACACACACACACACACACACACACACACACACACACTTCTGTCTCTTTCCCTCCCTCCCTCCAGCCTGGCGATATTGTAATGAGCAGAGATGGGAGGAATCACTCCATTATGCATACGCGCCACTGCTGGCTGCGTGCATGTCCCCGAGGCTGCAGCATTCATTAAGGGGAGCTTACCGGTCTGAAAGCTGGGAAGCCATGATAACGGGATATGATTTTCATATTTAATACATTCCTTGGAAGAGCAGGCGCGTGCCGCAGATTGATAGAAGAATCAATTGCTACTTTAGCGAAACACTTTCTACTTTGCCCCGCAGCTAGCGATGGAATCACTCAGCCAAGAAATTAACTTTTCCTCTCTCTCTCTCTCTCTCTCGCTCTCGCTCTCGCTCTCGCTCTCTCGCCCCCCACCCCCTCCCAAACCTCTGCGCTGGATCTGCCAGGCAGGCCGCGCGGTTTACAGTGGATGTTATTAAGCAGCTAACTGTTTGGTATTTAAGACCCTTATCAGAAAAGAAACAGAAGCCATGCTTTTTGTTATTTTGTGTGTGGAGAATTTTTTTCCCTTTCCCCTCCACCACGCCGTAGTGCCATGGCAGACATGAATCAGAGCTTGGGAGCAAAGCACTGCTAATAAGATTAAAAGTTAAGACATTGATCTCAGTACACTCAGCTGAAAGAAAGCCAGTTGGAGAAGAAATCTAACCTTGACCCAAATAGATCTCAGGCAGTTGTTGAAAAGGCAAAAAAAGTGGCACTTTTGAACACTTTGGAGTTGTGTTGGTTGAGCAAAGGGTTGGTGGAAAGGTTGAATTGGAGCAGCTGCAAGACTAAGGCTGTAAATTCAGACAGAATGAAATGTAAATGAAGCTTCTAGACCAGACAGTCTCCAAACTTTCATATTTGCAAATTCTGAAAGGATGATTCATTAGATTGTTTAAATAATAAGGATTAGTTCCTTTCTGTAAGTGAAATGAGTGTGTAGAACCTTTTAAAATGTGAAGGATATCCATCATTTTATGAGTTAATTTACCTTCTATATCCATGCATCCAAATCAATTAGTTACAAGTCATTTGTTTTTTGCTTTTTTTAGGAGCAAAGCAAGTCCCTTCCACCCAGCATTGGGCGATCATCCCAACCTGCTGTCATATTCACAGGTCGACAAACCCTCAAAGGCTCTTTGATGGAGGAAGGCGTCACAAGCGCACACTCATCATCTCTGACAGAGCTGATATCTAATCACCCCTCAGCTTCCTCACCACAAAGTGGCCCTTTGATGGATGCCCGAGTTTCAAAAGCCAACGGCAGTGTGGCTTTATCTGATGACATTCTAAACTCAGACGATTTCCCTGACAGAGCCGGAGTTGTGTCTAAAAGCCAGCCGCCGCCTGACTGCAGCTTCTTCACAGGAGCAGGAGAGGAGTGTGGGCCGGAGCAGTTGGCCTTGCCTCACATGACCTTGAAGGCATCTGGAGTGTCCTCTCATCACAGAAACGTGAAGAGAGCAGAGAGTAGTGCGTCACTCCAACACTGTCCCAGCCAGAACCCTTCCCCAGACACCACTTATACGAGAGGCCCCTCACGGCACAGCAGCTCTGGAGGGCAGCCCAAAGGGGCTGCTGGAGGAGCAAGGACAGGAGCAGCGTCAGCAGAAACGCATTCAAGCATTTCAGGTTTGAATTCTGTGATCATTAAAATCATCTTGGTTTCATTTATGGTCTCCGAAGTGTTAAAACGGATTGTTTCATGGAAAACTTTACCCATAACCCAAATGTAGTCGATGAGCCATGACTATCAAAACTAATATAACTTAACGAGAAATTTCAGGTCAAACTTTCACTTTAACCGGTTTTCAATATTCATGTCATAATTTCTGTGTTTAAACAAAGTTAGGAGTTACATCAATCCTGTCTATACACTCATGAGTGCAATGTTAGTGCATATTTGTTTTGGTTTTCAGACCAGGGTCAATGCAGAAGCCCCAGTATCCCCAGTTCTGATGTGAATATCTCACCTGAATCTTCACTGAACACAGCCAGTGATGTTTCGTTGTCACTCAGTGAAAGCCTTCGTGAGCATCAGAGCCCTATGGAAGGTGCTTCAATGCTGGAGAAGACCACGATATCCAATCAGGGCAGTGAAGAGCCAAAAGACAGTGTGGACTCTGGAGGGCTTGTTTCCCCAGAATACAGGTATTACTATACAGAGTCAAGACATAAAGATTGTTTTTCTTTTCACATTTTCTTTGCTCAAGTTATAGTCAACCAGTCAAGGAAAGTTCTTTTGCCTCAGGCTTCCTTCTTCACATTCGTGAAGAAGCTAAGTGGTATGCCAGTACCACAAATTAGTATTGTTAAATGCCATGAGTGAATCATGTTCCGATTGTCATAATCTTTATACACTTCCTTGTGTGATTTTGCCTTAATTTTAAAGAAAGCAATATGCCATACATTATCAGAAATACTATTCACATTCACTAATCACAGCTACTTAGCAGCTCAATGCAGCTTGAGGCAAATGTGTGATTAT
Organism: Acestrorhynchus altus; assembly: GCA_034509495.1. Lineage (NCBI taxonomy): Eukaryota > Metazoa > Chordata > Actinopteri > Characiformes > Acestrorhynchidae > Acestrorhynchus > Acestrorhynchus altus. The sequence continues at coordinate 12,395,614 of CM067513.1, forward strand.
TTAAGTGTAACATTTGCACAGTGCTAATTATTGTTTTAATTATTGCTTTTTATAGTAAAATGCTATGGAGCTGTTTATCGTAAATACATTTATGATGGCTGGCTGAGATTTACATAAGAGCTTTTTTTAAAGATACGCCTCAAACAATTTGAAGTATAACTTTCGAAAGCAGCACTGTTTGCACTTTCCTTGTCTGTGTGTGAGTGTGCATGTGTGTGTACATGTGAATGTGTGTGAGTGCGTGAGAATATGATGAACCAGGGTCACGCTCCAGAGGGCCTTGTTCATTGTGGCTCAGTGGCAGCTTCAGGACACCTTGTAGGGAGGGCTCAGACCCTGAATCCAACATTATTGCCCTAATCCCAGATAATGCTCTAACGGAGCAATTTTCTGCTCGGGAGATTTGCCCAAGTCCCAGTGGAGTCGACAATTTCTTGACTCCCCAGAGTGTTCTGAAGAATGGAAGTGTGGACAGCACTTTAGGAAAAGAGACCATGAGATGATGTCCACCAGTTTAAACAATGCTATCATGAAGAACTGCTTGGCAGTGTATTTGATTCTGATCCTCCAGTTCCATGTATATAATATTTCCAACCACGTTGCTTCAGTTTCTGAGTATCTGTTTTTTCTCTGTGGTATTTACTATTAATAACACCTAATGAAGATATGTGAGTTGTTATGATTGGCTGAATCACTTTATACACATACACAACTGGCTGCATATGTTAGCTGTTCTATACTGTTTTATACTGCTTGCCAGTAGAGCTGTTGTATTATGAACAAAATAATTTGTGAGCCCATACACATTATTATTATTATTATTATTATTATTATTATTATTATTATTATTATTATTATTATTATTATAATAACAATAATAATAATATTTAATAATAATAATATAATTGTGGTTGTTTCTTAACATTAATGGATTTCTCCAAATGCCTGATTATTGTCCAAAATATTACAAGTAATGCTATGAAATTAATACATTTTTTTTTTCATGTTATATTTCACCTCATTTTTGCTTCTCAGCTGCTGATTTTGTTACACCACTGTGTGTGTAATGTAAGTGTTTTAGTGTGAATACATGTCCTTGTGAAGAGACAAGTGTAGGAGAGACACTCTTCCCTTTTCTTCTCCCAGCAAGCCATTAGTGTATATCTCAGCATATCCTAGCGTTATAGTGGTGTGTACGTTGTCCTGTTGAGTGCAGGGTCAAGGCAGTCCTCTATTTCTTTGCGGAAAAGGGTCTTTTTCTATTGCCTTCACCAGATTGACCAAGGTGAGCAAGCTGGGAGCTGTATTTTCCTCTCAGGCTTTCAATGAGCGAATCTGCTTCCCTTTTGTAAGAGGCTAACAGTAGTCATGGTTTATAGTGATCTATTCTAATGGTCTGAATGTTAAGATCTGCATCTTCAACAGTGATCGTATCATGTCCTCAACACACAGGTGCACTCAATCTGCTATTGGATCATGACTTGTAGCTTATGAACAAGCTCTCACTTGGCTATTTAGGTTCAGAATAATCATGAACACAGGGTTAAAGTTGAACAATTACAGAACAGGAGTGGGTTTCTCAAAACACTAAATGTTAATAACCTCATACCTAAGAAGATTCTTCAAATTCAAGCATTTCCTAAAACTCAATACTTAAACACTCTGGTAAATTTAAAGTAAAGTTTCTTCTGAACTTAAACTTTATGAAATGTTCTACTTGTACATTTTATTCCATGGTTAAGATCATTTCATTTTTGTGAAAGAAATAACTTGATTGAATTGAGATTATTGGTACACCTTTTAAATAGAATAATTTTAATGTATCCTTTGCATGGGCATGGATTATATGACTTTTCATGTTTTTATACCAGGAATTTTTACATGTATTTTTATTTATTATAATTAAATGACCAATAATAATGAGAAAATATATGTAAATCTGTGGTTCTATTTTTCAACTGGTGGTCCATTTCCAGCACAGGTATGCATGCAGAGGTGGAGCCAACAAAATTTTTTTTACACTAAGAATGGCTTTGGGAAATACTCTCAAAATTGGTCTTTTTAAAGTTGTTAATAAAGCATTAAGATTAATTGTTAACATGAAATGCACTTTACCTACTGACCGAATTAATTAGACAATGAAATTACTTTAAGATATTTATGATCTTTCTTCTATGCCTTTTATTGAAATGTTAGTATGCACTGTTTTTTTTGACCAGTGCTTTTAACAATAATAAAAAAGTTTATTATTATAATTTTTTATAAGTTGTGCAAATATATAATCCCTTTATTAGCAAGTTTAAGTAATAGTTTGGCAAAAAAAATCCTGAGGCAGATTCTTCATTTTTAACTTGTTACTGTAGTTTTCTGATACATTTTAGAAGCAAATAAATGTACTGAGATGGGATTGGTGACAGTCTGACATCTTTCAATGTAAACTAAATGAGCATATTTAGATGCCAAGCACATCTTGTCTGATTGACCTCATTTTTGGTAAGTGATGAATCATTTTCTTAAAAAAAAAATTGACCAACTAAAAATATTTCCATTATTGGCAAGCACACTCATTGAATGTCATGAACCGCAATATAGATGGTACTTTATGGTGAAGATTTAGTAGACATGTCTGAAGTCTGTACAGACGGCAAGATGTAAACATGTTTATTTTTGTGTGCTTGGGAAAAAGTCTGTTATGAAGGCTTCTGCCAAATAAAATAGAGAGAAGCTCTCTGTGCCTTGCTGAAGGGGGCAGGGCTTTTGCCCATGCTGCTGCAGCCCCTCTGAAGTGGACTTAGCCCAGATGGATTGTGCTCTACAGAATGTCATGGATATAATTCGCACGGGTGGCTTAATCAGGATGTTACCAGGAAACAACCTGCCAAAGAGAGGCAGCGATTGTTTGGTGGCCTCTGACCCCCAGGCCCATTATAGATTGTCATAAATTCTTTTTGGGGCTTTCATGTGGCAAGGGCTCAGGATTTGGGCCTGAGCTTTGCAGCCACCATTCACTGAGGGCCACCCAGCGCTTAATACTCCAGAAAGACAGATATGGTTTCACTAAACCCAAACATATTAAGCGCAAGGTTCATATCGTATTTGTACTGCCACCCATGATCAGCCTGATGGAGAAATTTCTCGCTTTCCCATTAAAATGAAAGTGAATGTGCGGGTTATGTGAGGTTTCAATAAAAAAAAAAAATAAATTAAAAAAAAATATATATATATGTATATGTTTTTACATTTGCATGCATGAGTGTTTGCAAGTGTGTGTTTGAATGTATGACTATTTTTTGATCGTGGTCTTCGAATTTTTAACACAATGTCTTCTAAGAAAATTGTCTACCTCTACTGTAATTCATACTGTGTGCTTGTTAGAAGAATAAATCATTTAATGAGCTTATAAAAACAAATCATATTATTTACACCACAATCGTGTTGTAGAACATCATAATGTTTTGGGTTATTGCATCATGGCTGCCTTGTTAGTGCTGGCTAGTGTGTTAGCATGGAGTTAATGTTGCTTATGGTTAGTTTTCAATCAGAGCACTATGAATCACAGATTTAGTTTCAGAAATTGTACCTTTGTTATGTGGGGGGTGGGGGGAACAATTAATACTGTGTAATAGTGTATGTGAATGAATCAAACCAAACACCGCTGTGGCATTCAAAAGATTTAAACTGTGGCTAGGTGATGTAACTAAATGTATTGATATATAATGTCAGAAAAATATATTGACGAAGTATACATACTTAATTATAACACCAGAAAAACTGTATGCATTGCACGCTGTATATTTAGATACTTAAATAACCTTATAAATTATGATGTATCTATGGCTAAACATCCCTGCTGAAACCAAACCTTGTCCACACATAAAATCCACTCACATGCTGTTTTTAAATAAAACTGTATATAGATGGTAATCTGCATAACAGATACAGTATTACAATTGCAATTTTTATATCTTGTACAAAATATATCTTGATATATTAATATTTATGAAATTTTGCCCATACCTAATTCAAACATTATACTTTAATGATTAAGGCACTTATCCAAAAATTTAAGACATTAAAACATTATTTTAGACCATTTTTATCGATACTCTATTGAAAGCAATATGCTAGACAAATCAATTTAAATTCATTATTAACCCTTAATTATATTAAATATGTAAATATGTTACTATTTGAAATACATCTGTCTTAATATATATTTGACACTGTGTTTTGTTTTCAGCCTATCAGTGGAAGACTTTTTTTATCTGCTGGACAGCATCGAGGAACGTCTTCCTGATAAAGATGTCAAGCTATACAGTCGCTCTCCACTCAGTGAGCAGAAGCTGAGAGATATTATCAGGTATGATATTCTGCTTTGCCTGAATTTTCTTCCCCTCATTACTGTGTAGTGTTCATGCTTCCAGTGGAAATTGCATTAGCCTGTTTTTAAGAGCTCTCACTTTAAATGAAGTGCCATTACTTGGCACCAACAACACTCTGCCTATAAATCTTGGCCTCTGAGGGGTTTCAAATCACAGTGAATCGTCAAGGTAACCCCTTCTTGCTGTTGAATTGTGGGACTGATAATTAGGACGTCTGTCAACAAACAAACATGTATGACATCTTCCGTCATCCCTCCTTTTTATTTGCTTGCAGATTTGTTAAATATATATAGGGTCTGAATAATATAATAATAGACACTCTATGGTTATCCACATTAGTTGTGTGTATGAAAAACTCATACATACATTAAACCATACAGATGTGGGGGGGGGTGAGTGTGTGTATGTGTGCACAGCCCCTCAAGGCTCCATGGAGATGGCTGATATAGCTGTATGTATTTGCCAGGCTGTGCAGTCGGCGAGGAGGACTGAAAGGAGTGGAGCTGAGTGCATGTGGAGCAGTGGTCCTGCAGCAGTTGCCCTGGTTGTCAAGGAACTTGCCTCAGGGTTGCCTGCTGCCCAGCGACCTGGTCAACAAACACTGCGCCACTGCTATAGATGCAGCTGAGATCAGGTACAATTCAATGCAGATTATCTGGGTGCAGCTACCAGAGCACACAGGGTAGTGTCTGTGACTGTTTTGATCTTTTTTGGACAATTTAATTTATCCAGATTTAAGTAAGGCAAGTCAGTAGGTTGAATGTTTTTTTATTAGGTCTTGTGATTTGCTCATTTGCATCTTTATAGTGATTTGGGCTTAAATCTGTCATCCACTACAATGCAGTACTCACTGTTTAAACTAGTATTTACATTCTATATGAAAAAATCAAGAAATCATATTATACAAATATGCAAAGCTAAATTTTGATTTAAGTTGACTCAGTGTGACAACTTATTCCAGCATTTTCTGTATACGCTGTCCTCTTTTTCTAATGATATACCATCATGGGATACATTATTACCATATAATAAAATTATCATAAATTCTATTATTTTAACAAAGTATAAAGTGTGTGTCGTGTGTGTGTCTGTGTGTGTGTGTCTGTGTGTGTGTGTCTGTGTGTGTGTGTCTGTGTGTGTGTGTGTCTGTGTGTGTGTGTGTGTGTGTCTGTGTGTGTGTGTGTCTGTGTGTGTGTGTGTGTCTGTGTGTGTGTGTACACACACTCACTACAGGTCGTGTCTGTCCGCTGATAGTGCGGCTCTGTGGGAGCGCTGGCTCACACATGTCCTTCAGCTGCTGCAGAAGGAAGTCCTTCCCCTCGATAGCATAGTGCAGCTCTTCACACCACTCCTTGTGCACAACAATGCCTCCTACACCAACAAGGTACCCTGCCATCCTCCACATCTGCTAAATTGTGTAACTTTTGAATGGTACTGTAATCTCTGGTTTAGGCAATATAGAATTTGCTGTCTTTGTTTTAGAAGCAGATGCAGTCCAAGGAAATTAATAACACAAAGATAAAGTTTTATCTGGTATTTCTTCAACTGTAATTACATGTATATCCATATGTATCATTGCAGTCACCCATCAAGGTCCTCATAATATGAATTTGGCAGTTGTTTTTTAGTTGTGTTAAAATTTCATGATGAATGGACCAGGAATGACCTGGAATGAATTCTTTTTACATTAACTATCATTGAAAATTAGGAAGGTGTTTTCTGTCTCCTGTAAATTTGACATTTTGGAGATACACGGTGTTTGATTTACAGTGACAATAAAGCATTGTTACGTGCACACAGATAGACACATTAGTACAGATAATATGCATGATGTATTTACACATACATACAGTGAAGAACAGGACATAAAGTGCAGTATAATGGACAGTGAGTGCAGTAATGTGGCATCACATTTAAATACTGAGGAAAATGTTTAATGGTCCTGCTTGGGTGTACATGCTTAAATCTAGCAGTACACATTAAGTGTAAGAGCAGTAACAGGCTAATTAACTTTTAATTAATGCTTCATGCTCCAGCACGTTTTTCAACCGTCCTTTGATTGTTCTGAAACTTCAAAACATGACTACTACCAGTACTTCTGCTGACTCATTTCTACATATACCCATATATGTAAGGAAATGAATATGTACCACATCATCCAAAAATAGTTTTACCCAGAATAAGGTGTTGGATTGCAATGCTATTGGGATTGATGATCAAAGTTTCCAGTAACTATAAGTGATTAAATATTTAGACTGATATGGGCAGTATTATAGAGCTACACATACAGATGTAGTGTCTCTCATTATGGTGTCAGATATAATACAACATACCAGATGTCTCTGGTGTGTTTTGTGCAGATTAAATCTTGGAAACATAGTCTTATTAACAGAACATCCTTAATCTCAGTGCTTGGCCCCATTTAGTTTAGACTAGTATGTTTATAAGAACTGATATTACAGCAGTTGTGCAAAAGGTGAGAGAGAGAATGTTTGAAAGCACACAAGGGCAGAGGGGTTTGAGCTCAATCGCAAGAGTGTAATCCTGCAGCTCTCATCCTAATGGGTAGTTAAAAGAAAACGTAGTGTGTACAAGATGCTACATTTCAGCAACATTCTTTTCAGCCACTCATGAGATCAGAAAGCATTTTGAATGCATGTCTTGCTGCATGCGAAAAAAGAGTCAATCTGTGCCACGCATGCGCTCCGAGAAAGCTCTCTGAATGTTCAAGTGCCAGCAGTTGCATTCATTGATATTTATAATGTGGTGGTTTGTGGAAAACCTTGGCAGAATGGTGTGTTTGCCCATTATTCAGCCCTATGTTAAAGTGGTGGTTCAGCCAAAAATCAAATTTACACAATTTTCCCCTCCCCACCCCCAAAATTAATCCTAGTAGTCAGCCAAGAAATGGGATGTTGAAGTTTACTTGTTTGGTTTTATACCAAAGCTACAATGATAATGCAGCTAAAAAGTAATGGAACATTGTGCCATTATGGCACATGCCTAAATGATCACACACTCACCTCAAACCTATGGCTGGGCGATATATCAATATTTATATCCGTATCTGGATATTATCAGAGCAAGATGTGGGCTAAGGAGATATTGTTTATCTTTGAATGTTCTGCTCCCTTGCCCTGCTCTGCCCCTGTTCTCAGCTCCTCCTCTACTTTGCTCTATCCCCATTCACGATCTCATGAATATGGAGGGGTTATACAACTTGGTATTTATAAAGGAGAAATATTTAAACATAGTAAAAAAAAAGACAGAAGGATTTCTTTGGGTGTCCAATTTTTGTCACATTATATTTTTCACATATATTGTTTTATATCATATACCGCCATTCAGCTAAAATGTATCAGGATATGATTTTTTTTGTGCCTATCACAAATTGAATTTTGTCTGTACTTTTATGCAAGATACAAATGTCATACAGTGTCACAGGCAATTAAGTAAGCTTTGTGAAGATTATTTAACAACTCCGCATTCTCTGAAGCAAGTATGTGATGTTCCAAGCATGCAGTTTGCACTGTGCTAAATGGGTGGCTGTAGGCATCTATTACTTTATGCTAAATGAGCATCATAGGTCCAATACAAAACTGCAGTAGTGAACTTCAGTCCTCAAAGTGCATGTAGGATATATGAAGGATAGTGTACACCCAAAGTCTGTTCTGTTACTATGTGTGTATACAGCCAGCTTTTATCGATCTGTTGAATCACATATTTGATGTGCTTAAGTGTTGAGATCTGTTGATCTGGTAATGCATCCAGCGTTAATGCTCATTAAAAATTACGGACAGCAATTTTGCAATGAGTGCTAAGCTTTGAAGAATAGAGAGATTCCTTTTTTTTTTGGATTACAGCGATTGGTGTGGTGATAGTTGATGATGACATCTTTGAAGCTATCAGGCTTCTGCTGCTTCTTCTTATGTCCTCTCTCTGATCTTGCAACACTTTCTGTAAAAAGATATCACAAGTGGATGAGGTGGCCAGGATATCCTGAACTGATAGCATGCTCATTATTTGAGTAAATTGTATCTGTGATACAATTGCTGACAAAAAAAAATAGAGTAAATCCTGAATTTTATATTGTGTCACATAAGAGGTCTTTATCTGTTGATAAGTAAAAGTCTATATAAATGCAGCACACTCTGGGTAGGGGAGTGTCTGTTTTTTACAGGAATTCCTCTGTATGTGTGTGCGTGTGTGTGTGTGTGTGTATGTGTGCATGCTTGGGATACAGGCCGAAGTGCTGTTGAAGAGGCTTTTGACCCATGCAGCTGAGACACATCTCTTGGCGGTGAGTGAGGAGTCCTCATGCAGCAGCTTACCCTCACTCCTCCAAGACAGCATGGAGATCAAACCAGCCAGACCCTCCAAGAAATCATATGACACCCCTAACACACAAGGTCTGTACATGTCTAAGACCCTCTTAGCATTAGGGATGTGTACTGTAACCATTTTGCTATTCCAGGATTCCTGAGCATGCTTCAGTAGTCTTAAACTCAATTTATGCTTCTGTGTTGAATCCACGTTGTAGATGCCACTTTTAATTTCAGTAGGGAAAACTTGGATCATTCTACAGTGGTGTGAGAAATGTCATTGCAGATGATGAAGTAAATAATCTAACTCTACCTGCAAATAATCCATGCCTTTCAGTGGCCAAACAAACCTGATTTCTTTCTTTCATTGCTGAAATTTTAGTAAAATAGCCCCCGTTGACTCTAACTTCAATATATATTCCACTCAGTTTCAGTTGCTTGTAGTATCACTGTACATAGTATATGATCCTTTAGGAATATATAATGGAGGTTCTTCTGTTTGAAACTGTGGATGAACCTCTTAGTTAAAGGACAAGGGTTTCTTAAAGGTTCCTTGAAGCAGCTTAAGAGGTTCCTCCACAGTTTCAAATTGAAGAACCTGCAAAAGTTCCTCAAGGATCCTCTACTTTTTACAGTGTACACCAAGAATGTAAACACAGTGGCATGGAAACCCCTTCGCCAGACATACCAACACGCAAGTCTACACACTCACAATAGCATAGGTCACTTGCATTGACTGCACACTGACAACCTAAGTGCAGAAGCATAAATCAGCCTTTAGATTTAGGTCTAAAAATGTTTTCCGTCTCTATTATTAGAAGAATAACATTCTAAACCAGGTTGTAGTTGTTGATGAATTATGTATGTTTACTAATTACAATAATTGTCCCACCAAAAATAACTAAAAATAGCTCACATTTATTCAAACAGTGGTCAGAAACTTTTATTGAGTGTTGTGTTGTGCTGTGGAAATTGTACTGTTTTTCTCTCTTAAAGTCTTAAAGAAATATTGAGAAGCATTAAATGATCAAAAAGGAATTTTAATATCCCAACCCCCTAGAGTGGTGTTCTTTGCTTTTATGAATAAGAAATGAGAACAAGAAAAGTTGAACATGTTTGAGCACAGCTAACATTGTAGACCATTTAATATGAATTTGTCATTCGACATTTTGAATTCAGCTGCAAGTGATTTAACATATTATCAGTTGACCTTCATAATGGTAACTTGGACACTGAATGATTTTTGTCATCTTTTTCATTGACAAATTCCCATATTGAACATAGCTGTGGGCATTTTACTTAATGCAAGATCAGCACTGGGCAGTATATCATAAATATCGATACATTTTAAACTATTTGTAATATTTGTAAGCATCTGTGTGCAATTAAATTCTAGAAATGTTCTCTGTCAAGTTGCCCGTATGTGAGATGCAGTATCAGTTTAATTTGTCCAAACATTCTTAGAAAATGTGTGATTTATTTTTTTAATTTTTAAGGAGATTATTGAAATAATGTATACCGGTCTCCCCCACTTAGCCTATATAAACCCTCAACTCCCATTGCATCTAGCACCATACAACTTCGCACCCTCCACCAGGTTTATATCACCTCATTGGGGTGCTTCAGCTTCACACAGCTACCCAGACGTAGCTCTGAACTCCAGCCCAAATTACACTTGCCTTAAACACTTGGATAAGTTATGGAAATGTGCTCTATTCTGGAAAACAAATGTTGAACAACTGTTGATATTTGAATTCATTCAGAAGCTCTGCTCCCCAAAATTCATGCACGTGCATTACCAAGGTAACGACACTGGCTCCCAGACAAAAAAAAAAAAAAAAACGTTTTTGATGGTCCTACTTTTTTTTCTTTGGCTGTTTCTCTGTCATTTCTACTTGTGTGTACAACACATTTTCTTCCACATGACTCCTTTATCACCTGTGCATATGCAGGACCTCCTGCTGGAGCAGCCTGGTCAAGACACTTCTGTTTTTTCCCCTTTTTCCAATGACTATGCTGAGTATGAGTGTAAATGCCAGACTTTTTTCAAGTGTGCAAACAGACCAGAGAGCTAGTGGACGGTAAGGAAACATTCACTGAATTGTAAAAAAAAATGTAATGAATTGAAATACTACACATTTCCTTTAACAAATCCTGAAATGAGTTTGGCTCTGTTGGTTGTAATTTTGGATATCCATGTCTGTCTTTATTAGACAGAGCCTGCAAATCTCTCTTATCCAAAGTTCTATAATTTTATTAAGAACGTGGTTTAATAAGTGACTGACAAACAGCCATACCTTGTATTGGATTGGATTGCAGAGCTTTGTATCATTTAGCATATTTATACATCTGGTATCTCATAAAAGGTGTACAGAATTCAAGAAATTGTAAACTTAAGCTTATTTAAATGGGAATTGTTCCATATTTTGTTTATAAATAGATTTTCAGCCACGTTTAAAGTTAACCCATCATAGTTTGACTGTTTGCTCCACTGTAGCCCAAGCGATAATCAGTCCTTAACAGCTGCATCAAGACTGTTAATAAACAAACACAAAAATAGTCTACAACTGTATGTTTGATATCATTTTAATCAGAGGTTTAAGGATCACTTTTGATTTTTTTTTTTCTAAGGAATAATTTTAGCTCAATATCTGAGTTACACAAATTAATAACTATGAGATGTGCCTCTCGTCTGTTGTTTTATTAAAGACTGATTAACCAAAAAGGCAGTCAGTCATTTGCCAATATAACCAGCATCAAGAGAAGCAAGTAGAGCTGAGAGCCACGCTCACTTAACACAGAAATTGAGCTTGATGGTTACAGCACTTGCTGCCCCACAGGTCAGAGAGGGGAACTGAAAGTATTCCACAAATAGGCAGGCGAGCTCATGCTGTAAGCGTTGATCTGCAATGCTGTGATGGAAAGTCCCAGTATAGCATCTTCCATTCTAGTCGAAGATAGAGCAGGGTGCCTGGGCTTTGTGGTCCTCAGGAGAAAACACTGTTTCAGAATTCCATTTCTTCTGTCTGATAAAGCCTTGTGGACCTTCTTTCCCCTTTAAACCTATTACAGTCTCTGTCCTAATCAGTCCTGCTGTTCAGACACAAAAAGACTGTTCAACAGCCCCCCTGCATCTCTCTCTCTCTCTCTCTCTCTCTCTCTCTCTCTCTCTCTCTATCTTTCTCTACCTCTCTACCTCTCTCTACCTCTCTACCTCTCTCTCTACCACACTCTCTCCTGCTCTCCCCCTCACTGAGCTTTGCTTCTCTCTCTCTCTCTCTCTCTCTCTCTCTCTCTCTCTCTCTCTCTCTCTCTCTCCCTCTCTCTCCCCCTCTCTCTCCTTTCTTCCAGGAGTACAAAGTGGAGAAGAGGACACTGCCGACCAAAGCCCTGTGGAAAGTATTCCTATTAGAGGTAAAAAGGCAGTGCCGAGAACCGCCCGTTTGGGAGTTCTTCTGTGCTTGTTTTGTCTTTCTCCTGTCTCAGTGGATAATGGGGGGTCCCCTTTTTTCCCCAAATGGATAGCTGTGGAAGGATGATCAAGGTGAATCAGGGGTCAAAGTCCCACCTGAAGAGTAGAGCAGGTCCTCTAATTATCGCCAGAGAAAACAAGCTCGTCTCCAACACCCCCCCCCCTTCCTCCTCAGTACGGGTGAAACTGAGCTTCTCGGGCAGCATAATGCGACTGTTTAATTGTCTACTGGCCGGGTAGGGGGTGTTGCACGAGATCCGGCATTGGTTCTCATTATCTTCTAAACAATGGCGGCTAGAAGCAGACTTGAAAAGACTGGATGTGAAGGCATGTCTTTAAGAGTCCAGGGTAGCAAGTCCCCAGCACCAGGCTCAGAAATGTAAAACTGTCCATTATTCCACTTGGCTATCTGATTTCATACTGTGCCTTTCATCTGCTGGCCTCCCCAAAGTGCACGGCCAACAGAAAGAAGTCCGGCTTCTCACTGCAACTAATCAAAGGCACGGTAGTACAAAAACCGCCTCCGCTGGTGCTGCCTACTTAGGAGATGTTTACAGCAGGACAGTGGGGACTTAGTGTGCAGTTTCTTTTGCAGTCATCACAGCAAACATCCCAATCGGGGTCTCTCTCTCTCTCTCTCTCTCTCTCTCTCTCTCTCTCTCTTTCTCTCTCTCTCTCTCTCTCTCTCTCTCTCTCTATATTTATATATATGGATTTTCATGTCTCTACTGCTATATACATTCACAATGGTGTTTTTCTAAATGTGTAGCATAGATGCAAGCAGCTTTTATATTTGCTACATGTAACTAATGCCTGCATTTCTCAATCATTAAAAGGCTAAATGCAAATGCTTTCCCACCATTGAAAGTTACATGTCAACAGCACTAGGAATATCAAGATAATGGGGCATTGCCTTGTATTTTGTCCTCTTTGCATGTAGCTGAGCTATGTAATTTGAAGACATGGCTCTGACACCGATTTATCATGAAATGTATAAACATGGACTTTTTCAGGGGTTAATGTTAAAGCAGCTGTTATTGTCTTTGTGTGATTACTTCATACATACATTAAATACACAGCAATGTGCACAAAGGCACAAAGCAAAAGTAACAGCCCTGTTAGTAAGTATTAATGCTTGAAAATACTTTGTAGCCAACTCTTTGTAGCTCAGTTCTTGTTGTCATAGCATTTACAGCTGTTCTTCCTTGCACAAGGCTTGTAGTTATGTGCGTGTAATGTTCATTTAAGGTCTGGATATTTATGTTCAGGAGCTTTCTGGGCCTAACCAGCTCATTCAGCCCGTCTCATTATTGATTACCGAGAATTATTCAGAAGCACTGTCCTGCTGTAGAAGCCGCCTTCTTTTCATCTTCAGCTTGTTAGCTTGCTTCCAGAATTGGCTGATATTTAGTTGAAATTGTTCTTCCCCGCACTAGTGAATCTTTGTTTAACAATCGGAGAGATGTTATTTTCATGAATGTCACCACCTTTTTTTCTCCAAGCATACCTTTGGTGCTCCATGGTGTTCATGTTTGTGCAGGATTTGCTGCACAGTACAGTGTACTACCACTCCAGTCTAAATCTTCAAAGGTCTTCTGAGGTGAAACAAGGGGTTTTGTTTTCTAGCTATCTAGCTATCAGCTTCAACATACAGAAAGGCTTTTGTCTACAAACCTTCTGCATCATCAGCTTTAGATACAGGGAAGACAAAATGTTCCCATACCAGAAATGTAGGCCAAATGACAGAAATAGTAGGCTAAATACTGAAATATTACCCGCTACAGCAACTGTTATTAACTGTAGGCTTGCGTGCTGCGGTCAAGATGCACAGTGGCTTCGCATTTTTCTAATATATATATATGTTTTATTTTATTTTATAATATTATTTAACATATCAGGTTACAAACACAAAAAATCTAGCAAAAAATTAGCTTGAAATGGCCATCACTCAATATATAAAAATATGTAAACTAACATAAATTTAATTAATATTATATATAATGTTTACATAAACATCACTATGAATCATTGAAAAAGTATATTTGATTCACTTAAATTTATGTTAGTTTAAATATTTTTAACTTGTCATGAGATGTTTACATGCTTTAAATAGTGCTCATTACAGGTTTAGGGGTAATTAAAATAATATAAAAATTAATTCTGTGATCTATACCCAAAAAATTGATGATGAACAAAGTTTACAGTCAGTTTCTAGTCAACCTAACTTTGGTCAAACACTGCACTGTGAGTGCACGTAAGAAGTGGTGATCAAACAAGTAAATATTTACTCAACAGCATTTAACATACCATCAACCTTTGACTCTAAGAGTGAATTCTGATTTCATGTTTCTGTGATTCCTATTTTGATCAAAGAAACTTTCCAGATGCACCATCATTGATTCATTCCATTCTGGTTTGTGGATACTGAAGGACAGTTAGGTCTGAATGGAGGCCTGCCAGATGTGGTGACAACACAAAGGATGGAGCCGCATTGTTCTTGGCGGCGGCTGCAGCTCTGTCTGTGTGTCTGGACTAAATCCAATAGTTTAGTGTTGCCTCTCTGTTTTCCACCTCCACTCTTTGCTCATCAGAGCCCTCAAAGGGTCCTGTTGGTTCGTCAAACACAGGAGGCTCTGGAAACCCAGGTCTTGGGCAGTATTTGATAAAGCAAGGTTTGTGTCTCTCTTTCTTTTTTTTTTTGTTTCAGAGACAAAAAGCATATCAACTCTTAAACAATCAGTCACACAAGAGAAACAGTGGAGAAACCACTACAAGAGGAGGATGGTTCTGACTTGGAGCCATCCAGGCCTTCAGAACTCAGGGTCTGGCACAGCACTGTTAGCAGTTGGCTACAAGATTTTATCATGTGTAATTTTAGTTTTCAAAAATCACACCTGATAGCCAATATTATCGCATGAAACTTTCTCTGCATTATGCCTTTTTCTTTACTTTTGACATGAAATACAAAATAAAATTTTGAAAAGTTTATACATATTCATAATGTAACTCTAAATATAGTGGCATGATCAAACAATGTATTTTATATTCATTACATATAAGTGACATTTCAAGCTGTTGGTCGGCAGCATGGCTTGTAGCTCATGACAATCAGAAATCGAGAATCTCGAATTATTTAAGTATGAGCTAAGTATCAATATTTATATCAATATAAGAATATAAAGAATTTGCATTATGGGTTGAAGCATTATCATTTACATCGAGTTTTAATCCACTGCAAGAAACCTTTTTCTGCTTCATGAAAACTATATCGCCCCAGTTCTCAGGTCCTCCTCTACTCCTTCCCCTCCACACTCACTCACATTCTCTCATACACACACCATGGAGGGGGCATTTCACAAAGCTCTGGCATGGGAATGACTTGGGTGTGTCTAAAGATCAAATTTCAGTTTTGTTTTATAAACAAGAGCAAAAAGATATATATATATATATATATATATATATATATATATATATATATATATATATATATATATATATATATATATATCTACTCTCTATAATATATATATATATATATATATATATAAAATATCATGGGGTGTTTTTCACACTGCAGTTGTCACATATATTGTATTGTAAATCACCATTCTTCCAGCCCTATATTTATTTTGAGTTTGAATAAATAACTAATTGGATCAGTGTTAAAGCAGAAAAATATGGTAAATGTAATGATTATACAATGAATGGCTGTTAACAATGTAGAATTAAATTATGAAGGAAAAAAGTGTGAATCTGGAAGTTGTTGTTTGGCAATTTCAACAATTCTGTGCATTTTTCTTATTGTCTCAGTTTGAACAAAACGTCATATCATAATAGGAGACATTTTTTTATAATTTAATTTTAAGTAGTTTTTTTATTATATCTGGGAATTAGATTCTTGGTCAGTGCTGATATACATTATTTTTCATGTACATTTTTGCTACATATAACAGCCATACAGTGCTGGTATTGATTATTGTAATAATTGCTGAAACCAACATATTTCCAGTACTTGTGTGCATTCTTAACAGTGCTGATATACAGAATGAATATGCAGTATTCCTTGCATGGCAGCATACAAAGCCATTATACACAATGATAAAAGTGTCTCATTGTCACATTCCTAATTTATAATTGCATTTTAAATTGCTTCTGTCACAACAATGTCATTTAGTCAAAAGTGCTACCTAAAGTATCCTCATAACACCACACTCCCTTTCTCATTTTAAGGTTTCTCCAATACAAAAAAGCCAGAGAGTAACGAGAAGCTCCTTCAGGATGTGTGGTAAGAACTGATACAAGCTAATGATAATTCATGTGGTAGTTTTGGAATGAAAGCTGCTGTGTGCAATGCCCATCAGCTGAGCTCACCACTTTTCTTTTTTTAAGCATCTCCACACAGCAAATGATGTATTTGATTGCATTCCCAAATCAGGGCTTTGAGTGGCAGACAGCTCAAGAGAAGAATATTTTGGCTTGCACATCAATAGATCTTCATACAATCAGCTGAGAAATGTAGAGGCGACGCTCTCCGTGCTGATGCGCCTCTTCACAGTGAATGCATTAGGGCAGGTAATGGGTGGGCAAACATTATGAGGAGTAATCGTCTTTGATTTCATGTGATTACCAAGCACCATGCCGACACAAGGGCCAGAAGTCTATTGCCCCTGCTCTAACTCTCCCTCCTCTGTGGAGTTTTTTTTTTTTTTTTTTTTTTTTTTGCACTTGCCCACTCTCTCTCTCGCTCTCTCTCTCTCTCTCTCTCTCTCTCTTGCTCGCTCTCACTCTCTTTGGCTAGTATACACTATTAGCCGAGGGAAGGGCATAATGGCCACACTCTATCTGCGCTCTCTGATGGATGCCATGGCCTGCCCAATGAATGGCTGCATTAATAAACATGAGCCATTGCCAGGGCGAAATGCTTTCAGATCACCCCCCTCCATAGTCTCTACCTAGAGAGAACTCCTCAGAACGTGTTCAATAAGACTCCCCACCTTCACCTCAAAACTGCCATTTTTATTTTGCATCATGAGGTTACAGTGCTTTGTTTATGTTTGATCTTTATTTGGTTTTAAATCACAAAATCCAGAGTTGCTATCTAAAGAGGGGAGGATATTTCCACTATTGTGTTTCCTAGCGAACGCTTTCATTTTTCCGTGTTCAAGAATGCCTCTTACCGTAGTCACTTCTTGCGCTTTATTGCTTCCACAAGTGCCCTGCACTCGAACACTGGCAGAACATGTGCTCCCTTGTCTGTCTCGTTCTTTTTCTCTGTTTTTCTGTCTCTCTCTCTCTCTCTCTCTCTCTCTCTCTCTCTCTCTCTCCTTCTTTTTCTGTCTCTCACTTATTGCTGTTATTTTGTTACTGAGCTGATGAGCAACATCAAAAGACACTGGCTGGGCCCAAAATAAAAAAAAAAAAAAGGAAAAAAAGATGGCTGCCTCTCTGTTGTCTTAGCCATAATTACGATGTGACAGTTAAGCCGAGGCTACAGCTGAGGGATTGGAGTTTAAAGCAGGGGCTTTGGTGCAAAAAATGCATTTATGGGCCTTTGTGCTGTTCCTCATTATGTGTGGGGCCGATTCATTAAGTAATTGGTTTGCAGTTGTTTACATGAGTATTAAGGCTCCCTATTCAGTAGCCTTTGAGAGATACATTGTGCAAATGTTGCATGTTATGAATGCCCAATGGGAGGCGGGGGGCCAGGCCTATTGGCCAAACACTGCACTCGGCTGAAAGGAGCAGAGAAAAGCGCCGGGCGCTGCTTTGCATAGCAATGACTGTGCCCTTAATAAGCTTTCCAGATTAAATACATGCAGTCCATACAAGATGCAAGAGATACTCTTAACACATTTATATGTGCTCATTTCACTATTATGCCACTGGAGAGAATTGGGGTCTTTCATATTCCTCTTATTCCCCCTCCCTCTAGCTGTCCCCCAGCATTGCATATTGCCATGAGATGCTTTTTGTAGAGGATAGTGTTTTTATTTTTTTCGATCTGGGGTCCCATATCATTAATGACAGTGGAAGCACACAGATCAACTACAGTTTATTAAGGATGGGCCATTCTAAATCTTGCACTGGCATTGTGGCATGTGAAGCGACAGCGCTTTGTGCTCAAGTGTGGATGAAAGGCATGATGCTGGACGGAGAGAGTTGGAATAAGCAGCTGCACTCCATGTAAAGACCACTTGTTCCCCTCCTTTGTTTAGGGGTGCATGCCACAGCTTCTTCCTCTCCTGCTCCCATTGTGTCCTCCTCTACTGTAGGCATGTGCTCTGAGTGCTACATCACCGGCTGTTTATTTCTTTCTTTATTTGGTCGGTTATTTATTTATTTATTTGGTACACTGAATACAGACAGAAATGCAGAGGCTAGAAATGAGGTGTTTTAAGAGTATTTTTAGTTTGCGTCTGTGCCAACAGCTCGAGATGTTCACTGCAATGGCAATTTTGTGGCTTCAGGAGGGTGAGCAGGAGGTTGTGCCTTAATACAGTACAGAACATTTTAACAATAGACCTTGTAAACCAATCAGTGAGGCACTTGTGAATTAATGTGTGTGTGTGTGTGTGTGTGTGTGTGTGTGTGTGTGTGTGTGTGTGTGTGTGTGTGTGTGTGTGTGTGTGTGTGTGTGTGTGTGAGAGAGAGAGAGAGAGAGAGCGAGCGAGAGAGAGAGAGAATGTGTGGCAGCATGTAACAGCAGTAGCCAGTGGGGGTCACTATGCTTCTGTGTGTGTGTAATAAGATGATGTACAAGAGGCATCATTGTGGAATGAGAAGAAAAAAAATTCTCAGCTTTTAGTTACATTTTAATAAAATGGGGCATGTCCAAAATTATTCATACCCTTCTCAATAAATAATAGAAAAGCCTTTATTGGCAATCAGTCATCTCCACTGGTACTTGTCTTTAGCGATGAGATCCAACTTTTTCAGGTTGGGGTCTCCATACCATCACCCTGATCTCATATTTTCCTCCACAGATGCTCAGTTGGATTTAAGTCAGGACTCTGCAAAACATTCATGTTTTTGTCTGCTAACCATTTAATCACCACTTTTGTTCTGTGTTTTGGGTCACTGTTATGCTGAAATGTCGACTGGTGCCACATGGTCTTGGTGGTGATCCTTGGACAGTCTTTCACCTACCTCACTGTCCTCCTGATGTCACTTTTAGCTTCGCACCATGTCCTCTGAGATTTTCCACAGTGCAGAGGCTTCTCTTGCATTTTTAATAACACTGTAGCCACTGGAACTTGAAACATTTATATTATAGCCCTTTCTTGATTGTGAGCAGCCACAATGCATAACCGCAGGTCCTCCGTGAGCTCCTTTGTCGTAGCTATGACTGTCCACAACTCAGTGGACTGCAGACTGCTGCTGTTTTTCACCTGATGAGTTGAATACAGCAGTTGTTTCCAATTAATCAGAGTAATTAGGATGCTTTAGACCATCTTGGCCTATTTGGAATTGTATAGAGCTTTGGATTTTCCCATAGACTGTGACAGTTTGCAAAGGGTATGAATAATTTTGGACACTTTCTTTATTTAAATAAAAGCAGAGAATTTCTTTCCCCACAATGATCCCATTTTGTACATCTGTCTTATTATCTTGCCAGGTCCCTGTGTAATTTATTGGTTAAAAAAATATGCTGGTTTACTTTTTGATTTTTACTTTTTGTAAATGCTGGTTTACATTTGATTATACTTTTGCATTAAAAAGTATATATAAAACATTTTTTAGTGCAAGAGTATATATTCACATACATTACATACTTTACTATAATGTATACATGACTGTACACTTTTAGACACAAGCACATATTTTTAAAACAATATGTCTCAACCAGTGATTGCTTTTGTTTATATAAACTCAATTTCTTATTAGGACAGATGCAGAATAACACAAATACAGTAAACAGTAGCTAGAATTTCTTATTTTGAAGAAAGGATTTAGAAAGTAGTATATATGGAACTGTTTTAGAGAACAAAGTTTGGTCCCAGATTCAGCACCAGTTCACCTGATGTAGGCGTAAGCTCTAATTTAATAAACTGGTTGTTGGATGCTGATTGTAATTAATGCTCTCTATGGTGAGCTTTGGAAATTGCATTGGTATTTAGTGTTCTGGACACTGCTTGTGACATGTTGTGCACTTGATGAGGGAAACACCTCACAGTGTGGATAACTTTAAGAAACAGATCACGGTTAAATGAAAAACTAGCGTCTCATTTTGTCTGTTTCTCCATTTATCACTCTGTGTAAATAATTCTGGATCGATAATCCGGTTTATTGGCAAAGTATGTTGACACACAAGAAAGGTAATTCTAATACGTCAACAATAAATACAGTGTACATATAATTAGACAATACAGTATCTGCAATATACACTCTGTATACAGTATACAAGCAGTAGTATATATACAGTACCTTGTGAAAGAAGGCATTTTCTGTATTTGCTACCTCACAACCCTGGAATTAAAAAGTTTGTTGAGGGTTTGCCTCATTTACAGTTTTCTTACCTACAACTTTGAGCACTTGATTGTTTTTATTGTGAAGCAAACAACAAATAGGAAAAAATTACAGAAAAACTTCATTGTGCATAATTATTCACCCATAAAGTCAGTAGTTTGCAGAACCCCCTGCTGCCTGTTGCAATCTCAGCTGCAAGTCACTTTGGATAAGTCTCTATGAACTTGCCACATCTTGCCACTGGGATTTTTGCCCATTCCTGAAGACAAAACTGCTCCAGCTTCTTCAGATGGTGAACAGCAATCTTCATGTCAGTACAGACGGATTAAGGTCTGGGCTTTTGACCAGACCTTATGTGTCCACTTAAACCACTCAAGTGTTGTATTCCAGTGAACCTCCATCCTAGGCTCAAATCACTGACAGGTCAAAACAGGGTTTGCTCAAGAAGATTCCTGTATTTAGCACCATTCCTTTGATTGTGACAAGTTTCCCAGTCCCTGTTGCTGAAAAACATCTCCACAGCTGGATGCTGCCATCACCATGTTTCACTGCCAGGATGGTGTTCTTGGGGTGATGGTTTTGAGTCAGATATAGCATTTTCCATGGGTGGCGAAATGTTTCTCATCTGACCAGAGCACCGTAATCCACACTTTTGGAGAATCTCCCACATTCCTTTTGGCAAACACAAAACAAGCCTTCATAATTTTTGTCTGTAACTAAGGCTTTTTTCTGACCACGCTTTCTTAAAGGCCAGCTCTATGGAGTGTACCGCTTATTGTGGTCGCATGGACCAATAATGCGGTCTCTGCTTGGGAACTCTGCAGCTCCTTCAGGTTTACATTTGGTCTCTGTGCTACTTCTGATTAATGCCCTCTTGACTGGTCTGAGAGTTTTGGTGGGCGGTCTTTTTTTGGCAGGTTGTGGCACCATGTTCTTTCCATTTGATGGTAATTGATTTGATGGTGCATCAGGGATCATCAAAGATTTGGATATGTTTTTATTACCCAAACTTGACTTGTACTTCTCATCAGAAAAGGTGGGTATATAATGACAGATCATGCGACACTTAGATTGCACAAAGGTGGGCTTCATTTCACTAAGCATGTGTCTTCTGAAGGTAATTGGTTGCAGAACAAGGGTTCATAGCACCAGGGGTGGATACTTGGTGCATCCAGAAATTCACAGCACTTAACTTTTGCACATTGTATGTTGACTTTGGCATTGATGGATTTTCATTTTTTCATTTTTCCCTCAAAATTATTACCAGACAATAGTCTATGATGACAAACTGAGTTTCTTTGTTTCAA
The DNA here is from genome assembly GCA_034509495.1 of Acestrorhynchus altus. NCBI lineage: Eukaryota > Metazoa > Chordata > Actinopteri > Characiformes > Acestrorhynchidae > Acestrorhynchus > Acestrorhynchus altus. The sequence goes on from CM067513.1 coordinate 12,417,563, forward strand.
AATAAAACAAATATAACATGTACATAGCATTCACCACCATTGCCATGACAATCAAGATTGAGCTCAGGTGCATCTTGTTTCCCACTGATCATCCTGAGAGGAACACAGCTTGGTTGATTTACTGTGGTACATTCAGTTGATTGGACATGATTTGGAAAGGCCTACACCTGTTTATATAAGGTCCCATAGTAGACAGGGCATGTCAGAGCACAAATTCCGTGTAGAACTCAGAGACAGGGTTGTATTGAGACACAGATCTAGGGAAGGGTACAGAAGGGTACATTCCAAACACTGCATGTTTGCAAAAGCATCAGGACTCTCAGACCATGAAACAAATGATTTAAATTTTTTAGACTGAATGCCCAAGCAATGTCACAGAGGAAACCATTCCTGCAGTGAAGTATGGTGGTGGCAACATCATGCTGTGGGGTTGTTTGTTTCTGCAGCAGGAACTGGGAGACTAGTCAGGATTGAGGGAAAGATGACTGCATTCTTGATGATAATCTGCTCCACAGCACTCTGAACCTCGACTGGGAAGAAGGTTCATTTTCCAACAGGACAATGATTCTAAACACAGCCAAGATAACAAAGGAATGGCTTTGGGACAACTCAGTGAGTGTCCTTGAGTGGCCCAACCAGACTGATTAAGCATCTCCGGAGATATCTAAAATTGGCTGGGCATAGACTGATGGATCTTGAGGGGTTCTGCAAAGAAGAATGGGAGAACAGGCATGCCAGCGGCATCATAAAGTCTTGAAAGCTGTAATTGCTGAGATTGTAGGTGCTTCAACAAAGTATTGAGCAAAGGCTGTGAATACTTGTGTATTATTTGTACATTTGTACATGTTTGGGTTTTTATTTATATATATATATATATATATATATATATATATATATAACATATTTACCAAAAGATTCTATAAAGCTTTGTTGCATGCATTGATAGATGTACAATGAATCAAATCCATTTTGAAATAAGGCTGTAACATAAAAAAATGTGCAAATAGACCTTGTCGGCACTCCCTGTAAATGAGTAATCTTAAGACCGTACAAGACAGGCAGGCATCTGAACATAGATTACTAAACCAGGACACTTCACTGATCTCTCTTCTGCAGGTCTTTTGACAACCAACAGAAGAGCAGTCATATTTGAGCCATTAGCTGGAAAATAAAGTTCTAGGCCATGGCACATGAGGCACTCAGACTGTCTTCTGCCAGTCATTACCTCATTGTGACCCCCTCAAGTGCACTGCATTACCTAATCAATCTAAATCAGGCTGTTGCAGGTCAGTGTGGGATGGTGTAGGAGGAGGTGAGAATGGCGGTGCTGCCTCATTTTTGCACCCTTACACAAACATTGTTTCAGAGTGCATATGCTATTAGCATTTCTGTGTGGGTGGCAGATTTTAGTTATTTAAATTTTGGTTTTTTTCCTCTTCTTTTTAAGCCAGGTAAATAAAGGGAACTGCCCTCAACCATGAGGGACTCATTATAATAGATGATTGTCATTTTGAAATGATTCTTGACCTGCTCTGCTGAGATGCACATTCTTTTATGTCTTATCACGTGTCGGTTCAAGCATTGAATTAAAGAACCCTGTCTTTCAGGTGTTATTTCTGTCTTTGTTTCTTTGCTTTCCATGCTCCCTAGTTCCTTACATGGTGAATTGTCTTAACTCATCTTTGTTTATTTGCTCTTATGTCTTGAAAACATTTAACAGAAATGAATGACAGGTAATGATGAGTGTAGTTCAGGGACAATATCCAAGCAAGGAAACATTGTCCTCTCTCATAACCTTTCATTGTGTTTAATCAAATAGCTCTAATCATGTGAGAACGGTGTACGATTGACAATGAATACATGAGCATAAGTGTGAAACAGTCTGTTGTTTACATGGAAGCAGGTGAATCAGCGAGCTGTCTTTTATTCCACTCGGATTCAAATTCATAACAACCAACCCACATGCTGTGTGTATGTATAAACTTTACTTGCATGGAGATGAACAGGGCCACTCTGCATCAGCATCATAAACAGGCCCAAATGCAAGCAGTGCACAACAGTGAGTATTGGGGGGGGGTGCAAATGCTGTAGCTGAGGCAAAAAGAGGTTTTCGTCAAAGTGGTAATTTGCATCATTTTACACATTACATGCACCTCTGTATGAAATCAGCCAAACAATTAGCGGTCCAGTCTTACATATTCAGATTCATTGCCTCAATTAAGTGAACCTCAGCGCAAGATGAACTGGCATAAATGTTTATGGAAATGGAATATTAGACTGGAGGGGTCAGTGGCATCCGCAGCTCTCTATGGTAATCGTGTCTTGAAATCAGACCCATCCCTGTCTGAAGAGCGGCATCTGATGGAGCGTTCCCATGGCACACAAGTTATATAAAAGAATTGCCCAATTTACGCCCTGAAACATGGATTTATTATATGTGCTTATGTCAATAGAGGAAAACATAAACATTGTTTTGGATGTCCTAGTAGTTAAGCAGAACGACTTTTGCAGATTTTAGCTTTTGTTTGGTTTGGAATGGAAAGGATGATATATATTTTGGCTTCCATATTGTTTTAGTGTTTGTATTAAAACAGTAAAAGTGCAGAACTATTCAGTGGTTTGATTGGAGCGCAAAAACAAGACATAACAAGAGTATTAAGTAAAAACTATAGCATATTTATTTATTTATTGTAATGGAACAACCATGAAAACAATGAAAGGTTACCAAAATTTCTAATTTTGTAGTAGTTCTGGGCCTTGTGCGCTAGTCTGAAGAACAAAGCTTGGTTCTTGTAACATGTGGATGCGTTAAATTCCATCACTATTTGACACTGTTAAGCACTGATTTGCAAAACAGGTGTGTGATGATAACTATAAACAATACTAGGTGCCCAGGAAGAGGCTTTGGACATCAATTTAGGGTACATTAATGGAAAAAACACTACTTCTTGTATTAAAATCTTTTTTTTTTTTTTTGAGCAAATAAGTGCTAACTAACCATAGTTTTCTTAACTTTACAACTGTGTAAATATGTATAATGTACAATAAATGAGCCATTTCACTAAATACAAATATTACAAAACTAAACATTATATTTACAGCATAATAGCTGTTCTGTACTACCCTATACTATTTCCTTACTATCACCATATACAGTCATATTTGCTTATAGATAGATAGATAGATTCAACTTCAATTCAATTATCATTCAGTACAAATACAAAGTAAGTGCACTTAATAGTGCTGTGTGAATAAATATAAGAGGGAATATGTGTCTCTGATGGTAAATAGTAAATATTACAAGGTCACTATGTCTGCATATACAGACTGCAGAATATTGTTTTACATTCAATATTCATTATACAGAACACATATGTACAGTTTATTTGAGAGTCAAGACTGCATCTTTAAATAATATATATTTGGCTCTCCTCTACATTGTGATACGGCATATTATAGAGGCCTTGCTGAGCTACTGCACTCTAAACCAGATCATATATAGTTCATCTTGCTGAATGGCTCTGATAAATACTGTGCTTCATTTATGACATTTGACCACTGCCCCAGGAAGACAATCTGTATATACATCAGGATGTCAGTAAACTGTATGCGTAACCTTGACACTGTGCCTCACATTTATTGGAACAATTATAAGGCCAAAGCCAATTTCTTTTTTGTCGTATATATTTTCGTAATTTTCTCAAATATGCTCTGCCAATGAGCGTCCTATACACATTTCTACTCATTTACCAGGCAGCAATGATGCACACAAACATGGTTTACACTAAGGATAGATCTACATAGGTCTCCTTTCCAAGGACAAGCAGAGTAGATTGTAGTTATGTAGTAATAATATGAATTTACTGACCTGCACAGTTCTGCCAAAAAGAACCGTTTTTTTTCTTCCTTGGAGAGGGTTTACTAGCACAATAGCAAGAAAAGAAGAGAAGAAAAACAAAGAGAAGACAAAAATGGAATAAACAATATGGATATAAGATAACGCAGAGCACGCTGATAAAGATGAAGCTGAAGACGACATTGTTCGGGCCTGAGATGGGCGCTGTGCGTGTAAATTGAAGAGGAAACCTGTGAAAAGTAGCTCAGGCTCTTGCATATGCATTGCTTCAGATCAAAGGCTTGCCAGGGGTCAGTCATTTACATAGACATATCACTGATGCTATGGGAACCCAGCAACCCTGTGCTCAGATCACTTATGAATAAAGAGGGCCTTGACTGGGTCCTTCAGCACAATTAGAAAAGGAGTCAAGGAAGTTTATTTGGCTACTCGGCTCAATAAATGAAAACGGTCTGAGCAGGGAGATGCACTCCTCTGGGCTTGCTTGAGCATATAAAAAAAACAAGTTTGCAGAGATATTCAGAACAACAACTATTTGTTATGCTTGTTGAAACATATCACTGTATGAATCAGAAACTTATTATAGTGCTTATTATAATCATATAAAATATGATTTTTTTTCAGTATTCATTATTGAATTACACTTGTGACAATTCATTTTTGTGTATTTCTAATTTCATCGAATGTTCACATAATGTAAGTGCCAGCTAGCATTTTTTCAAGCAATATTGAAAGTATTATATAACATATAAACATTATATATTATATATATGTATATATAATATATGTATTATATATATCCTTAATTTCCCTGAGGGAACCCTCCCAATGGATCAATAAAGTTCTATCCTATCCTATATATCCTATATGAATAGAAGTACAATAATATTCAATGTTTTAAATGTTGTTGTTTTTTATGTGATGGTGACATCATTTACTTCTTACGCTTAGCATTACTCACAATTGATAATTCATTTGAATGAATTTTATTATTAATTATATTACTGATGAATGGTTCAATGTCACTTTACGCCACACTCTTACCTCAGTTCTTACACACACTAAAGCTCATTCAATTCAAGTCTTATGCAAGTTCAGTAGATCTTAACTTAAAATATTTATCCAAGACATACACCAAACTTGGGGAAGCCAGTGCATTGGAACATCGACCAGTGTATAACACAGTCTGCACCCTATACGTCAATCTAACTGGAAGTGTTAAATTATCACATGAATATTAATATACCATGTCACTATTATTTTAATTTTGGGACTTCCAATGAACTTCTCAGTGTTATCTCTTTTGCCTCTCTTATGGCAGGTATGGGGAACACTGTAACCATGGAAATCTCACACACACACACCATGTTACAAATATTATGGTTTCCCGAGAATTAGATTAAAAATTGATTTCTCTCTGCATTGGTCAACAAATCCAATATTTATATTAGAACCTTTGTCATACTTTGAATCATATCTAACCTCCCCACCAATTGAACCAGTCAAATGCTTCATAATTGATGGCTGTAACTACTAATGTTGTTGATAATAACACAACTGTAATCTTTGGAGCTAGTATAATGTATGAGTAGAAATACACATTTCTTTATTTAGTGAATTAAATCATAGGTTGTCATTGCTTTTTTAGGTGGAAAGAGTATTGATTTTGTTGTTTACCCCTCCCTTGTATTTTCTTTTTTAAAGGCCTATACATATTTTTTTATTAATTATATGACAGGATTGTTATTCCACACCTACTGACAGCATCAGGTAACCTTATACATACATATTTGTATGTGTTGATATGATGTTGTGTGTGTGTGTGTGTGTGTGTGTGTGTGTGTGTGTGTGTGTGTGTACTTATATTGTTTTTAATTTATTAAAGGAAGGATCCTAAAAGCAGGGCCCATACCTTCTCTGCGGTTCAGTCGAAAGGTAAGAGATAAGAATGAAACAAACTCAACTCGATTGTCTAAATACTGAAGTGCTGTATTAACAGATTATTCTGTTTTATATTTGTATATTTATACAATATTATTACAAATATTGTACTGTATAACTTTAACGGCCTCTGTTCACATGATAAGCATTTGTTTTATGTGTTATTGCACAATTAGTTCAAACTGCAGAGAATATCAGGACAGAAGATGAGATTGTTTCACATGTGAAGTGATAACTTTGCACTGAACGATAACGTTTCAGAATCACTTATTAGAATCAGGCTTCATTGAGCATGTTTGCACATACAAGAAATATGTCTTTGGTTATATAGTGACTCACATCTTTATATCGTTATATACATTATCATACACAAACATGCACATATGTAGATACTCAGCTGTGTATATTCATAAATAAATTATATTCATAAATGTAATCCAAAGAGTTTATCAGCTGCACTGTAATAAATCATTGGTTTAAAAAAATTGTATGTAGTCACAAGCAACTGATTTTATTCCGCTTAAATAAATGATTAATTTTAAAATGATTATTCAAACTGCAAAATTGCCAAAATGCCAGTCCCTGTGATATAGTTCATGTTTTTGTTTTTTCATAAATGGATTTTTTTTTTTTTTGAGATGCATAAAATCAAAGGAACTGGATTAAAACAACATGACAAACTACATGAACACATGTATGATAGTCTTTGGTAAAGCAAACACAGCTTCATTATTGCAGTAATAGATTGTTCAGTAGATGAATAGATCACTGTGGGGTTTTTTTTCCTCAGCGTTTTGGGGAGATTCAGATGACACCAACTCTGAAATTGAAATGGCCTTACGTCCTCGGTCCCACAATGCCAGTAACGATGACTTTGATGACTTTTATGATTAGTTGTGTGATTAGATGGTGACGTTTCTGAAACATCATACTGTCAAATTTGTGTTAATCATGTCAGTGTGCTGTAATGAATTGACATTTTTTGTAAATAAATAATAAAAACAAATGTGTAAACACAAATCTTGACAGAGAAATAATATTAATGTTTCATGAAAACAAATAAGGGGAGACCTCTTGATTGTGAGCAAAGATTGTGGAGAGTTTTCAAACCGTGATGGTGTTAACCCTGCTTGAGTCTCTTTAACTGAACAACACTTGGGCCTGGTTGAAATAGATTAAACTTGGGTTTTAATGTGATTCCTTTGCTCTGTGGTGAATATTATGCATTTCAGATGTTGCAGGCATCTCAACACATTTTAGCGTCATAGAGTTGGAGTGGAATGTTGTGAGTCAACTCCTCTGAAAAGCCGGCGCACAATGGCCTCTCTGGATGCTGCCGAAATACCTTTGAACTCACTCAAGTACCTGTGGCCCATTTAGAAAGACAAAATGTGCTGCGCTCATCTCAATATAGAAACAAATGCTCTCTATATTTGTAGTGGCAAAAGGACAGTATTTGATGGTTTAACGCGACAATGCATTCTAGTCTGCAGACCTTACTTTTGATCAAATATAAAAGCATGTGAAATTATTTAAACTAGAAAATGTTTACAGACCTCACATTTAGATTTGAAATGTTAGCTTTAATTCAGTATCGTCTCTCTTTTGTGCTCAAGTTGACCAACTTTCAGGGACATTTAATGCAATTACAATATCAAATAATTAGAACAACATGAAAAAAACGTTTCTCGTTTAATTTTATTAAGAGGTAAACTTTCATATATTCAGTTTCATACATTTGTTTGAATATTTTATAAGATATGTAAGACATTTTCACATTTTGGGCAGGTGCTAAGTCCTGCTGGAAAAGGAAATCGGAATCTCCATAAAACCTGTCAGCAGAAACATGAAGTGCTCTAAAATCTCCTGGTACATGAGTTCAATCCATAAGCCATCACAAACTGCTGACACTTCACACTGGAATTCAGACATCTTGGATTCTGAATCTGTACCTATGCACTCATCCTCCAGACTCTAGGAGCTCGAGTTAAGATTCTAGGAGTGTCTGCAATAATCAAAGATAATTCTGATGCTGTCTCTAGCTAAGGATGTTCTAAGTAAACAGCAAAGCACTTTTGTAAGTCGCTCTGGATAAGGGCGTCTGCTAAATGCCACAAATGTAAATGTAAATGTAATGTCTCTGCTACAGTAGGGGCTGCATATTAGGAATGCTGCAGCTGAAGTTCCTTTCCTGGAGATATCTGTGCATGGGGGCTCAAGTCCACTCATTGGGAATCTCTCCCAAGCTCTTGAATTGACATTGGCTATGATCATATCTGTTGATTGTGTACCTTTTCCCAACACATTTTCCCCTTACAGTCAATTTTCTATTAATATTCTTTGATACAGAACACTGAGAAGACTGGTAACTGTCAAGTCAGCAGTCTTCCCCATGATTTTGTGTGTGCTGAACTAGGCACAGCATTTACTAGTGCAGTTGAATATTGTTAAAAAGCTCATTATTGATCAGAATCACATTCAAAAAGATAAGCGGTCATATTTTATAATCATTACATTTAAAGTGATATTTCAAGCCTTTTTTGTTTTACTGTTGATCAGTTTTGCTTATAACTCGTGAAAACCAAAAATACAAATCTCAAAATATTAGAAAATCTTTGAAAAGACTATTTGAATAGACTATCAATAGATTATCACAGTAGAATATATCAATAGATCAGTATCAACTTTAAAATAAAAAGCTTGAAATATGTCACTTTAAGTATAATTAATATAAATATATGAATGTTAAATATTTGAATTTAATTATACGAAATCCTCTATACTCTTTTTGTAATTTAATGAAACTTGAAATTAAATATTTTATTAATCTGAGAAATTGGTTTTCATGCAATATATGCCTTACTATAGAGCTTGAAATGTCACTTCATGTCTAATGAATATAAATGATTGCTTACCTTTTTGAAATAAATGATAACTTTTTTCTTTTTGAGCTGCACTACATTGTGTTTTTTATTTCCTTTAATTTTTGAACACAGTTCTTTCTTGTTTGTTTTTTTCTACTAGTAATTGTTTATTTACAAATATACATTAGTAACACAATAGGGGTTTAAAAAGCCAATCCAACATGTCAAGATCATTATTGTAATAGTATGTGTTTGCTTTTTTTCCCAGCTAATCAGTGATAATAAGTGCAACCATTAATGGCATACTCAAATTTATACTGACTGATATCCGGTTTCCCCCAACATCAATAATCCTCATCACCTGTGACTTGCATCCAGCAGGGTGGGAGGGTTTTGTCTGCTTCACAATCCTTTCCTGCATTTAAGTTCTTTTTTTATCAGCGTAGTAACATATTTGTCATGCGCAAAGGCATGGAATACTGTAATAATATAAAAGCACTAACATTCACTCCATCAGTAGGATTCCATTAGTCAGCTTTTAGGTGACTTTATGAAGCTGAACCTGCTAAAGTAGGACTCCACACTCATTAGCTTTAATGGCTGTAGCCAGCCTTGACCCTGGAGCAGCACACACACCAAAAAAAAAACCTGTCTGCATCATTTGGAGTTTGCTAAAAAGCTCCCTTCACATAATGTCTATGTTAAGGATCATGTCAACAGATACTTATGTGGTGGAAGATAGCATTGCATGAGAGTAACATTGTGCTGATCTCTAACAACACGATAAACTCTTTTTAAAGGGCCTTTCTCTTCAAGCAGCTTAGCCTGGGAAGCAGTACATGAATATTTCTGGTGTGCAATGTATTTAAACAATATAATGAGAAATATTGCTGCAGTAGCCCTGAGGCATTTGCCTGCTTACTGTTGTGCTTTTAGACCTTAATAGTTGTAAGATGGCATATACAGGGGCATGCAAAAGTTTGGGCACCCAGACATTTCTGTTACTGGGAATAGCTAAAAAGACAGGATGGTCTGATTTCCACAAGGTGTAGTGCATCTCAGAATGTATTAATATATTTATAATACCGTATTTTCCGGACTATAAGCCGCAACGGACTATAAGCCGCACCCTGGAAAATAACATATGTATATGCACTTCAAAAAGTAGCGGCTTATAGTTCGGAAAAACGGTATATGTTTAAATGTATTACTGTTGATCAGGATGGCTTATTGCTCATGAAATATTTAAATATAATATATAAATTCATGTTTGAATAATTTATAAAATCAAAATGAAAGAAATCTTTAAAAGCTTGAAGTACATCACTTTAATGTAATGAATGTAAAATAGACAGTTCAATTTTTTTAGATAAACTAGTAAATTAAATTGATACATTTGCCTAATATTTTTAGCAAGAAAACACAGTACAGCACTGCAGTGTATGTGAAAAAACAATAGCCCTAACAAGCTAATAAAGGTCTAAGATTTTCCTAATAGGTAGTATCGTGTTTTGGTCTTTACTGCGCCAGGCTCATAATGCAAGTTAATGCAATTTGCAACTTTTGTGGAGCTACACAATAACTACACAATACTGTGTAAAGTTCTGTAATATTTCTCTACTCTGTCAGTCTTTATGGTTTTTTACACTTACAAATTTTATATCTCTCAGCTTGTCAGTGATTGTACATTTATAACTGTCCATAAGAAGACACACATAGTGTGATTTGTATTTACAACAGTGGTGTGAATTACATTTCGGAACTGTAGGGGGAGCCCAGGAGCAAAGAATACCAAGTCTCATATAATGCTGCTAGAATAGACAGACGCTGACTTGTCTACATAACATTGTGAACCAGTATTCTTCCTAACATTTGGAGCAAAAAAAAAGCTCTTTGCTAAAATAATGGTGTATCGAGGATTTTTGTTTTTGTACAAATGTTTGTGGATGCCCTCCTAATGAACACTTTCAGCTACTTTAAATGCCACACATGCACACAGCGTGTCAACATAGTCCCTGTATAGAAGTATTCCCACTATAATTGGACTTTCTGGAGCAAATAAACACGAATCTCTGGAGCTGTGGAGCTGTGGAGCTGTGGAGCAGTGCAACTGTGTTTTCTGTTGCTCCAGCCAATATTTTTGGGGACGACTTGGGGGAGTTGTAGATGAGGTAGGATGGTGCTTATCCAGCATGCTGACCTCACTAAGTCACTGAATGCAATCATTTCCTCACAGCAGTGCTTTAAAATACATAGAAGAAAGACTCCCCTGGACAGAAGAGAAAGTTACTTCAACAAAGACGGGATCATTTTTTTATTTCATTGATTTAAGGAGAAGCAATAAATGAGCAGGTGTCCCAATTCTTTTGTCAATGTAGAATATAGAGTGTTACTAGACAACCACAACTGCTTATGAGTATGGCTTCAGATGCATCACTGCTATATATGTTCTTCTTCTGCAGATATTTTGAAGGATTGTTTAGTGTACATTGGATAACAGAGTTACAGGAAATCCGACCAATAAAATTTATGATTTTCACAGTGATGCCAGTCTAGCCCTGCTCAGTGTTCTAAAAGAGAGACTACACATTCTTCATAAAGAGTCAATGTTTAAGCACATAGTACTACTAATACTTTAGCTAGCTAAATTAAAATGGTGACCACAAGTGAGACAAATGTTGTTGGGTACCTAATTGAAAATCCTTCATCAAGACTACTCTTCAAAGAGATTCAGCAAGGTTGGCCAATCAATCTATCATTCATAGCCAGAAAGGGAAAATGTATATTGTTGCATTCTGTAGTGTGGTATTTTGGGAAAACAAGATTTAGCATTTAGGGATCATGATAAAAGTGAAAATGAAATGCTTTTCCTTCTTGCAGAACTTTTACTTAATTATTGTTTTTAACAAATGTGACAGACTTAAGCCCATATCTAACAAAGACCTACTCACTTCTATTGCTAAAATATTACACCATTAAATCCTGGGTCATGATGCTTGCCATTGGCAGCTGGAGACAGAGAGAGCAAAACTGGCCATATTCTATCTGGGTGGGTAGATGGTGCCCTCTTCCCACGTGACACCCAGTATGATGCTGGCTAGCACAAGAATCTGTTAGCCATTGTATCAGATTGGAGGGGGGGGGACCCGGTGCTTTCCTCTGATGGCGTTGGCTGCCCAGCAATGATGTGATGGCAACAGTTTGAAAAGAGGCTGGCTTCACATGTATTGGAGGAAGCATGTGCATGTCTTCACCCTCCTAGTGTTGGGAGCATTGACTATGATAAGGGGACAGTCCTATTGGAGTGAGCAATTGGCTCTTCTAAATTGTGGGAAAACATACACCATGGATCAACATCATTGAAGATGAGAGATCAGATGTTTGTAGCAGAGTGGCAGATTAGCTTTATCTTCAGAGTTCACCATGCCTACTTTATCTTCATGCCTAATGCCAGACGTGGGCTAGAAATTAGTATAGGTGAAGCCCCGTGTGTGAAGAATTCAAACCGTGCTCTCTGGAATGATGGTGCTGAGGATGACTTAGGGTGACCCCACCAACACTCTTGTTGCTGAATGCAATCAAATCTTCACGGTAATGCTCTGAAATCAAGTAGACAGTGTTACTTCAACAAATGCAGAATAAACTCTTGTAAGACTGGATTTCAGAAGAAACAACGAATGACCAGTTGTCTCGGGTCTTTTGCCCGTTTAGTTCACATGTATTTTTATAATACTTCTATGTAAAATACATGTGAACTATTGTATAGCTTATCATTAATGGAGAGCAAATCTACAGAGTTTGTAGAGCAAGAAGCTTTAGTTTTAACTCAGTTTTGCTTGCATTTCCCCTCAAAGCACTCTATTAAACCCCTTTGCAATGAAAACCAAGCATTCACATCTTTTGCTGCTGCAACTCAGACAATAAAAGAAAGGAAGACCCAGATGAAAGCAAGTAGGGAAGTTAAACACTCTCATTAACAATGATATGGCAGCATTGCACCATTTGCATATTGCATGTTTGTGTAATTTATTCTCGCTTGTTGGGCAAGTTGAAGTTTGAAGTGTGTACCTTCCATTCTCCCCCTCTCCACTTTTATTTTTATCAGGGAATAATGATTTAAAACAAGGTCATTTGATCTTCTGTTTCAATGGGCCTTAATTAAATATTCATTCATGCAGCTATGGTTTCTCTGACAGGGTTTCTGAGGGAGTGCAGTGAAGACACAAAGGCGAAGCTTTTTGTTATTCAAGCCTACATGAGCTTTCTGAAAGATTCAGACATGTGTTTGGATGGCTGAAGTTATCTTCCAAAAAGCTACTCAAACTCAAAAGGTTTGTTACATGTGACTGACTTGGGTTTTTAAAGGCAGAAATATTTTAGAGTAGTGCATATCTTTCAAAGTATCCTGCATTTATCAGCTCCTTCAATACCTATATTTATTCAAGTGGGTCAATAAGCATGCATTGCACTTAGATTCGCGCTGCTCACTATGATATGAATACATTAAAGTACAGATTATAGTACACAACAAGGAAAATGAATATATTTAACTGTCTGTTTATTCACTTCAGCACAGGGTTTGGATGTTGTTGAAGCAGGGAAAGAAAAGACGAAGTGTATGCATTATCACGCAACATGAATGTAAATTTGAGAGAATATAGTAGTTTGTTTTTTTTAATGTAGAGGTGACCTTTGCATTCACAATAGAGACATATCACTGGATGTCCAGTGCATCCAACTATCTTGAATCCTACCAATAAAATGGAACTTGATTCAGCAAGAATCTGAAAGAGCATGAGAACAATGACCACATTTGCACATGAATGGGCATGTGAAAGCGGGATGAGGGTGGACGAAGGCCTGTGTGTACTGTGGTCTGCTCAGGTCCAGGTGAGGTCCTCCCACTGAAAGGGCATGCTATGAGTCCAGAGTCTGTGTGAATGCTAATTATTAAGCATATTAATATCAGACATCACAATGATTCACTCCAGTTATGTGTATAAAGGGCATGTTTCAATGTATCATCAGATTAAACATTTGCATATTCTAGTACAATTTGGTAAAATAAAAAAAATCTTTAGTACGCAAGTTAGATAACAGAACTAGTATTTAGTATTGGGGGAGGTTTGAAACCAGGTTATTTTGAGAACAGCATAAATAAATGTTCAAAATGTCACTGTAGCTGACTCAGCATTAGTACATTTTACAGCCATTCTAATTCAATTTCATTTTAGGAGTAAAAACTAGTGATGTTCAATAACTTATGTTATATATATTAGACCTGGCCCAGGTGAAGTCTCCAAACAAAATCACCCCTAACACCACACTGTTTTTAAGAGCGGTTTAAACTAAAATAGCACACAATTAAATTGCTCCCTTAACCCCAAATCCACACTTTACGGGCAGTTACATGACATTATCTAGACTTTATATTGACTCATGACTCATGTTTGTGTAGTGAGCTATCACATAGCTATCCAGCTTGGAAAACTGCTAAAATATTCTGCTCTCTAATCCAATATCTGGCTCAGTGCTGTCATTAGTCCCATCCCCTCTCACTGATGAGCCAGAGTCTATATGCAGGTCAAGTATTTACACATGGACAGAGTTTTCTAAGCTGGACTACTTGCTGGTAATGAATCACACAAGGATGAAACTGGTTGAATAGGGTAAGTTTTCTAGTTTGTTACTATATGTGTGCTGTATTAAGTCTGTAGGTTACTCTGAGCCTAGAATACAGCATGTGACTGCTTGCAAATGTCCAATCTTTGGGTCTCATGTTTAAGTTCTAAGAGTAAAAATAGATTAGATTAGAGTTAAACTTTTGTCAAAAAGGACATAGGTCACAATTGCAAAGAAAAGAAGCAAAAAAATATCTATATATTTTAGCATCAATAAGTTAAAAAGCTAAACCGTGGGACAAAACAAGCTGCTTAAATCTTACTTAAAGATCTTTGAAGGCAGCTCCACTCTACAGACCACTGGGCCCTGGTGTCTAATGCACAAAATCAAATTATAATTAACCACATTTAAGTTGGAGCAGCAAGTCCCTCCTTATAGGTTTTCCTGTGATCTCTATGTTCTCCCCTCCCTCATGCCCATGGAGTAATTAATATGGGGAGGCATCATACTCTGCAAATTCCTAAGAGATAGACTTGCAAAAGCTGTTAAAGCCAAGAGGCTGAATTAGTATTCATGCAGGTTTTCTTGCTACAAGTCCCCTCTCCCATTGGGACTGAAGGCTAGATTGGGTAGACAGACAAACGTTCATCCTTGATTATGTGAGCAGAATGCCACTGAGCAGCATGAGCGTGGAGGAAAAATATGTTCCTTAGACGGCAAATCAATTTCTGTGATATGCTAAATGGAACAACAGTGGGATTCTTTAACCTCACACACATCAGGGCAAAATAAAAGTCACTCTGAGTTTGAATGATTACTAGCCATTACATATAGTATCATTTGTTCATCAGTGAGTGTAGAATATTTTAGCTCCTAAAAGAACCTTCACTTGAAATAAAGGTTTTTTCAATTTATAGGTTTATGATACTCACCTGTTCCTTTTACAGAAATGGTTCTTTAGGGAACCAAAAGTGGTCAAATTTTTTTTTCAAAAATCCTTGCAGTATGTTTATTTTAATTGGGTAGATAAAAATAAATATTTTACATAAAAATACAAATGTTATCTTTAATTGTATATAAATACTATAGTGTACTGGTCATATTCTAATTGTTTGGGGTTTTTTTGTTTGTTTGTTTTGTTTGTTAGTTTTTGTTTTTTGGTTTTTTTTCCAGCTGATGTTTATATAGCACTTAGTTACAATCAGGTAGTTTGATTGAACTGAACATGTTTATCCTGCTGATTAGTATGTACACTGTGAAACCATGTATTAGAGAGAATGAAAATGAAAATGGTTATTAAAGAGTTTCCACTTTAAGGTTAAAACATTTTCTTTGCTAATTGAGAGTGAAAGTTTTGGGTATAATTATCAGAGCATAAACATGGATTGAACGCTGGAGGGGTTGAACAGGACTTTCAAAGGGTGTCTGGGAGCATGCATAATAATTTGAGTGTTTTTATTTGAGTGCAGAAATAAATATATTTTATTATGGATGGTTTAACATTAGGAACATATCTCAACACGTGTGTTTGTTTACAAGGAGACCTGGACTGTTCAAACAGTACACTGCCTGGATAAAAAATGGTCACCACCTGGATTTAACAAAGCAAATAGGTAAGAGTACGGGTGATTATGTTTCAGCTTGCAGTAAGTTATTTAACCATAAGTTATGCAGAGGGTAGCTTCTCATTTGTTAAACAATCATATTGATAGACACATCCTGTTGTCATGGAAAAGATGTTCATCTGTTTCAGAGGATCAAATTATTGGCATCCATCAAGCAGAGAAAACATCTAAGTAGTAGTTTCATCTGCTGAAACTTCAAAGTCGGGGTAAGAACTGTCCAACACATTATTAAAATGTGGAAGGACTGTGGGGAAACATCATCTTCAAGAAAGATGTGTGGTCAGAAAAACCTTGAATGCCTGTGATCAGCACTCATTTAAACTTTTGGTGAAATCAAATTGAAGAAAAACAACAGTAGACCTCAGGTGAAAGTGAAAGTAAGAGCCTTTCTATATGTACAATGTCTCCTGTGGAGGCAGTGCTATGATCTGGGGTTGCTGCAGTTGGTCAGGTCTCAGTTCAGCAATCTTATGTGCCCAAAGAAGGTCAGCTGACTACCTGAATATACTGAACAACCAAGTTATTTCATTAATTGTTTTTTTCTTCCCTGATGGCACAGGCATGTTCCAAGATGACAATGCCAGGATTCATCAGACTCAAATTGTGAAAGAGTGGTTCAGGGAGCATGAGACATCATTTTAACACATGGATTGGCCACCACAGAGTCCAGACCTGAACTCCATTGAAAATCTTTGGGATGTGCTGGAGAAGACTTGTGCACAGTGGTCCACATCTCCCATCATCAATACAAGATCTTGGGTAAAAATCGATGCAACTCTGGACAGAAATAAATGTTGTGACATTGCAAAGGTTTGTGGAGACGATGCCACACCAATTGCAAAGCTGAAGGTGGTCCAGCAAACCACCTTTTTTTTTGGCCAGGCATTGTACATATGTTACATAAACTATTACCATTATTACCACAACTACAGACAATACTAAAGTAATGTTGAGGTTCTAGTCTAGGTGTAAGGTGGAATGAACACTGAAGGTGTTCCTTCATGTGCTACATGACCTGACCTGACTTGACTTTTACACAGTTAAACAAGAAAATATTTGGCCAATTAAACATTAAGCACATCAAATGTAATTACCCATCTTAATATGATGCATTGGATTGGGGTAAAGCAAGAGATGGTTTAAGCACTGATTTCCCCTCTGGGTTCCACCAACTGTTATTTTTGTATTGTAGTATTTTATAATAGTTATGTTGTTTTCTTATTATTATATCTTGTTATATTGTTACATTATTTATTAAATAATTAATTATTGGGATAAAATATTATTGAGAAGTTATTACTCTTTCTCCACCCCTGAAAATTCTGTTTTATTAAGAACTATTGTGTGTACTGTATTGTAATGTCATACATAGTGGCATAACTTTACACTTTAAATATACTCTAACACTAATTAAGCCTTATACAGCCTTATTGCAAAATGGATTAAATTCATTTTTTACCTGGAAATTTGTTTACACCACAAAACTATAACATACATAAGTATTCACAGCCTTTGCAATGACACTCAAAATTGAGCTCAGGTGCATCTTGTTTCCACTGACCACCTTTCAGATTGGACGCCTGTGGTGAATTCAGTTGATTATACATGATTTAGAAAGGCACACACCTGTTTATATAAGGTCCTATAGGACAGTGTATGTCAGAGCACAAACCAAACCAAGCCATGAAGTCTAAGGAACTGTCTGTTGACTGCCGAGACAGGATTGTATTGAGACCAAGATGTGGAGAAGGGTACAGAAAAAGTTCTGCTGTATTAAAGGTCTCAGTGAGCACTGTGGCCTACATCATCTGTAAATTAAAGTTTGGAGCCACCAGGACACTTCATATAGCTGGCTGCCCAGCCAAACTGAGTGATTGCTGTAGGACTGAAGACAATAATACACTTCATATATAAAGTGGTGCAGAAATGGTTATCCTTGTGTCGTACCGCATTCGCTCAGTTTGGCTGAAGAGCTATACGAAGAGTCCTGGTGGCTCCAAACTTTAATTTACCGATGATGTAGGCCACAGTGCTCACTGAGAACTTCAATACAGCAGAACTTTTTCTGTACCCTTCTCCACATCTTGGTCTCAATACAATCCTGTCTCGGAGGTCAACAGACAATTCCTTAGACTTCGTGGCTTGGTTTGTGCTCTGACGTGCACTGTCTCCTATAGGACCTTATATAATACACATAATACACATATAATATACATTATAATATATATATATGTGTGTGTGTGTGTGTGTGTGTGTGTGTGTGTGTGTGTGTGTGTGTGTGTGTGTTTGTGACTATATGTGTGTGCTATAGTTCTCAGCAAAGATGATCATATCTTTGATCATATATATATTTATAAATTAACTTGTTTGAAAATGTGATGATTTGATGTTTACATGCAAGATTATATTTACAGTTAATAAAAACCTCCAGACTGACCTTGGTGTCTCTGAGTTTCCTCTGCCTTCTCTGCTACCTGTATTGTTCTTTAGCTGACCTTAGCTGCTCTCCTATGGAGAAGCCTAGCCCAGATCATGAGTCCTGACTTCCCATCGGGTAATTAAGCCAGAACAGGGTCTTATTAGAGCCTATTCTGCAATCTGTCAGGAGCTAATTCACTGCTCGCTGCATGCAGGGGCACAGCGCTGGCACCTTATGCTCTATGATTGAAGGCAATCTCCTGGGATGGACAGAATTATTCATCATCTCGTCCAGTGGATAGAGGAAAGATCGGCTGTCTTGTTTCTCTCTCCCTGACACACATCCACTGACTCGCTGAATACCCAATACAGCATCAAATGATCTGAAGAGGGAATGCTTCTCATTTTACCCAGAAGAGAAGCCCAATTTATGTCCTCCTATAAAAGTGTGCATGTGTATGCGTCTCGTTTCTTCAACCTACATGCTCACATATTCAGACCCCAGTTCATAACCTGCTGTCACCTCCATAACATCTCACTTCATCCCTATTTGTCCGTCCTCCCTTCGGGAATACAAATGTTTATAGACTGCAGGCCATAGGCTCCATCTGGGCCAGCAGAAGTCACATTACGGTAATCTCTGCCTGGATTAAATCTGTTGTTCATGGAGATGTTAACAAAGGTGATAAAACAAGATTAGCCAAGACACACAGTGTGGGGATTGTAGAGTGTGTTCTTATTAGCATGCACTGTGCTCTGGAGAGGAGAGCAGGCTCAAAGCTTCTCATGGGGGGAACAGGGTTCAGCCATTAGCATGAATGGGAAATGCTAATGCTGAATCTCAGACACCTGCTCCCCAACAGCAGCCCTGTTTAGATACTGATGAGGCATGGGGAAAGATCGCAGCCCAGAGCAACACTGTGTTTTAAGCCAGTAAAAATATTTAAAGTAACAGGTGACTGTTGCACCACTCTGTCCGTTCAGTGACTTGGTTAAAACGTTATAAATGCCAGTCAAATTGAATAGGTCTAAGTTTGAAATCTATCAAACATTTAAGGTGTGCATGGAATTATGGGGAATATTTAATGCAATCGTTTTTTTCCCCACAAATGTCCAAGAGATGGCTCTATCATAAGTTTAGTCCCCAGTGATGCCACAGCCATCCGTCCAAATGAGCATAATTATTCTTGCTCTCTCTGGATTGTCCTCCTTCTGCATCATCACTCAATGCATTGCAAGCCAACACAGACATTTCTTAGACATAATTTGGCTGTTAACATTCTCTAAAATCACATCACACAGCAATTAGTGTTATTATTAAAAGCAAACAAACTAATAATAAATTATTAACACTCTTTGTGTGAAAGTAGTATGCATGTAAGTAGTATGCATGTGCTTGTTCTTTGGTTTATGTTGTTTTGCATAATGCTGTTACCTGTTCTGGTGGTGGCAAAACTCTAAGGATAAGTTCTAAGTAAGTAGTTTACTACCCACCTGAAATTGGTTAAGCCAGCTGAAAATGATTTTTGCAAGTTGTGAAGCTTGCCCAACCACTCAACAGTTGTTGCAAATAAACACACCTGTTGCCAAGATATACATAGGCCAGTATGATATTTGCTGTACATGCAGTGTAGATATATTTGAACAAGCTGAATAACACTACGAATCAAGGTACTTGTGAAGCACATCACATATATACAGTATATCATTAAGGCTTTTTGTAGTTCTTCATGAAGTGCTGTCCTATTCCACCACATGCTGTTATAAAAGCACTGACCTCCATTCTGTTGACTTTTCTCTTCTCTTCATGAATAAAGAATGAAAACCCCAATATAAAGGTGTGTGGAAAGCTTTTGGACCACTTCAGGGTCTGCCATGCTGTATTGCTCAATTGTGTATTAAAAAGGGGGAGTTCCATAGCTGTCTGAATGTATGGCATTCCAACTGTTGTGGCCTTTAGTATTTTGACAATATCTTATTCTTCTCATAAGATGAAAGGGACACAGATTTTTCTTCCCAAGGAGTTTGATCATTTGTTAAGGTAATGATATCTTCTCTTCAAGTACTGCTGAGAAAATCTGATGTGGGGGTGGATGGATGGATGGATGGATGGATGGATGGATGGATGGATGGATGGATAAATAGATAAGTACATTTGGGGGAAATAAATATTTAATACACTGCCAATTTTGCAAGTTTTCCCACCTACAAAGAATGGAGAGGTCTGTAAGTACACTTCAACTGTAATAGACAGAATAGCATGAAATAAGTATTATTATTAAAAGTACCTTTTAATTACCTTTTTAATTACAGAGGTCAGACATTTCCTGCAGTTCTTGACCAAGTTTGCACACACTGCAGCAGGGATTGTGGCGCACTCCTCCATACAGATCTTCTCCAGATCAGTTTTCGCAGCTGTCGCTGAACAACATTGTGAGTTTCATCTCCCTTCAAAGATTTTCTATTGGCTTCAGGTCTGGAGACTGGTTAGGCCACTCCAGGACCATGAAATGTTTCTTATGGAGCCACTCTTTAGTTGCCCTGGCTGTGTGTTTTGGGTCATTGTTATCTTTAATGCTTTTACTGAGGGAAGGAGGTTGTTGGCCAACATCTTGCAATACATGGCCCATCCATCCTCCCTTCAATATGGCTTTTCTAATTATTGTGCCTTTTCAGCAAGATGATTGCCTATTGTCCTGTAGCCCAGCCTTGTGCAGGTCTACAATTTTGTCCCTGATGTCCTTAGACAATTTTTTGGTCTTGGCCATGGTGGCGAGGTTGGAGTATGTGGATTGATTGAGTGTGTGGACAGGTGTCTTTTATACAGATAACAACCGGGTGCAATTAATACAGGTAATGAGTGCAGAGTGGGAGGCCTTGTTAAAGGAAAGTCTGTGAGTGACAGAATTCTTGCTGGGTGGTAGATGATCAAATACTTATTTTATGCAATTAAGCCAATTTTAGATATCTCCAGAGATCCAAGTCTGGGCTCTGGCTGGGTCACTCAAGCACATTCAAAGAATTGTCCCAAAGCCACTCCTTTGTTATCTTGGCTGTGTGCTTAGGGTCTTCGTCCTGTTGGATGATAAACTTTCGTCGCAGTCTGAGGTCTGCTCTGGAGCAGGTTATCAAGAATGTCTCTGTACGTCACTGCAGTCATCTTTCCCTCGACCCTGACTAGTGTTCCAGTTCCTGCTGCAGAAAAACATCACCATTTGCTAGGTGATGAGCTGTGCCTGGTTTCCTCCAGACACTATGCCTCACATTCAGTCCAAAAAGCTGTGAATACTTTCCGGATGCACTCCAGATTTGTAGGCCAAGGTTGACCCAAGGAAGACAAGAAGGGTGCTCTGGGAAGATCTCATGGTGGTGGGAACATTGGACTCTATAAATACCATAAGTAGCATACTCCACTGCAATGGTCTCTGTCCCAGGCGAGCCTGTAAGGTACCTTTACTTTCAAACCATCACATCATGGCCCATCTAAAGTTTGCTTTTTTTGTTTGGAAGACTCTGAGGCAATGATCTAATAATACCAAGATCAAGCTCTTTGGTGCAAACTACACCCTGGGTGTTTTGAGGGAGGATTACACTGCATACAACCCCAAGAATTCCATCCCTACAGTCAAGCATGGTGGTGGCAGCATTGTGCTGTGAGGATGCACCTTAGTGAAGGGGTCTGGCCATGTGGTCTACATCCACGGGAAGATGGATAGCACATCCTACCTGGAGATTCTGGCTTTTAAGATTTCTGTGTGTGTGTGTGTGTGTGTGTGTGTGTGTGTGTGTGTGTGTGTGTTTGTATTTCTATATATAAATAACATTATAAAAATCAGTCATTTAATGTAATATGTCAGCAATTAAGGTCTTCTCATGGCAGACCAGTATTATTTGTCATTGTCATTCAGCATCTCATTGGACTAATCAGTACTTCATTAAGTGAAATTAGTTGGTAAGTTTGAACAAATGTTCGCAGTGATTGTAATTAGTTCAAAAGACACCCGCTGCTGTAAACCAAACAAAACAATATTATACATGGTATGTTCTGTAATCATCCAGTCAAATATACAGTAATAGTGAAAAAGAAAATTTGAATTATTGAAAATGACTGCAGATGACTACATGGTTAAAGTGGAATTAAAGTGGAAAGAGACCAAAATAGTGATATCACTAATTTGAGACAAATTGCTCAGTATTCAACTCCAGCTCCATCCACATAAAACTGCTACAAGGCCACTCGTTTTTTG
The DNA here is from genome assembly GCA_034509495.1 of Acestrorhynchus altus. Classification (NCBI taxonomy): domain Eukaryota; kingdom Metazoa; phylum Chordata; class Actinopteri; order Characiformes; family Acestrorhynchidae; genus Acestrorhynchus; species Acestrorhynchus altus. Next base: position 12,440,136 of record CM067513.1, read on the forward strand.
ATCCATAATGCATGTTTAAATTATGTTGGGTGTCCTAGAGTGCACTGTTTTGAAGCATTTCCTTTATGACCAGTGCTGAATAGGGAGCTGTATGGTTTGTTTTACTTGGCAGTGAGAAAATTGGGAATAGCTTGGTCCTCGAGCGTGAGTGTCTGTCTGTTCATGCAAGCACCTCCACCTTTTATTAATGTAGGACACATTTACAAGTGCAGCAACACGTGCTATTCAGTTGATGATTCAAAAGGCCGTCAAGCAGTTTTGAAGCAAAGGAAGGCCAAACCACATTCATTTGGTTGCTGCTCTGACTGTCTGCTAAACAGATCTCTAAATAATATAGGATTAATTCTCTTTCAACTCAAGCTTTTTGTTTGTGAAAAAAAAAAACTGTACAGTTTTTCTTTCTATTTCATCTTGCCTTGATTTACACCCTGTTACAATTAACATTTTCCGAAGGCTTCATCCTTTGTTTTAAGCTGCAGAAAGTGCCTCTTGCCCTTGCACTCATGTTGAGCTTGACTAACCTATCTATATTTGTCTTAATTGAGAGAATATGGAGCTTTGCAGTAAGAGCTGTGTTTAATCAATGAAATTCTGCACTATTTCCTAGGTTGCCCAAAGGAAAGGTCTCAGGTTCAATTGTACAAGTGAAGGCCACAATTTCTCTTTAATTAAGATCAAGTGAATTAAAATATTGCACATGCCTGATCTAAGGGGAAATCGTTTTCAAAGCACCGAGGTATACTAACATACTTTGTTTTATAGACTACGGGAGTTGCAGCAGCTACGAATCACATATTGGCTTCAAATGAGAACTACCACAACTATGCACTCTGTAACCTATGACCCAGTCTTATGCCCAGAGGAACATCAGTTGTGCTGTTGTGTATATTTAACAAGGAACCTCTGCTTGTGAAACATTTCCACTGTACATAGTGTCACACGTCAATTCAGATTGCACTAGTACATTTCCAAGAACCCAATTTTCTTGAGAATTTGTTGAGCTGTCCAGACCTCTGTTCCATTATGTCTTGATTTTATGAGACAAGGGGAAAAGGACCAAATTCCATTTATCTACCTAAATGGCCATTATCTGAGTTTAGCACTTGTCCAGCAGTCAGATTTGGCCTCAGTCAAGAATTAAACATGGTAATGTGCAAAGATTCTGGAAGGGCAATGCGGTCAATCAAAGGCTACCTTACATCTCTCAGCCCCGATGTTGGTGTTCCTCTCCATAATTCCCTGATTTGACTTTGATGTGCCAATTTGTGGCTGATGAATAATTGTCTGGTTTGCTGATAACTTGTGGGAGTCAAGAGCATTCTGCTGGCACTCAATGCAAATGGGATATTTGGGTTAGGCGAAGCACGACAGTGTCCCCTGTATATCTGCCATGTGATTCTGTGGATAAACTTACCAATTAGAGCTGTTTGAAGAAGCCATTTTTGATTAGCGCAATCAGTAAACACTGTGGCCTCTCCATGATTGTCCTTGTGATTAGATGAGTTGTCACTTGAGAAGTTGTTGAAGATTTTAATTTATGGCCTTATAGTCCTGAAAAGTACAGTAATTACCTCATCTCTTTTCTACAGCTCAGAGCTCAGATTAGAACGCAGATGCATTGTGAATTTGAAAAAAAAAAAAAACAACAACTCTGTAGAACCATGCAAACATAATGAATCTGATTTGAGGCTACAGACAGTGTTTCACTTTTAATATGTTGTAATAACTCTTTATATATGTTTATATATGATATATATGTATGTGGGGGGGGTAGATTCACAAAATGCATGACTTGATTTTAATTAGATTGAGTGCTGTATGAAAGGTACATTGTATTAATATTCTTATTTATAACCTGATTATTATTTATAACAATAATAACGATAATTCTTAGAATTTGTTCTAAATCTTATAATATAGTTCCTGAACTATTATTATTATTATTTAGTAGTAGTAGTAGTAGAAGTAGTAGAAGTAGTAGAGGTATTTTAGCACTATATCCATTCAGTTAATTTAAGAATTATAGAACTACAAAATAAGAGATTTTAGAATGGGACTGTAAAGTTTTACTTGATACATTCTGAGTGGGTACTAACAAATGCAGCTATTACAAATACAAACCATAATGTAAAATACATATTAGGCAAAAATGCTTAAAGTAGTTTCTCAATTTAACAACATCACTAATCTGACTTTTAGATAATCTGATTAAGAACTAGTGTTCTAACCATGAACTAATATGCTAACCATGATCAAATGCAATAAACATGAATTATCATGCTAAAAGCAAGCAAATTCATTTTCTCTCATCTGTTGTATAATCAGTGTCTGTGTATCACGTTGGGGGTTTTCAACATATTCAACAATATGATATAAAATTATATATTATGCATCATTATATACAATATGATACAGTATGATGACAGAAGGCACATATCATATCATATAATATGATATAATATATGATAAGATACAATATTATATGATACATGCATGAAATGTAGTAACATATTATATAACAAATGATACATGACATGATATGGTACAAATGATATATGACATTATACAATATGATATGAAACAATATTATATACATTACAATATCATATAATGTGATAGGATAAAATGGGATACAATATGATATGATTTACAGTACCAGTCAAAAGTTTGGACACACTTGACTGAAAGTACTGGAGATGATGTTAATTTGAATGTCAGCTAATAACAATATATATTATATGCTCAAAAGTAATGACACTGCAAAGTTAAAAAAAGAGTTTATCCTGCTTCTGTTAGGATATCTGTCTCTACTGTCCAGGGATTACGTTGTATTACCTTCTGGAGCACTTCTCTGAGGATCTGAAGTGAGGTTTTGGGCTGCATAAAGACCCAAAAGAGGTCCCTGAGACCTCGGACTTCAGTATTGTGTATATATCCAGTACTATTAACATATATTGTATGAACCAAAATACTTTATTTATAACTAGACAAAATCCATACCATTGAACTTTTGTTTATTGGTCGTGTATTCTTAATTACACAAAACACTTCCATTTGGTTTATATAGACCTGGAAAGACAAATTATTTTGTAAGGTTGTCCTGTAAAGGTTGAAGAGTGTAGGTGTGTCCAAACCTTTGACTGGCACTGTATATAAAACAATATTACAAACGATACAGTATGACACAATATCATGATTTAATACAATATGATGTGGTTTTTATATACAATATAATATTGTACAATATATGACAGTATGATATGATCCATATGATATACAATATGATACAATATGTTATTATTTAAAATACAGCGTGTTATGTCAAACAGTATAATATATGATATGTTACAGTATTATTTATTATACCAATGATGTAAATCATTATTATATAAAATATTATATAATGACCAACCAAATATTTTTTATTTGGGTGAGGAAGCTCAAAGTGTTTTGTTTTAACTTGTATGTGTTATGTCATATTGCAGTTTTATTGGTTTACGCTCCTTGCATGGTTTACAGATTACAAGTCCAAATTCACATGCTGACACTTTTTGGCAAAATGTAACATCCTATTTCTCCAATTATTTTCTCTATCTCGAATCATCGTGCCATTTTCACAATGAAAGACAATGCAAGTATTTCATGTGTATTAGACAATATGTGCTCAATTAAAAAGATGTTCTCATATACAGTCAACCTTTTCTAATTGGCTCCAACAGAATGTAATCAGAATTTCCCATCACGAGTCACCCAGCAGTGTGTGGAGGCTGATTCTAACCAATAATCTTAGAGACCAAGGATGTGCTGTGAGAGCAAGGGAGAGTGAGTGAGAGCACAGCTTCAGGATTAGGCCTGATTAGGACAGGTTTAATATGCTGTTGTGATTAGGATACTGTCCTAAGCCTGCTAATTAGCTGTGAAGTGTGGCTAGACTCAGGATTTGCTGGTGAAATAACTGATAGTCGTGTATCTCCTGCTTGTTTCCCCCCTACCAATCTATACCAACCCCAACAAAAGGTTCCAGGAGGGATGTTGTGAAGAGGGAGCTAAAACTGAGTTAACTTTCTCTTTCAGTGAGTCAGTACCCCCCATGGGGCAAAATGAATGTGTCCTTTCTCTCTCTAGTCAGGCCTAACCTCTGTGACCAGCTGCTTAAATCAGGCCAAACAAACACTCCAGCGTCTGTTGTGGCCAAGAGGCCAGCCAGCTGTAACACACCTTTGTCCCATGCGCTTCCTGGCCTAATTGGCTTCATTTGCATAATGTACATGGACCGTGTGCATCATATTAAGCAGGTTATGGATAATGCATCAGGGAACAGCCATAAAAAAATGATAACTGGGATCAAGTCAGCAGCTAGGTTGAAACTAAGACAATTATGAACAGACAGACACTTCCAGGCAGACACGTGGATGGATGGATGGATGGATGGATGGGTGGATGGATGGATGGATGGATGGATGGATGGATGGACGGATGGATGGATGGATGGACCGATGGGTGGATGGACGGATGCGTGGATGGACGGATGGGTGGATGGACGGACGGACGGACAGATGGACGGACGGACGGACGGATGGACGGATGGATGGATCCATGGATCGATGGATCGATGGATGGATGGATGGATGGATGCTCCACTGAAATAAGAGCATTTTTGGCTTCAAGACATCCCTAATACATTCAGTATATACACCTCAGCGGTCTTTTTTGCTGAGGTGTATATCTGGTTTTTCATAGGTTGTCCAATTTTCTCTTTATTTTTTAATGATTGTTTGAGCTATGCAGAAATTTTGACGAGAAGTTCAATCAATAAACATAGCCCCTTTTTTGTACAGTATTATACATGCATAAATAAACATCCACACATGCTAGTTGGGTACTTTGTTATGTTCTATTCTTATGCACTGATGTATTCACACTGTGATTGTATATATATACTCAATGTGATTGTCTCTATTTTTGTGTGTATAGTGCATTGTTTATTAATGCTTTCTGTGGCTCATACATTTTTCCCAGTGAATCGTAAAATATCTACATTTGTCTAAGAATGAGTGACTGAATGAATGAATGAATGAATGAATGAATGAATGAATGAATGAATGAAGCAATTAATTAATGGAAGGATATACTCTGCCTCTACAGGGCTTGCTTACGCACCAGTTCAGTGTGTCTGCCCCCACCCCCAGTAACTGAGAAAGAGGAGCAGGAGTAGGACGTGGGATTTGGGGTGTAATCCTGTTTGTCCTCCAGGGCACATGGACTGCAGGCTATTGATTCCACGCAACAGTCTAGAAATTTATTAAGAGGAACAACAGGCATCTAATTGTAATGCCTTCTTTGGAGTGCTGTGTCTATTGATGAATGGTGAAGAGGAGACAGGTAGTCACAAGATGATAATTGGAAAGAAAGTGGGTGGTCCTGCTCAGCTCTTTGGGTTTGTGTAGTCAGTGTATTTGGCCTGCCCTGCTCTGTTTGTGCATGGGGATAGCACAATGACAAACATGTTGAAATACTTACGTTCATCTTCGCTTAATGAAGCAGACGTTTGTCACTTAATTTGTCTGTCTTAATTAGAATGATTAAACTTATTAGTGGAGTTGTCCCATGGGTAAATGTAAGGATATGACTGTGGTGATAACGGCTTATGTTAACCTATTTGTCCCTAGGCTAATATACATATGTTCACAAACCCAATTGGTCCTATGAGGAGGGACAATAGGATAATTTAATTTGGAAACATTTAACAGTGCTTCCCAATGGCCTGTATTTAGTGGGAAAATCATTGGTACTAATGCACTTGAAGCCTTTACTATGTCCCTCTTAATACATATATTTGGGTGCCTATGGGTGCATACGTGTGCTTTTGCATCTGAAAATGTGTCTGTGAGCATGGTAAAGCAAGTACTTAAGTGTGGGCATACAAAGGGCTAAGTTCTTTTGACAATACCACACACATAATAAAGCAGGACCAGAACATATGCAACTTCATTCATTCCTTCTCACACTTTTGAAGTGGTCACACACAAACAATTCATGCTATTGCCTTGCTCCATTTGAACTGCTATCCAGTCTTGCCCCTATAAACAAACAAGGCACTGCTTTGCAGCTGGCCATTGCCTTGGCAACTGTGGATTGGGTTGAGGCTGTGGACCAGTTAGAAAGTGTAGCATTGTGAAGGCCTTGCAGAGACCTGGAATACTTCAGCACTTCACAATGAAACCCATTCAAACCCGATTTGAATTTTAGGTAGCGAATACAAATCGGACACTCATGTCTCTTGAGAATACTATTGTTATCTGAAGCATTTTTGTCAAGGCATACAAATGCTCATAGTTGTTTTATTCAAATTAGATGCTAAGGAATGGCTTGTGCATAGACTTCAAAGGACAGAAACTTCACCAATGTGTTTATGGAATGTTTCTGCATACCTTAGAATACATTGAGAGGCTAGCAAATTTATTCATTAGATGTATGTAATATATAAATTGAAGCAATGTCTTGTTTTCCAGAATATTACACATTACACATGTATCCCTAAATAATGTTTTTGCACCTCTGGTGTTCTTTAAAGAACTATTTCTGTGACTGTGAAGAACTATTTTAAATGTTTAAAGAGACTGGGTTCTACATAAAGTAAGGGGGCTATGAACACAAGTCAATAGCCATTTAGGAACTTTATAAAGCTTATAGGTAAAGTATTCCTTACAGACTTTTGCAAACCTTACATAAATAAAGGTTTAAAATATATTATTTAAATTATGCTTTTTCCACTATATTGCGATTCATCTGAAAATAAAAATGCCGACTCTGGTCTAAAAACATATATATTACAGAGATGGTTGTATATACCACATTTGAATTGACACTGTAGTAAAAACAGATCATCTGAAAATTGAGCCAAAATCACAATAAATGAAATTCATTGCTTAAGTGTGAACTAACATATCCAGAACCTCCCAAGCCTTTCACATTTAGAGGGGATTCTCCCAATTTCTCACCATATGCCTTGCTTTATATTCTATGTGCCCCTTCCATCCAGGCCCAATATGGCTGCTTATATAAACTATATTACTTGTTTGAAGGTAAACAAATTTTCATTGAGGGATGTTTGCTAAACTTAATGAGGTGTAACTAATGGTGAGCCACCATAATTACAGCTAGGCAAAACCCAGCGGGTAGAAACAGACCAACCATTGATTCTTGCTTCAAACCTCTTCAAGTACTAATCAGCTTCTTTGGTTCGGTGTCTCAGGCCTTCCAAAGCCATTGTGGGCCTGTGTCACTCTAGGTCAGTAGTTATTAGTGGCGACTGAAAACAGTTTCTTTAACTACTTATGGGCAGCTTGAATAAGATGCATGGAGAACTTGGAGGGGGGATTACAGACCAGTCAGTGTAGCACAAGCAAGGACTGAGAAGAATGTGATGTGGTTTTGTAATAAGGGATGCTTCTCTCTCTCTCTCTCTCTCTCTCTCTCTCTCTTTCTCTCTCTCTCTCTCTCTCTATCTGTCTATCTACATAAAGTCTACTTTACAGCTGTAGATGTAAAGCAGACTTCAGAGGAATGAAGGAATGAACTGCCTTCAGAACACTCATGTGCTCATGTACCAAGCTGCCAAATTAGACAGCTCTGAAAAAGTATAATTTTGGAGGTGCCCATGTGTGTGTGTGTGTGTGTGTGTGTGTGTGTTTGTGACTGTATGTGTGTGCTATAGTTCTCAGCAAAGAGATTGCTGGAATGCACTATCATTTATTTAATTTTATGGAAATCTATTAGAGTGAGGATTGCTTTCTGAGTCCTCTGACCTCCTTGAAATGTTTTTCATTCTGCCTGAGGATGATTATTTGCCTGCTATTTTTTCCCAGTTTGAAATGACTAGAATTAGGAAAGTTTGTGTTTCCTAGGGCACAATCTCATTCTAGCCCGGAAAAGGAGAGGGTTTCTCACAGTCGCATTAAAAAGACCTGCATTAACTCAGCCTGTAAAAAACCCAATGCTTGATTCAATGTCTTTCTCTGAGCGTGTTTCAGAATGGATAACTGGCTCATTCTGTTCAATGGTAAAACGTAGTCAGGCCATTTTTGGCTACAGGGCTCTTAAAAGCAATGCTTGCTCTTCAGATGCTGCTGAGGAGACAATATGGTAGTACTACATTTGGCAAGGTTTTCAAAAAAAATTGGGAAATGTAGTTCCAAAGAAAATAAATGGCTGAGACCACCACTGACCTTTATAGGAAATACATCTTAACAATGTTGCTGTTAGGTTTGCAGCACTAGTTCACTTATACTGATTCAATTATGGCCTAAACAGGTCTAAGAATCTCAAAATTCATAACATTTTTCTCAAATGCATTCCAAGGACTGAAATAAACTATTTTCAGACCCCCTGAATTGGTGGTATGAGAAGTGTCTCTTGTGTTTGGGGACACACAACCTCTTGCCTGTTTCAGTGTGCTAGAGTGGGGGTGGGGAGCTAATGCTCTCTCTCTCTCTTTCTTTCTCTCTCTCACTCTCTCTCTCTCTCTCTCTTTCTCTCTCTCTCTCTCTGTCTCACTCTCTCTCTTTCGCTCTCTTTGTACTTTGCTAAAACAAACATAGATAATGAAATAAAAATCCAAAACCATGTCCACAAATTGCATTAAATTTATTTAAACCACCTAACAGTAATATACTTGTTATACATGCTATGTTTTGCAAACCAGTACACAATGAACTATATCAATGAGCCCCGACCTACAACTAATACATCTGCTTTCTCTTTTAGGAGTTTTGTTATGACTATGTATATTCCAGGCATATTCCATTCAAGCCTATGGCATTTATTATTTGAGTACTATCCTTTATCTCCAGGATCATGATCATTGTTTTGCCTAGACATAATCTCCAGCCATTGTCCTAAATAAATTTGTAAATTATTTCATGAGCACTGCATTTGTTCCCACAAAAACTGTAATGCTGACGTCAGATGGCCTATTCCAATTAGTGCTGGCCAGGTTGCTAGGTCACCATGGTCAATTGAAAGACACATCAATAGAACTTGAAAAGGTTTCTCTGCGATCAGACCTTCTGACATATTAAGTAGAATAATGGCAGGGGAAAATACAGACAAGGCCTCTAGCCTGGATTCAAATTACCCACTGTTAAGAATTTGTTTGGATCCTGTAATTAGCAGCAAAGAATGGGGCTCCAAGAAATCCAGGTCAGAGTAGAGATGGAGAATAGAAATACTGAAATCTCTTTGAACCTTTATGTTTTGTGTTTTCCAAGTACTAGTTGCCAGAAATAAAGAAAATACAATAACCAATAAAATCTAGCAATGAAAGGAATTTTTTACACCTCTTTTGAAACATGGCTAAGTACCTGTCCATGTTGCAAACATCTGGGATGCAGACCACTCTCAAGTTCTAATCAGACTTATACATCTAAAGCTGACCATTCATTGATAATTTATTGCAATCAATTTACCCCCAATTCATATTTGACATATATGCTCACATGAAAAGGCAGTAAATGGATTGCTATTAATATTATTTTAACTAGGGTTTTTCATAACAGTATTCTGCCAGTTAATTAACCTGTTAGTTTTTGGAAAATAGGGATTACATAATTCACTGCTTTGGTGCAAATATCAAAACAGAGGTGTAATAAAGGATATGCTGAAAAACTTTCAGTTTTGTGAACTTCAAGAGTCCTTGCAACATAATGATAAGGACTCTGAATAATGAGGCCAGAACAAGGTCATAATCTGTCATTTAAATGCAGCAACTGCCTCCAGTACCATGGTATTTGGATGCAATTTACAGATGCTTTCAATCTTCCAAAGGCCACTTAAAGCAATATCATAATCAGCTGGCAACAGGTTAAAGCATGCTTTTCAGAAATGTTGGACAACACAGCCATTATCAGACAGCAGCTACCTGATAATGACCACGTAACCTTGTGAGGCAGTAACTGGATTGGAGTTTGTTTTCTATCGAAAAAAAAGGTGCTCAAGGACTGTAATACATCCCTAATGGCTGTTAATCACTCTAAAACATCGAGTTTGTCTGCTAGAAGTTAGCACTGCCATTGACCAGTCTCTTCATAACACACATTAATGTGGCGAGGTTTTGTCACCACTTCTCAATGGACTCCAGTGCCTCTGACATGAAGACAGTTCAGTTTATATTCTGGTTTAATGGCTGCATAAAATAAGACTGTTTGCCTGCATGGGTCATATTTTTGGAAACATATTTCCTTTATGCCCACTTACAGCCATCACTGACAGGTGGAGACATTTAATCCATTTTGTTTAGCTAAACTGGAGTAAAGATTGAATAATAGGTGAGCTCTAGTGACAATAGTGACACTTCTTGCTCTACATCACTTCATATCTTAATTCCATCCTAGTTCTATGCACATGTGAATATATATATATATATATATACAAGTCTCCTGAGCTTCAGCTGTTGATAGATAGCTCATAGGTTATACCATCCAGAACAGTAGCTCGTTTTGTACTGTAGTTCGAATATTACTATTGTGAATCGACTGCATGGAGTTTATTTGTCTATTTTAGAAGGATTTAATAGCTATGCATACTTTTCCTCTCTATTCTACAAGTAAAAATTCTGTAATGACAATAATGAGCTTAATGGAGACGAGCAAAACGTGAATGAATGAGCTCGCAATATTCTTTACGCAATATTTTAGCTCCTGTTCACATAGACCTGTATGGACACTTTTTAAATATGCAAATATCGAGCATATTTTATATATCTTAAAAACAACAAAAATTGAAAACCTTTTATTTATGCTGTACACGCTTAAGATAAATGAAAAATAAAAACAACATGCTAGGTGTAATGTAAAATGCCGGAAAAGTCTTTCTATTATTTTTTCATTTTCTGCTTCAATTATTTTTCTATTTTTTCTAGTCTACATTAACATTATTTTAATGAAACAATGCTTATGCCTGTGTCCAATAAACTAACATTCTCATTTTAAAACACAAACGCGCAGTGTAAAATCAAAGCACAATTGAATCAGAATACAGTATTGTATAAATTTAGTTAAATCAACCATTTATCTTTATTTTCCTTCTTTTATTTATTTATTTTATTGTTGAACTGTTTTATATATATATATATATATATATATATATATATATATATATATATATATATATATATAAAACACTGGCTAGTCTGCAATAATGTGACAAACAAATGCACATCACATATGCTTCTTTGCTTTGTCTAACTCTTAAAATTAGGCTTTTGCCAATGTTAACTTCACCTCCTTCGACCTTGCATTTCCTATCCATTTGTTTTGAACCGAAGCGTAAGGCCTAATGAAAACGCACTCCAAATTAATTCCCGGAGAATGAGCTTGCACTTCAATTCGTTTATTGTTAACGTTCAATTGGTTGGAAACATATACAGCAGCCATCGTGTATGTGTTTTTGTCTTAACTTACAAAAAGAAAAAACAAATAAACAAATAAAATAAACAACAGAAAAAGGACATTTATATTACAGGTCAAACAGAAAGTCAAGTGTTAGCCAAATATACAGTCCCTACTTTTTTATTAATCTAAATGGATACATTAGCTTACAATAGTCATATCATTTAAAAAAAATGTTCATGTGTTGGTTGCGAAAGGATCGTTGAGGGATCGGGCCTCTTGAGGATTTTCCGTGGATCTTAAGTTCGTACCTGATATCCTAGCATCCCGTTCCCTTCTTTAACCATGGATGAGGAGCAGCGACCTTGTTCAATAACAGATAACCTTCTACTACAACAATAAAGGAGGGTCCAAAAACGCACAGAATAAGGCTAGAAACAGCTTGTCCTTCAGAAGGGTTTCATGTAGAAAAAAGAAAATGTAGAATAATCATTGTGCCCTCGAAAAAGAACAGGTGGCGCACATGGCTCGTCTCAAATGCCTGTTTTTTTTATCCGTTCTCTCACTCCACATGCTCACATCTCTTCTGCTTTTGGCCTTAGTTGCAGTTCAGAGTTTTTAGAGTAAATGTTTGTATATAAAAAACAAGAAAACTCTCGTGATTAAACGATGACCAGTTCTACCACGTCCTACCGTACAGCAGGTTTGACGTGACCATGTTATTGGTGTAATCTACAGAAGTGTCCATCTGTCCCATGTTACTTAGCGAAGAATGGAGGGATGGAGGGCTTGGTGACATTTCCTCTAGGTCTTGGGCCTGCACCAGCGCGCTGACCTGCTGACTCTGGTGCTGGTTTAGAGGGTTACTTGTAGCAGGAAGCACGACCCCAGAACCGTTCTGCTGCTGCTGCTGCTGCTGATGTTGCTGCTGCTGCTGCTGCTGCTGCTGCTGTTGCTGCATCTGCTGTTGGGTGGGCGTCGGTGTGTTGGAGCCGTTCTGACACGGCTTGCCGTCCTTCACCAGCACGGGCACGGCCACCCTCCTGGGCGACTGCTGCTGCTGGCACAGGCCGCCGTCTTGCTGCAGCTGCTGTGCCGCCTTATCCTTGGCCTGCCGCTTCATCTTGTAGCGGTGGTTCTGGAACCAGATCTTGACCTGCGTCGGGGTCAGATGGATCATGCTGGCCAGGTGCTCTCTCTCGGGCGCGGACAGGTATTTCTGCTGCTTAAATCTCCGCTCGAGCTCGTAGACCTGCGCCTGGGAGAAGAGCACGCGCCGTTTCCTCCTCGGGGCGGCGTGCAGGGGGGTCATGGCTTTGGAGGCGTCTGCCATGCCGCTGAGCGTGCCCATGCCCGTCATGTTCATACCTGTGGAAGGTCCCATGAATCTAGAAACTTCAAAATATACATAAAACACGAACGACTTTTCAATCAGCAGCAGGGAAAAAAACGCGATATCACCTGCGCAAATGATGTTCATTTGCTTTGTTTTTCTTTAGAAAGGAGGGATTTGTGCATACAGTCTAGCCTAAGAACAATTACATTATTACACAATTACACAATTGACCACTAAATGGCAAATTATAGCATAATGTGTATGAAAAAGTGATCTTTTGTCGTTGCGTAAAATTGATGCATAGTTTGCCCAATTGTAAAGTACATCAAAAGAGCATCATACTAAGTGCACATTTTCCAGACAAGACTTTCATGAAACAAACAACCAAAAAAAATGCAACTTACTTGTTGAATATCTCGGGTCGGGGTTGGCGCCGTACCACCCTGTCGCTGCTGCACTGTTTCTTATAGTTTCTTGGTAAGAGGGTAAATCCCCCATGTTGGCAATGCTGCCATTGCAGTAGCCCCCCATAGCGCCGTGCGAGAACTGGGAAACGGAGTGTGGCATGTGGTAGGTGCTGGCCACCGTGGCGTTATGGCCCATGGAGTGCTGCTGCATGCCCGTCTGGGACACCTGAGGCTGCCGGTACGCTCCCAGCGGAGACGCGAGGTTCCCTGTGCTCTCCATGCCACCAAACTTCTTGTACGTCTCTTCGATTGGGCTCAAAATGTCTGTCACTGAGAAAGGTGTCGTGTGCTTTGGGCTCAGCGACATGGTTCAGAGAGCAGGTGGATGTTTGGTGGTGCGGCTCAGCCGATGTTGTTGTAATCAGCGCCGTTCTCGTGCAACGTCGACGTAAGAGAGTGCTTGTGGTGTGCCTGAGATCCGATTGATCGCCTTCGAGGAGGAGGCGAGCCCTGGCCACTCTTTAGCTCGGGTTTATTGTAGCTAGGCGCCAGGTTTACGACAAACAGGAGGGGCGGAGCGACGTCCAGGACCGCCAAACAATAGTCATTGACATCTCAGCAAGATAATTGAGAAAAAATGCTGTTAGTTTCATATTAACTTAAGCATTTGTGCCAGCTGAAACCTTCCCCTTCCCACTGTTCCCATAAAAAACTCCACATTGGTAGTAGCATCATTTAAATGAGGGTTCCCTTCTTTCAGACAGTGTTTTCATCCAGTCCAGTGCGACTTTTTTTCTCTCTTTTTTTTTCTTCTATGCTCTGTTGCTCTGCGTCAATAGGGACTTCCATACTTTTCCCCAACTTTGAGAGCACTTTGACGAGACATAAGCGCTAGCGAGTACCGCCAAAGAGGCACAATGAAGGCCCCCTCCACTGCATGACCTAATTTGTGCGTCTTGAGCATCATTTTGCGCCACCAGAGAGGGGCTCTTCCAAATTAATTCCAGCAAAAAAAAAAAAAAAAACCTGACTACAGAAAAGTGACATTAGAAATCTTATATATGTAAGACCACCTTCTGTTCATTTCCACATGTTCCATCTAAGCATCTAAGAACGAAGGATGGTTGTAAAGACAATCGGTGAGCATTGTAAACCTTTTCTATTGTTTAATCTTTAAGCCTGCCAGCATACTATTGTTTTGTGCTGTTTTTATTGTGGAATAATACACAAGTTACATAAGTGGATGATACAAATGTAAGCTATTGAAATAGCCCATTTTAGGTAAAAAAAAAATAAATAAATAAAGGGGGAAATGTTATATATTTCCGAGAGGTTTAGTAAGTGTTCTTCACTCTTTACATTCCAACTTTGAGAGTGGATAGGCTGTCAGATTATTTATTACAATATTTGACTGCTTTGTCGTTTAAATATGAAATATATTCGGATATATTGTTAATATAATTGTAGCATATGCCTGCTTATGTATTCCTGTCGTAAAAGAACGCTGTCATTTCAATTGCTGATATTTATTCCGCTGCTCTAATAGCCAAACTGACCTCAAAACAGACATTTAAACAACACAATTCTTAAGAATAAACCCACGTGTACTTGTTTGTATTTACTTGCAAATGTAATTAAATGTGGAAACTAAGGTATGTTGACATGTTTGACTCACTGCTTACAGAACTTTACGGATGACCTGTTTATGAATGTCAACAGCATCATTAAAGGTGGTAGGCCTCAACCTATTTTTTTTTACAGTTGTATGATATACCTGTTTTTATATATGTTTTTTTCTTCCATGAAATTCTTTTCAAAATCAAAACTTTAAGACACAATTCTATTTCTATTTACCTTTATATTACATCCTGCATCAGGCATGGTGCGATTCAGTGTAAGTGAGTTTATTTTGAGAGTTGTAGTAGCTAAATATATTTTAAATGTTCAGGAATGAAATAAAGGCGTGCGTAATTTAAAATGCTTCACCAACTTTTGAGTCAGATCAAATGCTTACAGTGGTGTATATTTTTATTTTTAATAATAAATTATTTTATGCACACACACATAATAAATGGGAAAACTTATTTTTTAGGATTAGATGCCAGTATGTCAAAGCCAGCAAACAAAAAAACCCGGTGTGAAAGATCTGCACTCTTGAATACAGCTTATACATTAAATCGTTTCCGTAAGTACCGGGATTTTCTTTCATATCATCTTTGCTTATTGGCAATCTATACACATAAATGTGCTTTATTTATGCCCTAAGCGGTAATATCATCCAGTCCTATCTGACTGCAGTTAGGCTGCTTGATTGCTCCCAGAAACTTGGCTGGGATCTGTGCGTCTCGACCATTAGGTAAATGAGCCGGGCCACTCAACCTTGTGGAATATTAAGGCAGAGAGCATGACCGCGGGCCAGCGAGCCTCACTCTGCTGCAGGAGAAGCCAGGGACTGTTTCACCGCTCAGGACTTTAAGTGTAACTGTTCAGTTAACCAAATTGTCCCGTGTGCAAGCCATGCGCCATTAAGGAGCAGGACACCAGAATAGACAAGTGCATACAGGACTGCGACGCACCGGACAGCGTTTTCGGAGGTACAGAATGTGCACACTATACAGCTCACAATGTATATAGCAAACGATACATCGACACTACATATTATGTAATGCAGTAACCTATGTGTACGATTATATCAGATACGGACTACCTACCGGGGGCAATGCGTGTGTGTGTGTGTGTGTGTGAGAGAGAGAGACAGAGAGAGAGAGAGAGAGAGAGAAAGAGAGAGAGTGTGTGTAGGCGGGTAGTGCCCGCGGGTTATCACGTCCGTGCAAAGTCAATGGAAACTCACAAACTTAACAATAAACATAGCTAAGGCGTTTAGGTGCATCATTTGGTACAATCATGAAATTGAATGACTACCAGACGTAGTTTTATACGGTGTGTACTTAATATATTGGCTTCATCTTGGGACAAATAAAGTCCTCAGTGGCTACGTCTGAAATACCATTCATGGCACTATAGTTGAAAAAGAAGGTCCTGTGCTTGTCAGCTCTGTATGTATGTATGTGTGTATGTTGTTAGATCCGATGTTTATTAAATAAATAACTAAATCAAGCAAGTAAACAATGTCAGTCAAATGGCATGTTCTTTACGCAGCTGAGTGAAGTGATTGGGGCCACTATATGGACAACCGTACAATTCCTGAGAGCGGCGTTTCTGCTTGACCTTGAGGTGGTTAGTATGATATTGTCTGTCCAATTCAAGCGCTTCTTTTACTCACATCCTCCAGAAAGGCAGTAGAAATGGTAAGCGTCAAAATGTTGTTTTTTTTTATTATTATTTTTATTCTTATTCGAGATGTACGTCGCCTCTGATATGTCTAGTATATGAAGGCTGGCGGTGTGACACTTCAAAGCCGTTTAAAGAAAAGGCCTGCTACGTGCCACGACGTCCACTGGAGTGCCAGGCGCAGGAAGGCGCGCGAGTTTAACCAGTAGATCGGGAGGCTGGAGGGGTCAGTGAGGGGCAAGAGCGCTTGGAGTGAGAGATGGGGTCCTGACCCACCATCTCAAAGATCCAAGACGGAGCGAGCGAAAAAGGCACCTCGCAATGCAATGGCCTCATTTGCAATACAGCGCATTAATAAGGAGTCTAAACATGCGACGGTTCGAAGCAACATGTTTGTTTGTTTGCTTGCTTGCTTCTTTGTTTGTTTGTTTGTTTGTTTGTTTGTGTCGAAGCGAAGCGTGCTCTCACTGCTTTGTCATACTGGTACTAAGTGGTACTAAGTATTGATTGCTCTAAGGACCATATCGGGTCACTCAGAGTCGGGAATCGAACCTCTCCTCAGTAAGAACAACACCAAACAAAACAACAACTTTAAAGTCACGCCGTGTCGGTCGTTTTTCAGTGCGCAATCAATGTAGTGGATCCACCAAGACGCACGGCCAAGGAGCATTCTACAATTTGTGCCAAGTGCGACGAGGATCCGGAACCAAAGATCCACAGCCAAACACGCCGACCTCTTGTTTTGTTAATTTAGAGGACAATTTGCATAAATTAAGATCATCATATTAAATCCGTTACCTTTTCTAATTGCAAGAAACCCGTAGGAGGACAGGAGCAGCTGGGCGGAATGCTAAAGTTGCAACTTTGCCGAAGCACATTTATCTTATTAAATACCTTCATGTAAATAGCTTGTGAAACATTTCTCCCAAATCGGAGTGAATGTGGCAACTTGAATTCTTTATAAGTAGTGCCTGTGAGCTACTGTGGAGAAGACCAGTACGCAGGTGCTCAATATGAAACATGTTACAAGCTGTCCATTTGTAATGTCTTATCTTTGAACTCCCTATCAATGTTTGGTCGTAAACGCATGTTATTCATAATGCATTCATGGATGCATGTATACAGGTAACATTTCAAATAGACCCACGTCTAATATACGACATTATAATGGTTCAAATTCAATTGCAAAATTGATATTGCTAAAGAATTCTAAATGAAAAATAATTTACGCGATATATTTAATGACTTACCAATATTTTCAGCACTGGAGGACTTTCTCTTCAATGCCTCGTTTTTAGCTGGCCTTGGTTGTATATATATTATATATATATATATATATATATATATATATATATGTATACACACACACATGTATATATATATATATATATATATATATATCTTTGTTGACATAGTTATTTTTGCCCTGTCCATAAATATTGTTTAGACTATTTTTGTGCAATCAAAAGACTTGCGTGCAATATAAAATTAAACATCATAAAAAATACTACATTTATTATGGGATATTTTTAGACCTTTTACAGTGTGGGAATAGAACATTAATAATCAAATGTCCTTTAGAAAGTTTAACACGGACTGATATTACATCTGAGGTATCTGAACATTCATTGTATAATGCATTATTTGCAATTCTGCTTTTATCCCAGTACAATGCATTTTAGTCAGTACAATGTTTATTTTTGTTAGAAGTTACAGGCTATATCGAAAGCATACATTATTATTATTATTATTATTATTATTATTATTATTTTTTTAATTTATTATTATTATTGTTGTTGTTGTTGTTGTTGTTGTTGTTTAATAACCATATAGTCTATTTTAATTAAGACAATACTTCATCCTTTTAACTTAAAATTCTTTGTAATTGAGGTGACCTTGTAAAATGTTTCATATAAAGCCATGTTCACCTATTATGCTGTCAACCATTTTGTGCCAAAGCAGGCAGGTGCTTATCCCAGCTCCCAGGCTCCCTAGAAAGCACTTCTTAAGCAGTGCATACCCAACGTTAAGAAGGTTAAAGGTCCTCCCAAGAGTACCAAGTATCTGACAGTCCTCTCCAAAACCTTATTCTTCAGTCCAAGTTTTCATTCAAATGCAATTAATGGAGCTCGATGGACGAAATGATGCTAATAGGTTGCAAAAAAACACCGGTGTGGAGACAGAACCACATAGGGACATACAAGCTGCCCTTTCTCGCGTTTTTCCACATTTTTACGTTATAGTGCGTGATTAAAGGAAACGAACGGAGTTCAATTTGATGGGGTTTTTTCTTGGCGACTGAGAAAAAGACAAGGTGTGTTTGCGCTGTGAGGAACCTCCCTGGTTTTAAACAGGGTATTTATATACTCTTCAGTGCTGAGCATTTATGTGGGTATAACAAATCATTTTCTGACTACTGCTGCTTTAAACGCAACTCTAACTTTCCAGCTACAGATTTGGACCTCATAATGAGTGAGGCACTGCCTTTAGTCCTTTAAGATTAGCCCTGTGATATATTGTGCAGTTAAAGACATGTTGCACAAGTTAATCATGAGGAGTGTGGCTTTTCTAATACTTATGTACATATATGAGTGTAAAGATATTTATTTATCTGAGCCATGGGATCAACCAAATAAGTACAATGTTTCATAAACTAATCTAGAACAGAAGAACTGTAGATGACAGCCAATAGTTGCAGTTATGTCTTATTTTAGAAGTCTTTAGATAGATTAGATAATAACACTATCCATTCTGAACTACAATACAGTGAATCAGTGCTGCTGTAGGTCAGATAGATTCAGATAAAATGGCCAATATCTACAGTTACAGCTTAGTAGCATCCATTTACCAGCATTAAGTCAACACAGTGAGTTAGAAATAAACACTGAGAGTGTTCATTTGAACAAAAGTTCATTTGTGTAAAAAAAAGTAGTATTGATTGATTACCTGAATTGTTTTGTTGGTGATCAAGGCTAATTTGATTAACAAGATAAATATTGACATTAACACTCTAATGAAATAAAAGAAAAATCATTGCATTATATAATTTAATATAGGTTAAATGCTTCTAACTTTTTACCTCATTAGTGTGTGTGTGTGTGTGTGTGTGTGTGTGTGTGTGTGTGTGTGTGTGTGTGTGTGTGTGTGTGTGTGTGGAGGGGGAGGGGGTTGACTGCTGTCTTTTTTATTCAATAAACTGTGTAGTGCAGATTCAAGATTAAATGTATTTCCAAACAATTCAGATACTTTACAACGCTGTGCTTTTAAGCAGTATGCTATTAAAGAAGACAAATACACAACTAAGCAAGACAGGAAATTATGGTGTATTGTATTTTTAGTACAATCTAGACTAAGGTGAAGTGACAGAACAGAGGTGTACCTTTAACTGGCTCATGTACAAGACAGAATCACTTATAGTGCAATATATATAATAATTTCCCCAGATTAAATTAGTTTTAACAGCTCTGACTGAAATCACATTACAGTTACTGATATAATTGTTCTATTATTTCTAGTTTGCTGAACACTCTGGTTATACTGGAATATGTTGTCCAAATTATTTTGTCATTTAACTACCCATATCATTAAATCTTTAACACTGTTACTTAACTTAAAGCAACCAAAAATAAAGTGAAATACATATAAAATATGTATAAAGCACATTGACACAAATGGCCCAATGGAAAATATGTACATAGACTTCCAAACTAATTAAAACCTATTTTTAAGGATTACAACCCAAAGAACAATTTGGATGCTTTCGTTTTTTGTCTGGTCAATTTTTTTATTTGTTGAAGACCTTTTGAAGGGGGTTATATGGAAAAATATAAGGCCACTCATTGTTTCTTCAGAATAGGTTCAAGGCTATTAAAAAAGACTGCCTCCACTGTCCAGGAAAGTATTTCTACTAGATGTTGGTGCATTGTTGTGAGGATTTGATTGCATTCAAAGACAAGAGCATTAGCATCCCACCTTATCCCCAACTCCCTCATTCCGGAGAAAAGAGTTCCACTGCTCTACATCTCAATGCTGGGGGGCTTTAAAACCCTCTCGCCCATGCCTGGCATTAGGCATGACGCCAATTTGTTTAGAATGGAGAGTGTTGCATTTGATGATCACATTATGTTATGATACAGTGCTGTTACATACAAATGGAAAAAAAGAAAAACTGCAGTCCCCAGGGCATTTGTGTTTAGAGCAAAACATACACATTAACATTTTTTGTCTCCAGCTAATCAAGTTCTCTGTCTGGTTGTTTAGTTCTGACAGCATGAAGTTCTTATTTTATCTGAATACTTGAATAACCAAATACCTGAATCTGGATCTTACACAAAACTGCGATATAAATCTGAACAGTCTATCAAAGTAAACATTCTGTCAGTGCATTTAAAATATGTTATATACAGATTTGTTGCTTTTGGTTAATGTTTCTCAATATTCTCCTTCATGCCAATAGTATGAGGCAATGTTTGTGGTAATGGTATGTTCCCACAAATTCTAAGCTTTGAACAAATGGAAAACTAAATCTTGTTCTAAAATCTGAAATGACAAGGCGTGTATACATTTTGCTTAACTGTGTACATTTTGCTTAATGTCATGTTTCTTTCATGAAGAATTCTTGCAAATTCCTATATATAAAGGCATTGTCTCTTTTATTTCAAGGCTTTGTTCAATACTTACAAGCCAAAGCACAAATGTACATTGTTTCAGAAGCACCGCAGTTATTCTAGGATTAGTACTGAAAACACAAAGAATATATAGTCTTGAAAAGGAGTGAATTTGATTAAATGCACTGTTCAGGCAGTATAAAAATAATTGGATGTGTAAGTCTGTAAATGATGTTGTTAAGCTTTAAATGTTGAAGTGTGCAAACAAAAATCTCTGTAATGCATGAAAAGTTGGATCACAAGTACCAACTACTATTCAACTACTATAAAAAACAGCATTTTTGCTAGTTCTTTACTGTACCATTACTGTAGCCATTATCACTGCTAGTGTATCATTTGATGTAAATGTAAACATTAAATTAAAGGGTTCATATTTTACATTTGTCTTGTATTACATTGCTTTTCATAAATATTTATTAAATTGTTTTGTATTTATGTACCAGTGAGAGGTCAAATTCACTTTTACAAGATTACATTTACAACGTCTCTTTAATGCTCAGAAATAAACAAGCTATTTGTATAGTTTGTGTAAACAATACTGTTTAAACCAATTCATGTAAATGTCATCTGCTTTGATTGCCTGACCTATATTGTGCCATTTTCTAAAAGTAGTCTGAAATTATTTTTTTAAATATTTCAGAATGAACTGGTGGGTATATCTAAACAAGAATTTTGGACATCACAGAGACACAAAATTCAAAGCGGTTTTGTTCCAATTTATGAACTATATGAATAAGTGCAAAATCATAAGTTTAATTAATTTGTTTACCTTTTTGCTTCAAATTCCATTAAACTGTAATCACATATGATGTTAACAAAATTACCCATAATTTGAAGTCACACAAATACGTTCTGCTGCTGTAGCAGGAGCTATCATTATAAATATTGTAAATATGCATTGAACTAGAAAAATAACTTTAACTATAACACGGATGACCAATTCGCAGCTCAAATTGAGCCAAATTGCAGAGTCACTGTACCATTTAATAACAAAAGTGTTTAGAGAGCAGTGGTGTTAATCAACCATTATTACCTCTTCCACACTGGTGCTGCATGCCAGTGGTCACTGAGGTGAATAATCCCAAATTACTAATTTGTTGTACTATTAAAACTGTTCATCTAAAAAAGAACATTTCCCTAAAGGGGATTTTTCTAAAGGTAAAGGATTTTACTGGTGTACATTTTTTTCAAAATGAAAAATAAATGAAATCTGCAATTTAGACCAGTGCTATTAATGTTTGACAATCATTACCAGCTAACGTGGAGCCTGTATGGGTAGCCCAACTAGGACCCAAGAACTCTTATCCTTCGGATCCATGTTTACCACACATATGGTTGATGTGATATTTCCAGGAGGGGTTAAACATGAGCCCCATCTGGGTTGTCAACTGCACATTAGAGCCTAGGGTCCCATGTAAAATTACGTCAGGTGGTGTAACAATAGTATCCAATTGGGGTCCATTTTGTCTTAACTGGGTCCCAGTTAAAAAAAAAAAACAAAAAAAAACAACAATCCCATTCAGAGCCCTTCCCAGCTGGAACCCACCTAGCCCAGGTTTTACCCACGTGAAACCCATGTGAAACTCAAATGAGCACATTGGCTGTGATGTTGTTTAGGACAAATGCATCACAAATCTAAGTACCATAATTTCTGAATATAGCTTTAAACAAAATCAGTTTGTGACATATAATGACTCTAATTGAGTTTGCTGACTGCAAAAACTGACCAACAGTCTTTTGACAAAAATAACATAATTGATTAGGAGCTCAGTTAACCTTAAGAATTATCAACAGAAAATTCCAAATTTAATGTTTGATGTTGCCAAATGGCAAATAATTTTCGGTTGGTCTCAAGAGGAGTTTGTACATATGTGACTTAAAATCTATTATAGAATTTGTGCTATTTGTATTAAATATAGTGCAACCCATATGGAAATGCACATTTTATAGATACAACCCAGATTTTTTAATAGATACAACCCAGATTTTTTAAT
Source organism: Acestrorhynchus altus (assembly GCA_034509495.1). Classification (NCBI taxonomy): domain Eukaryota; kingdom Metazoa; phylum Chordata; class Actinopteri; order Characiformes; family Acestrorhynchidae; genus Acestrorhynchus; species Acestrorhynchus altus. The sequence continues at coordinate 12,463,218 of CM067513.1, forward strand.
AGATACAACCCAGGCATGATTTGTTTATGATTATCATGTTGTACAAACATGCATTCCCTGCATTCCCAAAACAATGTAGTTGATGCTCACAACTTGGTGCTTGGTGCAACACAGTGTACACTTTAAAAAATTGCCCATGAGACTATTCTCTAGTGTGATGTTTATTTTCAGTACTAACAGTTCAATGTAAAATTACAGTGGTCTACAGGGATATAAATATACAGAATTGTTTGGGGGGTTTTTTTTTGCAGAAAATAGTATATGTTTTATGGTACAGTACAGAAATTTCATTCTATAATCTATTCTATTTCACAACATTTCATTCTATAATCGTTTCTATTTTCAAAAAAACAATGTAAAATATAATACAGTAGTCTACACAAACATTTTAAGGAAATTTTACATATTGTTTAAATCTTTGACACATATAGTGCACCTTGAAGAAATGTTCATACCCCTTAAATTTTTCCAAATTTTTTACATTACACCCACAAACCTAAATGCATTTTATCTGACAAAACAACACAAAGTAGTGTTTGAAGAGAAAATATACCTATTTTTCCATTTTATAAATAAATAAAAATCTGAAAAGTGTGGCATGCATTTGTATTCAGTCCTCTGTACTCTAATACCCCCAAATGAAATCCAGTGTGACCAGTTGCCTTCAGAAGTCAGGCAATTTGGTTTGTTAGAGAACATTAGTGATTAACAGCCTCATGAAAACAAGGTCAGGTCAGGTCAAGAATAAAGTCATGGAGAAAAACAGGGTTAGTTATAAAAAATGTCCCACAGAACACCGTTCAATCCATCAAACTGAATGGGAAAAATCCCATTGAGAATCTGTGGCAAGACTTTTGCTGTTTGAAAATTGCTGTTCACACATGCTCTCTATCCAATCTGATTGGGCGTGAGCTATTTTGCAAAGAAGAATAGGCAAATATTTCAGCCACTAGATATGCAAAGCTGGTAGAGATGTACCCCAAAGGCTTGCAGCAGTAAATGCAATGAAAGGTGGTCCTACAAAGTATTACCTCAGGGGGGCTGAATACAAATGCATGCCACACTTTCCAGATTTTTATTTAAACAAAAAATCGTTTACTTCACAATTTGCTATTTTGTTTTAGTCTATCACATAAAATCCCACTAAAATACATTTAAGTTTGTGGGTATAACCCACTGTCCCTCTTCTTATTCTCAGTTTCCATAGAACCACTAGCTGCTGCCATCCTCCAAAATACAAATATTAAATGCATTCTGATAACAAAAGTAAGAAAACATGTGCAGATGACATTTTACTCCACTTCAGTGTTTGAGACCATTCATACAATTGAAAAATATCCAGTTATTTCATTAACAGGGACAAATCAATAGCCCTACCACTCAACATGAAGATGCCAATCATAATAGACCAGACTCTTTGTATCCCCCTAAGCACCCAGCAAATAACCATGCTGGGCATCAAAGTCTCCACCAAGCTGTCAGAGCTGCATTAACTTAATTTTAACCCATTACTCAAAACTGTAACTGATGACCTTGAGCATTGGAAGAACCCTCCACTCTATCTTACTGGCAGAATATCAATCATCAAAATGACACTACTATCAAAAATCACATCTGTTTTCAATGATACCAATTTATCCCCTGTGAACTGGTTTAAGACTCTAGACTTAATTACTTCCAGATTCTATTGGAAAACCATTATATCAAGAATGAAACTAGCCACATAATAAACAAAACCCATAAAATTAATTGAAGCCTCAAGGCCCCTAGTTCAGTACCTAAACATCAGAGAGGATGGGTCCAAGTACTTAAAAATAAAGTATTATATAATAAGAGGGGAAAAAACTAATAATGATAATTTTCTTATTGTAATTGTTGATTATATTATTTTATATACTCATCAGTTCACTCTACCCTTATCCCAGATTTAACTTGTCTCTTGTTTGTAGTCTAATCAGGCAAATTATGACTTGATCACTTAAATTTGCATGTAAATCAGTAAAATTCATAAATAGCCCAGAAGATTGGTGTTTCTGAGAGCTCAAAGCTCTATCCTATAATCACCGGTGGATTCCTGCAGGTAGTCGCTGACAGCTGTGTTTCAGTCAATGCATTCTGTCACCAAAGCTTTACTGCACTGCATGCACAATTATAAACTAATGGCAAAAAAATGTCACGATTGACAAGAAAACATGCTAATAGCATGGACCTCTGCAGTGAATGTACAGGTTATGTGGAACAACCAAGGGCTGTTTACTGACACTGTGGTCTGTGAGTATGATGCATTCGTCAGGGCAAACTCTGGTGTGTCTGCTGGAAAATGATATGTTTACTGGGTGATAGTGGGGTCCTTCTTAGTGTGTACCTGCTCCTGTACTCAACCCCAAAACTACAGCTGATGGGAGGTTTGCCTCTAGACATCCTGAAGCTGCTCAACAGTGCAGTGGAGGCTGGTGTTCACCTTCCTCCTGATACAGAGGAAAGTGAGGAAGACTGTGTCATAGAATTACCTGGAGAAGGGCAGGCAGGTTTGAACTCAGGAAATGTTATTTTAAACTTGTTTTCTTGATCATTTTAAATAAAAAATATTGTAACAATAGTAATGACGATCATACCAATGAAATAAACACAATCAAGATGAACAGGAAAGTTAATCTTTTAAAAAACTAACAATATAAAATGGTCTTTTGTGTCTGAAAAATAAATGATAAATGATTTATTATGTGTCATATATGTTGAGTATTTCCACAGCATAAGAACTTCTTACTGCCAAGCAGATTTCAGAATGTGTGAAAAGGCATTTATTTCATCAGATTTCTATGTTTTTGAATAAAATACATTTGAGTACTGTGAAGTACTGAGAATAAGTACTGTATAAGCGGGGTTTGAGCTTGGACTCAAACCCGCTGTTTGGGGGAGGAATCATCAAAGACCTTCTAGTCTCAGTCGTTAAGTTTCGGTTTGAGGCTCTTTAGGAAACACTCGATAAATTGACTCGTTCTTTCCTCAAGTCTTACTTTAGTTTGCTCTTAATTCACTAAGATGCTCGCTTTCAGGAAACTCACCTCTCATAGCCTGGTGGGAACCCCCACCCCTCCCAAAAAAATAAATAAAATAAAATAAAATAAAATAAATTCTACTTTTACAATTTAACCCAAAAGATCAAGCACACTACTTAATTGATCCAATCTCAGATTTTGTTAACATCACCTCACTAAATGAACTTTTTGTCCAACATGTAGAGATTTATATTCAACAATATCTTTGGCAAATAGAAAATCGGAATAGAAGATCTCCCAGTTACTCCCAAAACTGATTTCTGGACACCTATCCTTAAAAAATTAACATGAATAACAGCACAAACCTGCAGTGACAATGAAAATTGCTTGTATTGTTCACAAAATGCCCCATATAACTACATCCATGACTTATGGGAATGCAAACCCATCATGCCCAACACTTCTGGTAACTAACCAAACTACTTTATCTATCCCCATCATTATATCTAATTAGAGACATGTCACCTCAACTGAACCCACTCTTCAACAACTTCTCCCTTTTACAATTACAAGTATGAAATAATAGCCAAAGGATACCTACACCCACCCTACCTGTTGACATCCATGAACATACCTTCATATACACACATGCACCATCCTTCTTCTTGTTTGTTTGCTTGTTTTCATCATTTTTGATGTTCTACCTTTTTTGTTTATTTGTTTGTTTGTTTTTTATACCCTCCCTTGGGATGAGGGCATTCATGAAATTGATTATTGTTCTAAAGTACTTCAGGTCCTCAAAAAAGGCTGAGTGGTGATGGAAAAAAAAGGAGGTACACATACAGATGTTCCATACTTAATTAAAAATACAAGTATTTCAGATTAAAAGTTAAAGTATTATCTATTTTTTGCTTAAATAAAGTTGGAAAAGTATATGCTCCGAAATGTTCTTAAGCTAATAAGTATTTCTTTAAATATGACATCTAATTTCTTGATTTCAAACATTTTTCAAACTGTTTTAGACTGACAGATGAACTCAAGCATGACATGAAGAAATTGTTTATGCTGGAACTTGCATTATTTTACATCATTTGCAAAATCACATAAATGAGATTTTAATCTTTGCTTTTATGAAGTGAAAACTAAAATTAACATAAATACTTAGTTTATAGTTCATGTTCATTTCATTGATGATAAATGTGGTAATATATGGTTCTCAACTGTGAACATGTGATTTACAAGCATGCTTCTGTCTTTTAACTTAGTTAGTTGGTTAGTTGACCTTAATTTTAACAAATTTACTTATGTGCTAGTATCTATTTGGCATATGTATATACCAAAATCAAAGTCTCACATCTCCCATCTGAAATCAAGAGCCCCTACACTCCTGTTAAAGTGAGTGTTGGTTTCCAGTTATATACTATTTTAAGAAATTGGCAAAGATACAGCTTATCTAATAAAAACTGTATAAATGTTCAACTCAGATTTGGAAATCTTTTTCTTCTGTTATATCTTATGCTATTACTTTGTCAGCTTAATCTTCATGATATTGATTTCAATAGACATGCAGGACTATTACCTGGAGAAGAGAACATTTTCTGTCTTTGTCATGTTTTGTAAAGTGCTTAAACACTTGGATGTAATGTTTACAGTTACAGTAAAAATCTTTACTTAGTGTATTGAGATGACTGAGAAAGCAATTTTTGGATGTAGCTTAATTTCAAATGTTTATGTGATCTGAAAGTGCTGCTCAAAATTATAATAATTTTCATAATCTATGGTAAGGTATAACTGTCATATATTTATCAGAATATTTTAGTACATTACAAGGCATTTTGTCACTGTGTAGAGGTGACAAAAGGAAATCAACATCCCTATTATGGTCATCAGATGTGACTGTGAAGAGTTAAAAATTGGCTGGTGTGTTGATTTAATAAAACAGACAGGATCAGTGAATAACATAGCAGCTTTCACAGACTGCAGAAACTTCATACTGGACTTCAGATGGATTCCATGTCTCTCCACTCTTTCACCAGACCCAAGGACTTTGAATTGAGGCTCTATAGTCTTCTAGGACTTGACATGAAATGTACAATTTACTTTCATCTGAAAATATGACTTTGGAGCACTGAGCAACAGTTCTGCTCTTTTCTCCTTAGCCAAGGTAAGCTGCTTCTTATGTTGTCTCTTTATATTAGGAATACCGTAGTTTTAGACTTTATACTTGGTGCATACTTTTCACATTTTCTTTTTCAAATCATGTTTCTATTAATATGTCTTGAAACAGCTCTCTGTGACCATGCTTTGATTCAAAATTGACATGTGCCTACAATATTTAGGTGTTTTTTTCTTACAAGGACTAAAACCCATTTATACTATATCAGAAATCCTGCTGGAAATTGATCATCCAGAGTGTTCTGGGTTAAAAATGTGAGAATTTTGATGAATTATTTGTAATGATTAGATTAGATTTCTCCCAAATACACTAAACCAATACAAATTAGACATTTCATCCATTCTTTTAAAGTGTGTTACAATAAACCTAATCCATTTCCTGAACTTTTCTGATTGAATGCTAAATTATAAAAAGAAAAGAAAATATTTAGTAAACTACTACAGTACCATTATTTACATTAAAATATGTATTTATAAATTTTTCATTGCTTAATTTCTTTCTGCAATTAAAATGTACTTAGCTATAGTGTATAGTGTTAGCTATAGTATAAATTAATTTCCATGTAGGTTAGGCTGTAATGTTACAAATGTAACATTCCAAGAACGTTCTGAAAACATTGGAGGTAATAATGGTTTGTATCACAACATTATTAGAACATTTCTCTCAGAACTTCCCAGTTAAACCAACAGTCCTTCTTCTTCTTCTTCTTCGTCTTCTTCTTTTGGCTGCTCCCTTTAGGGGTCGCCACAGCGGATCATCTGCCTCCGTCTTGCCCTATCCCCTGCCTCCTCTACTGTGACACCAACCATCCTTCTAACCTACCTTCCTCCTCTCCTCCTTGATGGTCTTCGACCTACAGTAATCCAATTTCCACAGGCACTCTGCTAGTCAACAGCACCGGAGGTGGTCATTGTTAACCTGGGCCTCAAACGATCTGGTATGGCAGTCATATTTATGATCCACATTATAGTTTTGGTACAAGTTTTAAGCCAGATGCCCTTCCTGACGCAACCCTCACCATTCATCCGGGCTTGGGATTGGCACCAGAAATGCACAAAGTACACCCATAATGGCTGGAGTTAAACCAACACTAGCATTACTAAAGACTAATATTACTGAAAAAATATAAATACAACAAAAATAACAATAAATTGTTATTGCCTGTTTCAATTACCTGAAAAACTTTCCATTTGTCTTTATTTTAATTCAATCTGAATGTACAAAACATTCAAAAAAAAAAAATGCTCTCGATTTACTGGTCAATCTACGTTCCCACCCTCACCTATGGTCATGAACTGTGGGTAATGACCGAAAGGACAAGATCGCGGATACAAGCGGCCGAAATGAGTTTCCTCCACAGGGTGGCCGGGCGCTCCCTTAGAGATAGGGTGAGATCCTCGGCTACCCGGGAGGAGCTCAGAGTACAGCCACTGCTCCTCTACATCGAGAGGAACCAGTTGAGGTGGCTCTGGCATCTGTTTCGGATGCCCCCTGGGCGTCTCCCCGGGGGGGTGTTCCAGGCACGTCCCACCAGGAGGAGACCACGGGGTAGACCCAGGACACGCTGGAGGGACTATGTCTGGCCTGGGAACGCCTCGGGGTCCCTCCTAGGGAGCTGGCTGAGGTGTTGGGGGAGAGGGAAGTCTGGGCATCCCTGCTTAGACTGCTGCCCCCGCCACCCGGCCCCGGATAAGCGGAGGAAAATGGATGGATGGATGGATGGATGGATGGATGGATGGATGGATGGATGGATGGATGGATGGATGGATGAATGTACAAAACAATACTTTTTCTCAATGAAATTGATGTATTTAGATATGAAGTGCACATAGGCCTAATAGGCCTCTGTAAATGTTAGCAAGCATATTTGACAGAAATGTCTGCATAACACCTACAATCTTTTGCAAACACGCATATACACAGGGGGTATGTGTGTGCAACAGTCTGTAGGAGAGTTGTGGAGATACTTCTGCCAAATGTGCTGAAATTCTGCAGATTTAAGATATATAGCTATAGCAATATAGATGGAGCAGGACATTTAAAAATGATTTTGCAACTATTGCAAAAAAAAATTGTTCTTTTACCATGTCCCTTTCCCTGCAAACAGGCTTTTGTTGGAGCTTCAGCAGCATAAAAATGCCAGCCTAATATTGGAAGGCCATAAGTAGACATTGAATGATCAATGGTGAGTGTACCAGAAGTTCACCTATCATGGCTTGAAGAAAGCGTCGTCATGGATTCATGAGCGATGTTACCTCACAAGCAGCAAGGTAAGATAAAATGTGAAAAAAAAAATTAAATGGAGAAAATAAATAGAAAAGCAAAGGAAAATGTTGACATTTTGCTACTATGGAAGAAACTGCTATGGGTTTTATGTATCATGATTTACAGTAAATTCTTGTGTGGTAATTATTTCAATTATATTGTGCTACTCACACAGAGTATACATTTCTTACAGACCAAGAAATGCCTGTTCTCACAGCTGCCCAGTGGCAGGAGATCCAGAAGCTTGAAGACCATATCCAGTCAGTTCTGAGACATCCACCAAAACTCTCTCCCAGTGCACTCACCAAGGACTGCCTCCCACTTACCTTTTTACACTACAGCTACATTTAATTCTAGCATCAATTTTATAGTTTCTATATACGCAGTACAATATTGCAGTAGTTCAATAACGCATGTTTCAGTGCAATAATAGATGTATAGTGTATGTATAGTGTAAGTTAATGTGTATATATTCATATGTTTATTCATTGTGCTTCCATTTTTGCACATTTTGTGCCTTATTACAAAATGGATTTAATTCATTTTTCCGTCAAAATTCTAGATACTATACCCCACAATGACAAAGTGAGAAGAGTTTGTTTGAAATCTTAAAAATATAACATGTACATAAGTATTCACAGCCTTTGCTCAACACTTTCTTGAATCACCTTTGTGTTGAAGTGTTTTTAACTATGATGCTACAAGCTTGGAACTCCTGTTTTTGGGAAGTTTCTCCCATTCTTCTTTGCAGAACCTCTCAAGCTCAGATTGGATGGGAAGCATTGGTGCACAGCCATGTTTAGCTATCTCCAGAGATGTTCAATCTAGTTCAAGTTTGGGCTCTGGCTGGGCCACTCAAGGACATACACAGAGTTGTTCCAAAGCCACTATTTTGTTATCTTGGCTGGGTTGTTGTCCTAATGGAAGATAAACCTTCATTCCTGTCTGAAGTTCAGAGTGCTCAGGGGCAGGTTATCAAGGGTGTCTCTGTACATAGTTGCAGTCATCTTTCCTTTAACCCTGACTAGTCGCCCAGTCCCTGCTACAGAAAAACATTCTCACAGCATGATTCTGCCACCACCATGCTTCACTATAGGAATGATATTAGCTAGGTGATTAGCAGTGCCTGGTTTTCTCTAGACATGACTTTTGGCATTGAGGCCAAAGGGTTCAATCATTTGTTCCATCAGACCAGTTAATATTGTTTCTCGTGGTCTGAGAGGCCTTTTGGTGCCTTTTGGTAAACTCCAGATGGGCTATCATGTGCCTTTTACTGAGGAGTGTCTTCCGTCTGGCCACTCAACCATACAGGTCAGATTGGTGGAATGCTGCAGAAGTGGTTGTCCTTTTGGAAGGTTCTCCTCTCATCACACAGCAATCTGACAGCAACTCTATCAGTTGACCATTGGGATTTTGGTCATCTTCTACCATGATCACTTAGTTTACTTAGTTCACTCTAAGAAGAGTCCTGGTGGTTCCAAACTCCTTGCATTTACAGACGATGGAGGCCACTGTGCTCATTGGGATCCTCAGTGCAGCAGACATTTTTCTATACCTTTCCCCAGATCTGTGTCTCAATACAATCCTGTCTCTGAGGTCTACAGACAATTCCTTAGACTTCATGACTTGGTTTGTGCTCTGACATGCACTGTCTACTATGGGACCTTAGGTGTGTGCCTTTCCAAAACATCAACTGAATTTACCTAAGGTGTACTCCAATCAAGCTGTAGAAACATCTGAAGGATTTCAGTGGAAACAAGATGCACCTGAGTGTCATGGCTGTGAATACTTATGTATGTTATATTTTTGTGTTTTAATATATTTGCAAAGATTTGAAACACTTTGTCATTGTGGGGTTTTGTGCATAGATGTTTGAGGGGGAAAATGAATTGAATCCATTTTGGAACAAGGCTGTAACATAACAAAATGTACAAGAAGTGACGCAGCGTGAATACTTTCCGGATGCACTGTATATGTATTTTATTTTCATCTTTTTTTCTGCTGTGTATTTTTATACATCCATCTTTACTACTTTGAGGGACTTGCACCTAAATTTTTCACTCACCCTTACACCTCTGTAATGTGATGTGGCAATAAACTTGACTTGATTTTGATTTGATCTGAAACCGAATCCACTGGGAAAAGGCAAGGGAAATGAGTTACTGCATGAAGAGGTTTATCACAGAAGTGAACAGAAGACACTCCAGATCATATATATATATATTATTGATACAGATAAACAAATAATGCAACTATAACATTTTTTTTTTCTTAGCTGTCTTTTGTCCCTTTATTATTTGGTGTTTATGTTTGTGTTATGCGGTCTGAACACAAAGCCACTCTTATCCTGATATTTGTAGGTGATGAACCTGCTATCAGTCCAAAACTGACATCTATAAAAATAAAAACATTAATACTTTCAACAAAATCATACTACTGAGAATCACATTACAATGAACACTACCATGCCAGTGTCACTGCTGTTTAAGAAACCTCTGCCACCCAATAAGTACCCATCTGTACAACAGCAACCCTGTGGTCAGAAATTAGTGGACCTTTTGGAATCATCTTGCTTTCTGCATTGATTAAAATGTGGCCTGATTTTATTTTTTTAGTGAACACATGAGCAAAAGTTTTTTTGTATACTTACATAGGTCTTTTGCTGTCACATTTATTGTTTCTCATCCATTTCATTTAGCATTGCCTCCTGTGCTTAACTGTGTGTAGAAACAGCTCTGAATACTGCTTCTAATTCTGTTTACATTCAGTCTACAATCTACTGAGGGAATGATGTGCAACCAGGTTTTTATTGCCTTCTCATTCTTTATGTGTCTCTATAACCCACATTCTGATGTCTTGTGAAAACCTTTGAAAGTTGTTTGCAGCAAGACCTGAACCTAACCAATTTTCCTTAAGTAGAAGAAATAGGTTTATAAACAGGTGTTGTGTCCCTTTATGTAATGGGTAAAGTGCCTGTGAAACCCTCCCTCTCATTTCCATAACTCTAACTGACAGTTAGCTTGAGGTATTTTTAATGCAGAGGTTTACTTACTGTTTATAGTCTAAACTATGGGTGTTAACACACGAACAACTGTTTGGGTGTTTTAAATCTAGTTAGATAACTGTAAAGGGTGCTTTCACTTCTTGTTGTATTTCCATCAGGATTTCTAACAATTTGAAATAATGTTTGTTTTTCTATACCTTTCAACTTTCATGTTATATTTTGCCATTAAATGTTTGTTTTTTTGTTTTTTTTTTAATAAACATGTAAAATGTTAAAATTGCTTAAATAAGCTTACGTTCATTTACATTGTACTATGGACCGTGTTCACTGAGAGTTGTGGTGATTTAGAAAGCTAAATTGTGCAAGAAAAACATGAATGAAAAATGAAATCCATATAGTATACTTGGCACATCTGTTTCAGCAATGGGTGCAATTTAAAGTAGCTGAATGCATACATTAAAAGGGGTGTCCAAACATTTAGGCATATAGTATATGTTTATAGTATATATTTCCAATATTTTATTGTATTTTTTTTAATTTTATTAATAGGTGTCTCTAAGGTAGATTCAAAAATACTCCAAATTGAATCAAAGTATATTTTTAAAAATACAGGATTAGTAAAAACAAAACAACAAAAAAAATACATAAGTAATTTAAGTGTAAATTTTCATCATGACTATTGGGTCAAAGGATTGCTTATCATCCTCTAATACTCTATCAGCAGCCAAGCTACACATTACTCACAATTGTGTAGCCACTCCCATCTCAGTCATTTATACCAAGTTTTCGTTTGTCCTGTAGTAAAAATATTTTACTCCACCTCCCCAGGGTAAAACTAATCCCATCAAAATAGGGAAAACCAGAATATAAACCACAAACCCAAAAAAGCACAATTACATGATAAAAAGATTTACTCTTCTGTGGAGGTGCAACATGGAACATTCCACCAAAATCAAGCCACATATCCAGAGTGATTTGCTTGTTGCTGACTTCCACGTGAGAACTGAATCTCTAGTCTATTTAAGCTAAAAAAAAAATTAATAGAGCTAATTAAAGTCTCTGTAGTAGCTGGCATCTGAAAATAAACTAAACCTTAGAATTGAAACTTAGAATTGCTCCTAGACTCAGAATGCCAGTCAACATGAATCTGCAGTCAATGGTCAGATAATTGTGCTGATGGGTAACTGCTGGATTCCAGAAGCACCATCATGATTTTTGACCTAACTCAACTAGTCTCCTAATTGACAAAACTAATCCCCTGTCCTGGTAATAAATGTTTTGCTTGTTGAATAATAATCCATAGGGCTCATGAATCTTATATTTTCAAGGGTAGCAATCAAAAGAAGAAGAATATTTTTTTTTTCAATTATATTTAGCTTAAAAGGAGAAAAAGGAAATATTTCAAGACAGAAAATCAGCAACTGTAGCTGCTGGAACCCTATTGTATTTGCTCACATTTAAGATCACGTCTTGATCTTTTTCTTTTTTGTTTGTTTTTTTTGTTTTTTGTTTTTTTTTTGCTTAATGTGTTGTTCAGAACACACCATAAGCCACCCAGACCTGAAACTTGGAAGGGAGATATTTTGGTCAAAGATCTCCCCATACACCAAGAATCATACCAATTGGCCTAATGATGGCGCTATAGAGCATCAGTTTATATTTTTGCCAATGTCTCCTGAACCATGAGACAGAAACAGTTTTCTTCACTTCAATCAATGAAGAATTCTGAAAAAATATATAAATAAATAAAACCCTCACCTGCAACTTTATAGCCCCACCCACAACTCATGCGTCATAATTGCCAAAATATGTGAAACCAATTAACTTGTACTAGTTGGAGATTTGGACTGATATCTATGAGTCTGGCCGGTGTCAGCCAATCATATTTCAGTAGGTATTTAGATGTACAGATGTAAAGCTCTATGTACACAAGCTACACATAATGTGGCTCCTTTTCCAGGAATGGGTCATGTATTCACAGGTCTGATGTGCTTGGGCCCAAATAACTGTCATTTGTGTCTATATTTTGTTTTGGTTTTAATTTGCTTTCCAGAACAGTAATAAATTATGAAGTACTGATGTGGGTTTCTTCTGGCTAACATGGGTACTCTTTCATGGATCATGGCGTAAATACCCCTGCTGTGTAATTATTTTAATTGTATTTTGTTTCAAATGCAAAATCAAGTACTGCAGAGCACAAGCTTTATCAGACTCACAGTAAAAGGCTAAACTATTAGACAAAGTTAACAAAAATAATGCAATCCTATATTGGGGGTTTCTGTTTCAAAATCTGTCCATTTTGGTAATAAAATCCCACTGGTTTAAAAAGATGACATTTAATTTCTCTGCAAAATATGTATTCTAGTGATTTGTTTTATTTATTTAATAAATAAAGCAGCCGTGAATTTTGTCTTTGGCTGTGAAAATGGTTACCAAATAACACTACACATCACTTATGAGCTAAATTTTCAGAAATTTTCAGAATGATGCAGCCCGGAACTTTGATTGTAAATAAAAGTTACTTTTCTTGTCAGTTGTTTTTCTTGTATTTTCTTATTCCTGGTCAGGTTATAATGTCTTATTTATCACATTAATTTGCATTATTGCCATTTATTACCATTTCCAGCTTTCGTTATTTTTAAATAAAATAACATTTTCTTACTGGGCCTTTAAGACCAAGATAGATAAAGGACCTCTGACACATCAGAAAACTTGGATTCATGGACCGTTTGGAGGGCTACAATGATATATTTCCTACCTAACATCTGGAAAACACATTGCTTAACAATGTTTTCCCAACATCTTCCACTCTAACAATTACAGTGTCTCTTTAGAACTTGAATATGTGACCAAAGGGCTCAAAGCTGAAGAGGTAATGTAAATATGTAAATGTGTTTGTGTCTGATATTAGGGTCCTGATGAATTCAAACCTAACTGTATTTGAAGTTTGATTTCGATATAAGATAAGATAAGATAAGATAGATAAAAGTATGGAATAGTATATACAGTATATTATCTACAATATTAACATTATCAATAATAAACAAATCAAAAAATATACAGATAAATTATAGATAAATTACAAATAATTGCATGTGGGAAGAAGTATTGCACATTATGTTGTACTGAAAAACTCTAGTAGTATGTGGAGTTAAAACGTGTGTGTCCGTGTTCTGCTGAGAGTAGTGCTGGTTGTACAGTCCAACATCAGCAGTAAGGAAGGACCTGTGATATTTTTCCTTCACACACTTAGGGTGAAGCAGCCTGTCACTGAAGGGGCTTCGCAATGCTGCCAGAGTCTCGTGCATCTCTAGAATGAATGCCAGCTTGGCTAACATCCTTCTCCATCTCCCACTACCTGCATTGGGTCTAAGGAACAGAACCAGCCTTCTTTATGAGTTTGTTCAGTCCCTTCCTCTCTGTTGTTGAAATATTGCTGCCCCAGCAGACATCACTATAAAAGATGGTAGATGCCACCACTGTGTCAAAGAAGGTCCTTGGGAGTGCTCCCTGCACTCCAAATGTCCTCAGTGTTGTCAGAAAGGGGAGTCTGCACTGGCCTCTTTTGTAAAGTGTAGTGGTGTTAAATGACCAGTCCAGTTTGGTGTTTAAGTGAACACCCAGGTACTTGTAAGAGTCCACTCTCTCAATTTCATTCCCTGAATGTTCACCTGTGGAGGGATGTGTCTTCTCCTGCGGATATCCACCAACACTTCTTTGGCCTTTCTCACGTTTTTCTGGAGGTGGTTCTGCATGCACCAGTCCACAAAGTCATGAATCAGCTCTCTGTACTCGCTGTCCTCCTCATTATTTATGAGGCTGACGATCACAGAGTCATCTGAGAACTTCTGGAGGTGACAGGTCAGTGAGTTGTACATGAAGTCAGCAATGTAGTCAGCAGTTTGTGAAGTTGTCCAGTATTCATTTTGACAGGTGACTGTGAACATGAACATATTCCAGCTTGTCCTGGAGGGAATAAAATATCCTAGCTAAGGATATTTTCTGAGTGAACAGCAAAGCATTTTTGTAAGTCGCTCTGGATAAGGGCGTCTGCTAAATGTCGTAAATGTCAATGTCCTGAAGGTGTCATCCGGACCTACAGCTTTCCTTGTTTTGATTTTCCTTAGCTCATTCCTCACCTGTTTGCATCATTAATTTTGCAGATGATACAACAGTCGTGGGTCTCATCAGCAGTGACAATGACACTGAATGTCAACAAAACAAAGGAAATCACTGTTGACTTCAGGGCTTAAGACATGGTACATATTCTACTCATGATCCATGGTAATGCAATCTCCCATCCTCACAACTTTCTATAGAGAACATCCTGACCACCAGCTTCCCTGTCTGGTATGGCAGCTGCACTGCCTCAGACCAAAAGTCACTCCAGAGAGTGGTGAGGACAGCAAAGAAAATCATTTGAAGCCCACTTCTGTCCATGCATATGGACCCAACAGAGCAGCTATGTCTCAGCAGAGCCACCAGGAAAACTGGTGACCACACCCACCCCACCCATGGACTGTTCAACTTCCTGCCATCTGGAAGGTGCGGTGCAAGACTGTCACAAACCATTAGACTACTCAACTACCATTAACACCACATACAACAAGCTGGCCTATCAGGACTGTTGTACTCATGAACATGCACAATTTCTGGACAGACTGGAGCAGGGGGGCTGGATGCTGGATTGTGTGAATGGCAGATTGGAGCTATCAACTGATGAGCCAGTGGAGGGAGGGAGAAAGGGGAGGACAGCATGCAGGTAGTGTCCCAGAGTGAGAGTCAGCAGGGATGTCTGTGTGGGGTGGGGGGCAGGTGAGTGATCAAATCTATTTGAAATATAGATTCAGGTCATTCACGCACTCCAGCTGGGAGTTGGGCTTCTTGTGGCCAGAGATGGGTTTAAGGCCTTTCTAAACACCACTGAAATTTTCATTTGTACCCAAGTAGAAGATGAATTAAATTAATCAAATCTTCCGAGCAGAGGAAGCAGTGAGAATGTATATGCCTCATGTATGTTGGCATGAAACAGGTCTGTTTTTTATTGTCTCTGGTGTGGCAGGTTACATACTGGGTGATGGTGGACAGAGTGGAGGATGAAGAAGCATGATTAAAGTCTCCAGAGATAAGGATAAGGGCTTGTGGTTGCTGTGTTTGGGTACAGTTCAGTGTTCTTACATCAGCTTTGTTCATTAACAGTGATATGACCAAAATTACACCATCTGTCATTCACAAATACTGCAAGCCCACCTCTTTTTCTCTTACCACTCTCCACTGTCCTGTCTTCTTGAATGAGGTGAAAGCCATCCATAGATGCGAGCGTGTCTAGAATTAGAGCAGTTAGACATGACTCCGTAAACACCATGATGCTACTCTCCCGATATTCCATCTGATGCCTCGTTAGTGCTGTGAGCTTGTCCATCTTGTTGACAAGCAAAAAGTATTATCCCTCTGTCATCCCTCCATCATTATAATAGTATAATGACAGCGGGAATTATGAGCTTGTAGTCTCCTCTGTGCATTGCAGTGCTCCAGCCTGGCTACCATGTCTCCTCTTCAACAGCTCATGGGACAGCCTAAGAGCTAATATCTGATCAGTGGAATAAACAATAGGAGCATGGCTCTGCACGGGATCTCCAGACATGGTTGAAAACCTAGAGAAAAGTAGTGTTTGGAGTTCATTGTGGTTGAAGATGATAACAAGATACATCACAAACAGAAAAGTTAACCTAAGTACAAGAAAAGAGAGTAAAAAAGAGGTTGGAAATAAGGGCACGAGCTACTGCAACAGGCAACCACCTCTGCAGTGCCATCCTGCCAAAAAAAGAAAAACAAACAAACAAACAAAAAAATGAACAGTTCTTAAACACCAGTGATGGGTGTGATTTTTATGAAAAGAATTAAATGAAAAGATCAACATATTATGTAAATGGAAAGTTAAAAAAAGCTAGTTATTTGTTTATCTCAGAGTTGGTTGGGGCATAGGTAGAATATGCAAATGTTAGGCATGCCAGTCATCCACAGGGGAAAAGCATTTAATTTTTCAATTTTTAAGTTTTGCAATTTTTACTAATAATGTTTATGCCACTGTAAATTTTACAAAAACACACAGTAACCTCATGATCTAATCATTTAGGCCCTAATATTTTCTGTGATGTTGTGATGACACGAAAGCCAATTAAATGTCATTTTTTTATACTGCCTTGCTAAATTATGATTTAAAACATGACATTACCTCATAGCATCTTACCATCCACCATTTCTCTTGGAATCAAATGTTGCCATTAGTACGGACACACAATTAATGAAACCACTTTATGAGCACACCAGATTCCAAATGTTTTGTATACCTGATTATAAGCTTAGATAAGAAAGTATGAACAAGAGAAAATGGTCTTGAACTGCAGTGTCAATAAAAAGTATTCACCTTACTGGATGGTTTCCACTTTTATTGGATTTAAAAATGTTATCATGGTGAACTGCTGTATAATTTATTATGTAACATTGGTGATTGCATAAATTTGCCCCCATTTAAGTGACTGACCTAATTCAACAGGGGCCCAGCCAATTAGTGCTAATTGTCTCACAATTAAGAAATTAAAATTACCTCAGTGCAGTGAATGTGTTTCAAGTGATTGTAAAATAAAGGCTCCTGTCTGGAAGGTCCAGTCACTGGTTAATCAGTATTCTTGGCTTCAAATACACCATTAAGACAAAGGAACACTCCACACAACACAAGGCTGTTGAGCAGTATATAAATTTAAAAGTCGTGAATTTGGAAAATTTAACTCCAATTAAATTCATCATAAAGAAATGGAAGGAATATGGCACATGTGTAAATCTTCCTAGAGCAGACTCTTACAAATTAAGTGGTCATGCAAGGAGACTAGTGAGGGAGTCCACCAACACACCAGATTTCTTTATATGAAGCATGTGCCTTTGCACTAATGATCAAATTTGTAGCTGTTGTAGCAAATCAAACTTGTCTGATGAGAAGCATTCATGTATAACTAACTGCAATAGAAATGTGTTTTTAATTGTTCATTGCTAATTAGATTTCACAGAGAGAGAGAGAAATATGACAGATAGGTTGTTTTAACTTGACCATAGCTATATTTAACTTTTTTTTTTATTCACTGCTTTTCTGTGAATATCTTGACCAGGGGTCACAGTGGGGTGAAAATGACCAGGGCCACAAGTGGGAAAGGGCCCATGAGGAGTCTGGAATTGTGTTTTCTTTTTAATGTTAATATCATTTAAAGATCATAATACATGTTGCAAAGTGATGTAAATGTTATGTTTTGGGTAGATAAATCAGTTGATTGGTGGATTGAATTCTGTGTCCTGGCCTACATATAGTGTCTGAGGACAGGCAGCCTCCCCCTCTTGCACGAAATGGTTTAGTCTGCCTACATTGGCTTTTAAAGTAGGTCAGTTAACTTAATGTTGATTCTGGCAGAAGTGGCTGTGTACATTGTATCCATGCTATGGAAGATGATTTCCAAGAAATCTGAAAAGAAAAGACAAGAAAATAGTGCATAGGGCCCAGAATTTTGTGCTACAGCCCTGGTCTTGACCTTTGGTCCACCATATTGTTCTACATGGGCTAGTTCACATTTACAACTGTAGTTACAAGGCTTCCTCTTTATGAGCTCTCAGATTTGCACAGTTTACACACTAACATTAATTGGCATCCATCCATTTTTAAAGGGTTTAAAATGTTTTCAGTTCCAGTTTTTGAACAAAACTGAAAAAATTTAAACTTAGATTACGTTTTTAAGTGATTAGAATCTTTTGAACAATGATCTGAATCTTTTTTGGAAGTGTTTTTGATTTTTTAAACTGATTCAAGTCTTTTGAAAAATTATTATTAACACTTTTTTTAATCTTCTCAACAGTGATCCAAATATTTTGAAAATTAATTTAAAATAAATATACAGTAATGGTCTGCTGACAAGTTTAATATTTCTAAGAATTGTCAGAATTTAGAGCAGGTTAACTGGTCTAACTAAGTGTTCCCAGGCAATGATGTATGTAGATATTCCAGAATGCTTACATCCATCAGGAAAACATATTTACACCAACAGTTGGCTTTGTGTGTTTTATGATATGCAAAATATGCAAAACCAACCCATTTTACCACATATTTTAGGCGACATTATTAATCTCAGGCCATCTATAAATCAATTTTAATGTTTTGAAAAGAGATTTAAAACTTTTGAAACTTTACAAAATTGAGTCAAATATGTTTAAAGCTTATTTGAATAATTTCATCATTGATTTGACAGCAAGTATGGTGTATGTATGTATAAATATGTATAGCAATCTCAAACACAAGGTTTAAGGTTTGTTTTATTTGTCACGCACATAGTTATACACAGTACAACATGCAGTGAAGGTTTGCAGTGCAGGGGGTTTGCGGTGTGTCATCTGGCCCCTTCAACTTCTCAGCAGCCCACATCCATAGCAGGTTCCAGGATTCCATTCCAGCCAGCCCATCCATGATGGGATGTATGTACATTACACATTTCCATCTACTGCATTTTTAACACAATAAGCCTATTTGCTGTTCTTTAGAGATGCTAGCTAGCATATTTAGAGCACTGTGTGAACAGTGAGGGTCAATACACATGCTAATCAAAGCATTTATTGGCATTGTTATATGAGCTCTGACTCTGTGTTATTTAAAATTATATATAAATAACCTAAAGTGTGCTAATGAAATCATAATAGAACAGTAGCCAGCTATATTCAAGTTTAGCTTGATCTATACTTAAATCTAATGTCGTTCAGCAGTGGGTCACATTTTACTGAAATGCACTGATATAGCATCTTTTACTGCTAGTCTAACTTGTTCTAAGGCAGGTTAACAAAAATTAAAAATAAACCATTCAGGCCTGAGTTTCTGGTGAAGGTAAATCCATAGTTGTTTTAGGCCAGTTAGACATTAGGCAGTGGTACCAGTGTTGCTCTTTGCTACTATAAATAATAAAAATAAAAAGTCTTTTATATCAGAAAAAATATTTTTCTTCTTTGAATAAATAAGCTGGTCAACCCGTCTTTGTGTTTCACATTGGCTTTTTATTCTAACAGCACTCTTTCATAATAACAGCAATTAATAACAACTTGCACTAGTTAGGCTTTGCAAAAGTGAGACAGGCTATGTCTGAAATGTAACATATGCTGTATATTCAGTTTTCAATCGAATGTAAACATACCATGGTACTGCTGATGTTCATCTCCCATAATCCTTTGAGTCAATGTTGATGTGATTAGGAGAAAAGAATCTGAACATTCCAGTCCTGCTGCAGTGGAGGAAATGTGAGAATGTGAACAAAGTTAAAAAAATTTGTCATTTGTGATGTCAACTATAAGATTTGCTGTGACCAGATTTGTATTGTATCTACTGGACAGAGTTCTCTGCAGTTTAGGGGCGGTGCATAATACAGTTTCTGATCTGAAACAAAGGTTGTGGGGAAAACTAAAGTTACACAAACAGTTGGCATTGTGTAGGTCTGCAAAATGGGTATAAAATAATTCTGAAGAAATGTGACTCAATACATTCCTCTTGAATGATACATTTAGCAGTAAACCATTATTTATCTGTTTATCTGTTTATTTCTGCACAAAATAAAGAATTTACCTTTAATTATACAATGTTACTAATTTGGTATTTACCCAATTTGGGGGATACCAGCTCACCATGTCAATCAGGAATAGTTCTCAGAGAATGTTCTCTCCTGTACATGTTTGGGAGTACTAAACTGTAAACTGAAAGCCCAAATTTAAAGAAAGTCAATTTGTGTAAATTTATTCTTTTTACAGTACAGGATTTAATAGCTTTAGTTAAAACCTTTACACTATGAGCATCCACATAAATTCAGACATCTGTTAATAAGCCATACAGTTAATATACTGAGGATAAAATGTGATGGAGGAGTGTTACTTTTCAAAGATAGTGATATACAGGGACTAAACATTCACAAATCTTTATGGTTATTTCAGAATTACTATACTTTACATTTCCATTATAGTAATCTGAAAATAATTAGAATTACCCTCATCTGTTACATATAATCAAAAAAAAATGCATTAATTGTTGTTGTTATTATTGTTCATGATGTTGTTGTAGTAACATGGAACAAGCAAGTACTATTAGCATAGGCTTATTATTCTCCGACATTCCAACCACCCCATGCTTCACAGTTGGTAGAGTGTTGTTGTTTTTTTTCATAAAATGCAGCTCCTTTTTCCCTCAAATGTACCTTTGCTGACTGTGGCCCAAGAGTTCAATTTTGAATTCATCTGTCATCAAAATCCATTTCCAGTGTACTTTAAATGTTGAGATTTGTAACGAGGCCACGGGTAACATTTCCTTCTTATGACTTTCATTAAGATTCTGTTTTCACAACAACACTGCACAATGGTGCACTGCCACTCTCAGCTAAACCTACCTGAAAGTTCTTGAGACTCATATGGGATGTTTGATTTGCTTTCTTTACCAGCATATGAACAATTCTGAACACTTTTCTTGGTCTTCTAGATCTATTCTTGAACCCACACCACTGACCCCCATACTGTTCGTCTTATACAATTATGTGTTTATATGTGTTTTATTACACTTTATGTGTAATTTCATAATGTATTTTAATCAAGTACAAATGCTTCTACCACTACCCCCCACACCCCCAGAGTGGCATAACAGTATCCCCTTTGTACCATGCATGTACTTACAAGTGAAAAATCAGCAATGTCCAGTGTGTGTTCAGTATGTTGCATCACCAGGTTCATGCATGGATCCCAGAACAGAAGGGGAGACTTGAGTGATCACTGAACCATGACACTGTTATGACTACAGAGACAAGAGCTCTTCACCAGTCTGACCTGGGAAAACTTCCAGCACCCAAGTTTGCATACCAAATGGTGACTGGTCGTTTCATCTGTCCTCTACAGATTAAACCTTTCCAGAGAATTAGTTTGATGTGATTTACAATTTTGTTGTACAGACAACTTTATACCTGCTCTTTCAATGATTACAATATCTACACATTGCCATCAGCATGTGCACTTTGCTTTTTGGGTTCTCTTTGTTCTGGTGGTCTTCTCTTTGTTCTGTGTTGTCATGAAATAATTTTCCCTTATATTTAACTTGTATCAGTTTTTCATTGAACACCTTGTGAAAATGACATTTTTCTCTTTTCTGATGGCTTGTGCTAAAGGATTTAATTGTTGTTATTGTTATTTTAATAATAAGTATATAAACATTCATGACGATGATGATGATGATGATGATGATGATGATTATAATGATGCTTATTATTATTATTATTATTATTATTATTATTATTATTATTGTTGTTGTTGTTGTTGTTACTACTACTACTCCTACTACTACTACTACTGTTGTTATTATTATTATTATTACCACCAATGATTTTAACAAACTATAACATGTTTAGTAAATAGCATGTATTTCATTAAAATACTGAAACTTTAATGTCACAGGGAAAATAACGCCTTCCCTGGTGTCAATTTCTCTCGCTCTAACATATGTGTCCTATAGATGAATCCTCAGACTGCAGACAATTAAGCAAAAACTTGCTGCAAAGTATAAATACACTTGAAAACACCCTGGAATTCAAAGTAGGGTTAACCAGTTCAACTTGTCAAGGAAAAGACTGGCTGCGTTGTCAGTGTGATCAGTGTGACAAGAGCGCCACCCCACTCAATACAGGCGGGTTTTTTTTTTAAATACATTCAAGTATTTTTTATTATTATATACTTGTATTCTTGTGTATTATTATTATTATTATTATTATTATTATTATTATTATTAATAATAATAATAATAATAATAATAATAATAATAATATAATAATAATAATAATAATAATAATAATAATAATAATAATAATAATTTGTTTGTTGTTGTTTTTATTTATTTATTTTAGGGTACATCAGAAACTTCAGTTTTGGTTTTTTGGGTATTTACTGAGTAATAAAAGCACATTCGATAGAAGACCGAATTACTCATTTTAACTCCTATACTTTAAGTCACATTTTTTCGCAGTACCCACCGGTGGTCACTAGCGTAAACGGTGTGTGCTGGTCGTACTGGTAGCGGAATTTGGACGCTAACAAGTTTATGTTTTCCAAGCAATTTCTTTACAGCCCCCACTAAATATGCAGTCGTTGAGGTGATATTTCTTTACACGAGCCAATTGCGCCTCTCTGTGGATCTCCACTGCTAAGGTGCTTTCCACTTCCACCTCCACCACTTCTCTCCAGCCTGCCAATAACACTGACCGGCATCCGGCTGTGGATTTAAGTCCTAAAATCCCTTTATATCTGAGGTGCAGTGTCCTCATTTAAAACAGCCACTGATGTATCTTTATGCCGTTTGGTAGATGAAGCGCAGCTAGGACATTCAGAACAACTGGGTTTTTAGAGGCGTTGGGTCAGAGCCATCCTTGTGAAGAGCTCTGTCGCCATCTTGTGGTCCTCTGCTGGCCCTCCTCCACCACAGTGACCAAACAGGCCCGCTGCAGTAGTGTGCCCATTTTTATGGAGGTGGGGGAATCTAATCTGTATCTTCTGAGAGGCAATAAAAGACTAGATTACTTCCTTTAACTAAAAGTCTCTCTTATTATGGCACTGAGAACCCTGTTATTTGGAGATGTTGGCGATAAAAATGATTTATGTTGAGAATTCAAATAAGTAAGATTATGAGATCCATGGACTCCCAAGTGCACATTTCCTGAGAAATTTACTTTGAGGCATGAAATGGTATTATCCACGTAAGGTTCGAGCTTTATAATTTGCGCTGCTTGCTTTGTGACTTTTGTTTTGTGATTTTTTTTTACAAACTGCTGTCAAATATTTCGTAAGCGAAACCAATTTCAGAAAAATAAAGTGCTTCTATAGAAATGACACGGTGAGCTGCGCTGTTTTTCCGTCAGAGGTGGTCGGTGATACTGAGCACTACCTGCTTGGGGAACGTGTATTAAAAATGTTTTGATGTTTCAGACTCTGACATCACTGAACAACTATTGAACTATATATATATATATATATTATATATATATATATATATATATATATATATATATATATATATATATATATATATATATATATATATATATATATATATATGTTATCTATGTGTGTGTATGGAAAAAAAAAACACATTTGTATATAATTTTTAAAGTGTCATTTTAAAAAGTCCTAGTATTAGTATTCATCCGAGGAATATGAATTAAGATACGCATCCAAAACTGAAATGAAATTTCTCATTTTTAAATGAAAAAACTCGCATATATTTGACAAATGGTTGAGATTTTCCATACTGACAGAAAAAAACAAGGGGTGCACCGATTAAAAGCCATACACTTTGGAATCTTAAATAGTTGCGCAGCAGTTTCAGACTTGCAAAACAGACAATAATCATTCTCTTTCAAAAGAGAGAAGAGAGAGAAAGACAGAGAGAGAGAGAGAGAGAGAGAGAGAGAGAGAGAGAGAGAGAGAGAGAGAGAGGCAATGAGAGAACTGTTGTTAGCACTGCTATATCAAGGAAGAAGGACTCCCTGTTATCTGTGTGAATGGGTTTGCCTCTTTCCAGAATAGATATAGGACGAATTTTTAATTCGTTTTTCTTTGAGAGACAACAATGCTGCATTTGAAAGCTGGACACAATTTGGGTTTTGTGAAGGATCCCTTTCTCTCCTCGTGGGCCCAGCTGTCCATATGGAATAGGACGTGTACAACAAGGACCACAATGGCACCAACAGACAGGCTCACAAAAAACCAAGGATGTATCTCCCTGATTCGGGATGCACTGGCCGAGATAAAGGGACTGAATAGCACCAAGAAACTCCGAGAGAGAGAGACACACACAGACTCCCTCTCCCTCTCTCTTTAGCCAACAAAGAATACACCCCCATGTTAAAATGCACGCCTCTAACATCCACAACTACCGACCCTATGTCTTTGTACTCTTTTTGTGTCGAGTACAGTATATTGTGTAACGATAGACTTCTCTCTCACACTGTCACTCTGTCGATTATTAAAGCCTATCAGTATTTCATACATTAATGTATAGCCGAGCCATTTCCTGCATCCATTTTTCAAAACATTTTGCAAGCAAATTGTAAACTATAATATTAAATAGTCTATAAAACAATATTATTTATTTCTTGTCATTGAACTTAAACAAACAGACTAAAATAAATACTACAATTCTAAGGCGAATAAAAAAAATTAACTAGCAACCCAAATGCACTTGATGGATTATCCCTGTTTATTTGAATCATTATTCAATGTTCTGTTCTTAATCTGTTAATAAACTTAATACATTTTGCGCACAAATCCAGATTCAATCGCAAGGAATTGATCATGGAGTTTTTAAACGACAAATTATCGATTTATGTTTTGTTTTGTTTTGTTTTCTTTTTCTTTTTTTATTTCTTTTTTGTTATTTTTTGAAAGAACACAAATATGAGTCTTTTTCAGAAATGTGACAAAAATTCGTGCAAAAAACAAACAAACAAAAAAACTTTCTAACAGAATCAGCTCTCCAGAAAAAAAGCTTCCTGCTCCCTCAGTATGGAGTTCTGTAAATAATTAGCAACGTGTGTCAGTTTTGAAGTTTGTTTAATGATAGTGAGGGTCGCTCTAACATCTGTTATTTGCGGGGGAAACACGAGCAATTTAATATGTTGCGAGGCGCAGTTCTGTGGACTATAGCTGCTCTAGATGCTGAACTGGGAGATAATCCTCTTTTAGGTTACTGAAACTCATCTGGCACGGTCGATATCTGTTTACCTCTTGAGTTTCTCCATAGATTTTTTTCAACCGACCGCTTCAAACGAGCGCAGAATATACACCCATGCATATATATATATATATATATATATATATATAATGGAGCAACATTTTCAGGTCAGTCGTAGTTGATGTTAAAATGATATTAACTAATAGCACAGTGCTCTAAACCATGTTCTGAGAATGCATAAACCAAATCGGGCACAGAGCACGGTGGACTCATGAATGTGGCATTGCAGCATCCGACGTGTGGAGCACTCACTCCCGGACCTTGAAAAGACGAGAGCAGTCGAATGAAAGGCTGCTTAGCTGAAGAAGCTCTTATATTAAGTGAGTGGATTTTTAGCCCCATCTCACAAAGTGACTTTAGACTTCTTATTCCTGAAGTGATTATACAGATAAATTCGGAAAATTGAAGGCAGTTAATGCCGCTGATGAATGCAAAGCCGGGTAAAATCTGAAAACGATGGCGTTAATAGCTTCAGAACCCCCAATGAAGACATTGCGTAGAACATCTCACCGTTTTAAAGTTCATAAAGAGCTTCCTTCTGTGCAGATATGAATTAAATCCCTATAAAACTGCATGTTTCCAGTCCGACCTCCCCGTTAAAACCAGACGTAATCCCAGGCGAAATTTCTGAAACACAGCATTTTATTAAAAGTCTTATAAAAAAAATTGCGGTATTCTTTCATCAACGCGCTTTGCAACGACTATCAACATATTTCTGAGGGATATTTATCTACAACTGCTGATCCTTTTTTACTGCCCTAAATATCGGGTGAACTATATTTTATGACTAGCTGACCGGCCAAATATATCTGCATTGCATACAGTTACCACATATATTTACAGAGAAAAGAAAACAAATAAAATAAGCTAAAAGTTGCCAATGTTTTATTCATGGCCATAAATATATTCGGTCCATTGGAGAGGAAAAAGCAAGAAATAAAATTCTATAATTATAAAGTGGTCTTGCACGTGCTTATAACACGAGGGACAAAAAAGAAAACATTTCTACAACACACAAACATATTTTACAAAATTCCACAAGAGCTTTAACATTCTTAGATCTGAGGGAGAGAGGCTGGACCCGGTTTTCTGAACGAAAACATGTAAACACGGCGCACACATCAGCCCCGAAAATAAAACGGTGTTGATGGGTCAAGCTGTGAAACCAAGAAAGTCATTTTCTTTTCTTTTTTCTCGTTTTTTTTCTTGTTGTTGTTGTTTTGTTTTGGAAAACTCCCTAACGATGTCTTTAAAATGCAGCCCTGGCAGAGTCCCTAAGGGCTCACCAAGTCCACTGCTGCGTCTGCACCAGGTGGTGCGCCGTGGGGAACTGCGGCGTGGTGGCGGCGCTGTAATGTGCATTGTACTGCATGTGCTGGAGAGACTGGGCGCTGTATGCCGAGAACGGGATGCCAGCCTGAAAGGTGGCTGCCAGGTCCTGAGCTTTTAGCGTGTGGCACGGCTTGCCGTCCCTGACTAACACAGGCACGGCCACCCGCCGGGGGGAGGGAAGGTGGGTCACCTCCATGCCTTTCTCCGCGCGGGCCCTCTTCATTTTGTACCGGTGGTTTTGGAACCAGATTTTCACTTGGGTGGGCGTCAGGCGGATCAGGCTGGCGAGGTGTTCCCTCTCGGGCGCCGAGAGGTACCGCTGCTGCCTGAACCGGCGCTCGAGTTCGTACGTCTGCGCCTTGGAAAAGAGCACCCTCCTTTTTCGCTTCTTACCAGAATCGCTGCCGCTGCTGGAAGTTTCCTTGTCGTTGTCCGGAGATTCGTCCGCAGAGGGCTCCGGGGACTTTGTAGAAGAGTCTTGTGAGTTTGCAGAGAGCCCGTGCACTGCGTAGTGGAACAGTAGAGGGAAGGTTACAACATAAACAACGTTCATTGCTACAAACACTTACATACGACGACTGTCTTACGTCTTTACACAAAAGTTGATGTACATTTGTGTGAAATTTGCATTTAATTCAAACCTCCTTCAGAGCCATACACATGGATAGCAATGATGCAAAATTCACCTTTAATCCACTAGAGCTAATTAAAAAAAAACCTTTGAAGTAATAAAAATATATTCCCAATAACGTCTGTCATTATCCAATGAAACGCCAACATGCTTCCATTGACAAAAGGCACATAACCAAACAAGACAAAGTGAGACCTCTAAATACTATAAACACTTCAGCTAAACCCCTACACTCCAACACTCTTTCCTTGTTTACAGTGGTTAACAAAGCAGACTGGTGCTCAGACATACAACATGAATGGATCGAAGCTGGTTCGAAGCACACCTAAGAATGGGGTTACGCCTTTAGACGAGCGCAACAGTGAAATCGGCTAGACCCAGCCTAACACCGAGGCTGCAGAAGCTAGAACCACAGCTGTTAAACCCGCTCATTAAACATGTATCGGATCCACTCTCACAAAAAAGTGTGCAAGAATTCACTTTAACGGTACTTACATGAGTACTGGATGCTGTCGGTAGTTGCAAGCCACCTGGTATAAGGATTGTCAGTGTTATCATAAAAAGGGGTCTTTAAAGGCAGGTTTTGGACGTTCTCTAGCGGACTTTGCACCAGCACTCCGGGCGTTTTGGCTGCCTCCGAGCCCTCCGTATCCTCCTCAGTCCCAGTGATAGATCCTTCCTCATCGTTAGTGTCAGGGAGGTCCAAAATGTCCTTCACTGAAAAGCCCGTCTTTGTGTTGGTCAACGACATGTTCTGAGGCAGTGGATGCACGGAACGCAGTAAAGTTGTTGCACCAGCTTGACAATCCTCTGTTCCAAAAAAACAGAAACACACAAAAAAACACGAAGGTGGTGAAAAAATAAGTCGAAGCCGCTGTTCAACACGATGCACAGTGAAGGCGACTCATGGGGCTCGGTCGAGGAGCATTGCCTAAAAAAGTAGCGGAGGAATCAGGTCTGTAAGTCCAGGAAGAATGCCAAAGAGACTGGTGAGCTATGTCTGCTTCATGGATACTGTGCTAGCGCTGGGTGTTACGGGGAAATAAGCCATTACCGGACTGATCAGTCCATATAAGGTTGGTCTCAACACATGAACCTGCAGTGAAAAAGCATTAAAAACGCAAAAGGTTGGCCACGTGTGGGCGGGTCTTGGGAGTCAAGTGGATGAAGACAGTGTTTGCCGATGTGAAATTGTGGGTTTTGGGGAGATCCGAGCCTATACCATTGGTGCTTCAGAACATGATGAGTGGTATAACGTGTCAATTAATTACAAAGATGGGGAGGGCCTTTTTACACCCTATTTACATACAAAGGACCTCCAAGTAGCTTTATACACCACACGGACCAACTTGAAAGCGCATTTTAGCAAACTGCCCCTGTAAAAAGGCGTTTCGCCTAAATAATCGACACACATTCCCTTGTGATAAGAGTGAAATACGTTGAAAAATAACCATTCGGAGAGAATATGACTTGATTTTTGCGACTAAAATGTTGTTGGTGTCTTTTTCTCGACAAGATTCTCTTTCTGACGCCATCGCTTCAGCTGGCAATGGAGTAATTTATGTAAACGTTTTAGGTCAATATTTTAGTTCGGGATTAGGATAAGGGAGCTTTCAGTGGACATGATTAAGTCATCAAATACCAATGCAGTATGACACACAGAAATAATAATAATAATAATAATAATAATAATAATAATAATAATAATAATAATAATAATAATAATAATAATTTTTCCGCTGGTTTGAACTCTACTAATAGCGCTATTATCTGCTTGCTATTGAAAAAAATATTAAAATTAAAATCTTTTTTAACAAATCGTCGCAAGTGTAGTCCAGGCTGAAATGCGTATAAGACGCTTTATGATTTGTGCTCTGCTCTAAGCAAGTCGGCTTCAAGAGACCAAGCTAAATCGTTCCTCTTTCTTATTCTTGTTCTTAAACTTCTTTTCGTTCCCCTGCCTCCAGAACAGCAGAGCATTATTGTTGATCAGTGTCCTTTCCTCTCGGTTTTTACCCCTCCCGCCTCTTTTCTTCTCGCCTGTGTGCCTCCTATCTAGTATGTGATGTGGGTGACAATGTTGCACGTTTTTAGCCAGTCCTCTGCTCATCCTGGGTGGTCGAACCCGGGCAAACACAAATACAAACCGATTGCTAAGCTGCAGACAATGGAGGAAATGTAGACAAATGTCCGGCTCCTGTTGGAAGCCTTTGTGCGGCCGCAGTTTTTGCATTTATTTAAGGGCCGAAATAATAGATGATTGACGCCCTTGTACAATACGTCCTAACTGTTTGGAATAAATCTGAGGTTGTTCCTAGTTGTCATGGCATTCAACTGCATTCAATGGACTATCTCTTCATTCATTTCTGAGCCCCTCCACAATATTAAGGAAAGTCCTTCATATCTCTCTCTCTCTCTCTCTCTCTCTCTCTCTCTCTCTCTCTCTCTCTTTCACACACTCTCTCTCTCTTTCACTCACACTCTCTCTCGCACACACACACATACACACACACACACACACACACACACACACACTGACACTCACAGACACACACACACACACACACACACACACACACACACACACACACAGTTAACAAATAAGATAAATAGTAATCTTAATAGTAAAATACAAATCTTATAATACTATAATAATCGACAACGACAATATTACTACTACTACTACTACTACTACTACTACTAATAATAATAATAATAATAATAATAATAATAATAATCATCATCATCATCATCATCATCGTGATAATAACAGAATATGTTTATCAAACAGCTAATTCGATAGGTTTTAAAGGTCAGAATAAACATTTCGATATATGTAACCCATGTTTGAGAACTCATTTTTGTGGATTATTTTTAACGGAAATTTTACAAAACAATACCCGTATTTTTTCCAGGCTGCTCACTCTGTCCTATAATCAGTTACCTGAAATGTGAATGCTTCACTAGAATTTTGCTCGGAATTAATCACGCAGCGACATATGCAGGACAATAGCAGCATTGAACCGTCCGGGCCTGGAGCAAAGTCTAACACTGCGCGCTTTCGCAAGGTCACTCCCAGCACATCTAAAGCTGCGCAGGTCTGCTGGAGCAACATCTCCAGTATATAAAGACATTCTGGGCTGGGCAAAAATAATAATAACAGTATGGTAATTCACCTCTCGCATTCCAGGCATCGACAAAAACGCTGCTGTCGCTTTCATTTTCAATCATCTGTTCATGCAACCATTTCATTTTCTGGGTATAAAATCAAAACGAAAGATCGCAGCTGTATTTCAGCTGTGTGCGTGCGTGCTTGTGTGTGTGCGTGTGCTTGTGCGTGTGTATGTGCGTGCGTGTGTGTGTGTGTGTGTGTGCGTGTGTGTGTGTGTGTGTGTGTGTGTGTGTGTGTGTGCAAAGTTCAGACAACAGCACTGTGCTGCACTGCGCGGCCGCTGCCGAACAACTGAACCGAGGATTGGGCTGGTGGAGGTAAATGTGCACAGGCTAAGTGGCCATACTTCACTTCAAGAGCCATCTCCTTCTGTTTACCTGTTTACTTTCGCAGGTAGCTCAAACAGGCCACACTCCTTCCTCCCCGCGCCTCCAGGAACATATACTCTCACAGAGCAGCTGCAGCTCAGTTAACTAGTTCGACTCGTGTAAATCGGGATGAGTGGTTTCAACAATGTTTACATGGCGCCTGCTCTCCAAACATCCCACCACTTAAGGTCACCGCTGACCGCTCTGCTCTGCTACACACACGAGACGACGAGGAGGCTGCAAAGAAAACGATTTATATACATTTGGAAGTGCATAGCCTAGATTTCCACACAACAGGGCATAGCTGACGGAAATATTATTATTATTATTATTATTATTATTATTATTATTATTATTATTATTATTATTATTATTATTAATACTATTATTATTATTATTATTATAAATAATAATAATAATAATAATAATGATAATAATAATAATAATAATAATAATGGTTGTATTATTACCGTTGGTGTTGCTGGGAGATTTTAATAATTGAGAGTTGAATTATTATTATTATTAGTCGATGTTTAATCATTATTAGCATATTAGGGGGAAAATGGAATCTGGTAGTGGCGCTATCCCATCATATGACAATTATTACTATTAGTAAATTTGCTAGTCTAGTAAAGCTCGTGTTGAGTCTGGTGTATGTGTAAGAGAGAGAATGTGTGTGTAAAAGGGGGCGAGAGAGAGAGAGAGAGAGAGAGAGAGAGAGAAGAGAGAGAGGACTGAAGGACAGATATTTCTTGTAGCCAAATGCAAATAGACGCCTACAACGCACAGCAACCGTTCGGCGCCAACTTGTAAACTCCTTCAATAGTTAAATAAAAAACAAGCAAACATGTATATGAGCCACGGAAACTGAAACGCGTGCTTTGACGCATATCACTGCCAACTTAAAAAGGCATTTCGTTTATTCTATTGAAGAGTATTGTGCAAATAAAAATAAACAGCCTTGGACTGCAGGAATTATGTATATGCTGTAAGCAGGCGGACTGGCAGTGCAGTGGTATGGGCTTATCTATGGATGTGGGGTTACCATGCGAAACAGGGAGAAATAAAAGGGTGTTAATACTGCTCACTAATTAATTTCCCACAACAACGAAAACGTCAGAAGAATTGACAGATAATTCACATCAACTATGTCTGATTTTTTAAGGAACTAATGTTGATGAATGGGAATGAGAAAAGACCTTTATACATTTGATTAAACAGTAAATCCTCAGACTGAATGCATTCAGTGCGCCGGAGGAGCAATGTAGTCTGTAATGCCGTTGATCTTTTTTTCCCCCTTTAATCGCTGTATTTCAGTGCGTTCCGACGCCTTGGGCGAGCATTTAGGCTTTGATAATATAACCTCGTTCTCCCCTTTAGGTGCTCATGACAAATGTATAAACTGACAAGAGCGATTCCTCGCCCCCTCTCTGATTAAAAGGCCGTCAGTGCAGAACGGCCGGTGGTTTGTGGAACTAAGCCACTGCCCCAGGATAACAGCCCACGGCACAAATCATTTGCTGCAGTTTGATTCTCTAAATCCAGGCACCTTTGGCTAAAAGGCAAACGCTGTGCCTTTATTCGTCTCAAACCGCCTAATGATTAAACGTGTCGCAACGAGATTAACGTCGTGCCTATGGCCTGGGGAGATGGCTTCATTTGTTCAACTACCAGTTTATTTGTAACGGTGAATTTCATGGCGTTGAATTCGCCGCCTTGGCACCTTTATCGGCATCGCCGAAACAAATTGGTTTAAGGATTATCATTTTAATCACTGCTGTTTTCAATATCGGAATATGGAGAAGAGAATGCCTTCGAGATGTTCCAGCCTATCTGAAATTAATTACGGCTTTTTTCCCACTGCAAAAATCCATAATTCACCTCATAATGTGAATTTCTTAGTAAATATCCAAACAAGGCCAAACAAGCTACACCAGTCAACACTTTCCTCTGTTAGTCCACGAAGTGAGCGGTGGACTCACTTCAGTCCTTCATTGTGGCAAATCCGACGCATCTTTAGTGCTCTAGCGAACTCTACTGACATAACTGCGTATTGTCCTGTTCTGAAAACCAAGAAACAGATTCTCTTTTTGGGTCCAAGTAACAGAAACACCAAGCATCATGCATGTTGCTCAAAAATATATCGACCTCCATGTAACACATTACAACTATCAATATTAAAAAACCCTACTAAAGACTATAATATACTGCTGCTGCTGCTCCTACTGCACATATAAGAACTGTACAGCTTATCTAACACATCCACATGAACATATTACTCACTCCAAACATGGGAACCTATGTACCTGTCATTATTTTACTACAGCATAAAAAAAAGCAATGGAGCATCTCTAGCAATTTCTAGAGACCAGCACTCAGAGTACGGCCTGACTAATGCCAAAGGTATCACTGCAAATATTCTGTTCATTTTTGCTTTTGTTGCTTTAACACTAAATGATAAATAGTTGCAAATCAAAACCAGTTGCCTTATTCGTTCAATAGGCGAGCATGTCACACCCACACACACACCTGTAAATCTCAGTCATGCAGAGAGGGAGAGAGAGAGAGAGAG